>CM064535.1:12135775-12499391 GCA_032716605.1 Paralithodes platypus
GGCATCACGGGGGTATCTGTATGTTGTGGCATAGCAGGGGCAACTGGCCCATGTTGTGGTATAACAATTTCACTATTGGCTCGTAGGAAGTACCGAAAGACCTTGCCGTCCTCCAACTCCAGCTCATGAACATATTGCTTAACCTTTAAGAGGCGAAGCTATGGTATTTGAAAGTGCCCGCCAGGTGAACGTATTGAGGCTCGTTCACGACGAAAATTTTCATTATCCAATAAATATCATTATTACTTATTCATATGCGCCTATTTTACGTTTAATATGAAGGATATTAACATGTAGCAACAATAAAACAAGTGGGAATAGTATATGGGGGATGAAAAAGACGAAGTATTGCCAACCGGTTCATTCATGAGAGGGGAGCCGGCTCGCGCGCCCCCTCCCCCTCTCACTTATCGATCGACACTGATGTCTTGCAAGTTAAGTCCCTCTCTTGCTACGATCTCTATATGCCTCCCCTTCGACCTTGAAACCGAGTTGGGGACATTGGCACGGAAAATAAACCGATAAACATGGGAATAAGATGAAAAATAGGTGATAATGGAAGGGTGGTGGTTAAAACACATGTGGAGGAGTGATAGAAGGTATGGAGGGGAATTATCTCACTTAGTCCCATATTCCTTTGTTTTGAGTGCTACTGGGGTCTTTTAAAATACTTTTTTTAGGCCTTGGATCTTAAGAGTCCTTTCGCTTTCGCCCAGTAAAACTCTTAAGAGTCTCGGTGCCATTCCCGGGTTAACATTCCATACTCAGGCCGTCTGAGTAGCCACTTCCTAGACCACATAATTATGTAGTCCTCCTCTTCCTCTGGTGGTATTCCCTGACCTGCTGTTGTTGCACAAAATTATGTAGTGGCATCATTTTCAAGCATCAAAGTGTCTGTTTGTAGGTTCAGTAGATTTCGTTGAGTGTCGTGGTCCATGGTGAGGTGTCGTTGTTGACTGTACATACATGTCCTGTGCGAGGGGTAATACCGGTGTGGCAGGAAAACACAAGATGTGGCCCGCACCTAGTGTTTTCCACACCAGCATTACCCCTCACGCAGGACAATAGAATCACATCCGGTATCACTCTCATCATTGTCGGTACGTATTCCGATTCATATTCTTGGTCATTATTGACGATTCTTATACATTTTGGGAAATTTGGATGTAGTCGGTCCCGACAAATAACCGCTAAATTTGAAATTGTGGTCATTTAGTCGGCTATTGGCAATGACGCCCATTTATTAAGAGTGCATTCAGATCTTTGCAATTGCTCCACGATTCATGCCAAATCAACGTTTGCGGCGATTTAGATTGACAATCTTGGATATGTGAGATGAATGTTATATTACGAACTTAACCGTACGAGGAGCGACTAAAGGACAAACATCTATTAAGCTTAAGTGCAAAACTAATACAAAGAAAGACCTTAACAATGTAGATGCAAATAAGTACATTACTTCACAGTAAATAATTCTAATTCCAATAGAGGTACCCGTAATGTATATACAAATACAATTATTGGAAAATTCCCACGATGCAAAGAAACTGTATTTGACCAGAATGGTTAACCTTTGGATCAAACTGCCTTGCAATGTTGTAGACGCTCCACAATCGACATTTTCAAAAGGTATCTAAACTAAATGTATATTTCGTATAAAATTCCCAACTGAATGCATTTGTTTCAGAATAAGACACCTTTAATTTCCAACAGGACCCAATGCCATACCTAAACAAATCAGTCTAGTGTGGATCAAAAGATCAGTTTGTGCCGTTTTTCATCCGTAATCCTGTATAAGGTTGGAAATATATTAAAGCTGATTAAGTGTTAATGATTTACTGCATTAATCGATAAAAGGAGATGAAATATGAATGTAGTTAACAATGACTTAATAAAATTAACAATTATCATAATCGAATCGAGTTCCTGATATATTATATATCCCTTAGATCCTCCGCCTCCTAACCCTCACTCTCATTTACATTATCTCTAATCACCAACCTGATACAATCATCCCCATTTTCATAACAATATGCAACGTAACGAGATAATCCTTGGATCATGAACATAATTATAATCAACTGTGTGTCTTTTTATCTTAATCAAATTGTAAATGCCTTGATGATGGGAAAATGTGATGAAACTGTTTCGTAAAGGAAAATTATATTAGCTTATTAACTGACCTGTCTACAAGTTAAGTGTCTGTGTGTGTGTGTGTGTGTGTGTGTTTTTTTTTTTTTTTTTTTTTTTTTGTGCGATTTATTCCAACAACAAATATCAGCAAATAATAGACAGTGACAGAGCTTATTTTTGACATATGCTTATGTTCATTGTATGGTGCCCAACAGTAACTCAACTGAACATATATGTATGCAGAAGTTATACTCAAATTATTGAAAAAGCTTGTATTGCAGAAGACACGCCAGTTTCGATTATCTCTGGAATCCTCTTCAAATAGTTAACTAATCCCTATTGTAATCAATGACGTTGTTAGGTAAAGAATAACCTGATATTTTAAGTCATGAATTATTGGAAACCTCAGGAATAACACAACCATTCATATTTGTTTAGGGTAAAATCAAGTTTCTCTTCTAATACGCCTTTGACAATCGTGAGTGATCAACTGGTGTGTTCCTCCTAGGACGTCACAGGTACTTGTTACCAGCAACTACTTACAGTGAGCAACACGTACGATGGGTTTGTTTGCTCATAGTGGAATACAATTATTGTTTATTATTGAAGATCTAAACATTCTTAAACACATTTGAAATATTATATACACATGTTCATGCACCACTTTCTACTGTACACAAATGGAAGATATAAACTCTTGAAATATATTTTATCAAACCATTAACCCTCTGAGGCGCAGAATGCAAATCACTTGGTTTGTAGCATATTTTATAACTTGAAATACCCCAGATGCACCTTGAAAATGTTAATTCAAGAGACAATCATTACAAATAAAATTGTTAAACGTCTTGTGGGAAGAAATTTACGGAAATGTTATGACCATGGCTTTGAATTAACATGTGTGCCTGTCATCCTTGATTGCGAGTTTTTTTTAATCATTTAACATCTAACGAGCGGCCTAGGCGGTAAATAATATGTAGCCACCATCGGGGTGTTTTTACCCAAAATAGGGCTGTTTATGTGATCATTTTCATGCCTAAATAAGACCCAGAGTGTAAAACAAGTATCTATCCCTGAAAGGGCATAAACAGAGCTTTCCAATGACACCACAACGATCCTTGTATGACCGCTAGTTTTCTTGCAACAATCGCGCAACACGAGTGCAAAAACCATGTAATTCGGTACTTTCCCTAAACAATTCACTGTGTAGCGAGTGTAGAGGAGGGTGGAATTCATGTCAGTTGGTCCACCGCGGTGGTCTGGAGCAGTCATACGCTCGCTACTCTCCTGCCACCACTTGTCTCTCTCTCTCTCTCAGCAACATTACGTGCTGAAAATGCCACACGACTTATGTTGTGAGCCGCCACATAGTCCAAATTTCTTTCACTCGACATATGATGCGCGCCGCCAGTTAAGGGTTAAAACCGAAACACAATCCTACCATTATATAACTATATCTTTAAAGTATTATGTGCACTTTTCATCACCAAACAGCCCCCTTAGAATGAATTTGCATATTCCTGTTTACATGCCTTTGTATTCCTTACGTTCCAATGATTAGCTACTGTGGTATATATGTTGGTAATATCAGTATCACTGAATTTGATTATGATGTAATCATAGCAGGTTTGCTGGATATTTTCATACTGGCTTTTGAGGCCCTGCTTGAAGAGCTAAAGCCAGTGTGTTTCATTCTCTAAAGTTTATGTATTGGGCGACCTGTTGAGTACAGCAGAACAATCCATTCATGTACTGACTGAAACATCGAGTTCTTACTTGTTCCCTCTCTCGACAGTTAGGTCCACATGAATTGTTGTTCAAAACATGGTGTAATTTGTTAACATTGTTCTAACTTACATGCTATATAGTACTGCCGAATGTTATGAAGAATAAGTTACTTTGAAAATGTGTTATTGGTTTCCAGTGATATCAACTGAAGATACTATATTTTCTGTAACAGTTTGTTTCACATTGTATACTAATAAGGACTAAATTTATATTATGCAATAGCTGTTTACCGTTTGTATATTTGTTCCATATGTGCTCAGCACGTGTAGTCATAGGTGAATGTATGTGTGGAACTGTAAATTCGTACATTTATTTATAAGCATTTGGTAGTGCCTATCTTAACCCATATATTTTATGTTGTGCTTTTGATGACCGTTTAAGTCTGGAAAATATCCAATGTAATATGTGTGTTAAAATGTATATACATGTGTTTGCTCCTTTACCCTCTCTGTAAATATCTTCCGTAACTGGCTGGGTGTACAGGAAGCGGATCATTGAACAATCTGACAGGGACTAATTGAGATCCGGTACTAACAACATTACATGATTTGCAGTATATTGGATTCTGCTGTTTGGTCTCGGAAACCGAGAATCAATTCATTATTTATTCTGCCAATACGAATTTCCTGAGTTACGTAAACACCATCTTCGTTAGCCTTTAGCATTTCGCAAGTTCTTCTAAACCGTATTATAATTATGTCACGATATCTTCAAACATCAAAATACTTATAATACTATTAATACATTTCACTCCCAAGACTAAACACCTCCCAATTAAATTAATGAAAGTATGTGATCCTCCCGGGATTCCAACCTGGGATAGCATTTATGGCTCTTAAGGGGGAGGTAGTTGTTTTTCTCTGGACCTCCTTCTCCCTCATGGTTAGCAAATTAGTTTTGACATTTTAAGACGTTGTTCCGTTAGTTTGGCGATGTTGAGACCTTTTTGCCCTATTATTTGTCGACATAAAGCCCTTTCGTGCCATTTAGGGGTCGATATATTTTCTCACGAGCGATAGTGAGCCTGTAATTTTAGAAGGAACTGGGTATATCACTGCTGCAGTACAGGTTCTACATTATAAAGACAAACATATAGTATTATCATGTTTGACATAACTGCAATAAATTGATTCACTCATGTACGATAAGAGTATTATTATACATATGCATCAATATAACCGCGTGTGTGTTTGTAATTGTCTGTATACATGCACTTTTATTTAGTAGATGGTAAGCTAAATGTTGATACCATTATTTAGTATATGTTTACTAGGACCAGTAGTCATGTGCTAACATTGGTAATTTATATATTCTTATATTTTTGCAGGAAAACTCAGTTATTTCAATATCATATTATATTGTTCACTTTTTTCAAGTATATAAACAATATATAATATTGAAAGGGAACATAGCTAGCTTTGTAGGGCGGCGAATGTCTGCACCAAATGTAAAATGGCGATAACAACACTAACATATGCAATGCAAAACATAGTATGATCCCTAAAGGTTGTATCGTTATGGATAATTGTATAAAGAGATAAGACATCTCGAGAAAAGTTGAAGCCTCTGCATATTTCCTGACATTTGCATACCAAAGGCAGTCTAGGCAGATATTAATTATGATTCATGATGGTTTATGTATGTGGCGGTTGAATCTGTGAGTGAAATGTCTGCCTTGGGACAGTAATGTGCGATTCCTTAATAATGAATGTGTAATCACATAAACTCACATTTGTTTGCCTATAGACCTGTGTGGTTCATGGATACTTCGATAATGCTTCAATGTTCTAAACTTGCGCACTTGCGTAGTCATGCGCTGTACATATTACTGTCTTGATGTTGTAATGGCTAGATCTTGTAAGTTCTGTACGAGATACCCGAGGTTCGAATCCAGGGAGAATCACATGATTTCATTAATTTAATTTGGGGGTTATTGGTATTAAGAACGATCTTAAAAATTATTCCTTTTGACTTGTTCTATGTGAGTGAGGGAGAAAAAGGGCATACCTGCCTGTAACGAGTGCCTTCCCCAGAGTTGAAAGTAGTAGTTTATCGAAACTTCCAGAGGCCTTCCCTAGGGTTAAGCGCCCCATTAAATACTATTTCCATTCACATATTCATAGCCTCCGATAGTGCAATTGGAATGATAGAACATGCTAAGATTGGTATGTAGGATTATAAACTACATACTAAATCGTAGGCTTGTGCAGCATTCTTTAACTGTCTTCGTGGTGCAATGCATAAGTGTGTTGATTTTCGGTGTGATCGTCCTGGGTTCGAATCCCCGGACTGCCACTTGTGTTTGTTAATTTCATTAATCGAGTTTAGGAGTAAAGTTGGTTAGTGGAGAGAATATAATAATTAATTCTGGTTCAGTAGTAGTTTACCGAGAGGCCTTCCCTAGGGTTAAGCGCGCCATTGTTAACTATTTCCATTCACATATTCATAGCCTCCGATAGTGCAGTTGGAATGATTGTACATGCTAAGATTGGTATGCAGGATTCGAAACTGCATAATCAATTGTAGGCTTTTGCAGCATTCTTTAATTGTCTTCGTGGTGCAATGCATAAGTGTGTTGATTTTCAGTGTGAGTGTCCTAGGTTCGAATACCCGGACTGCCACATGTGTTTGTTAATTTCATTAATCAAGTTTATGAGTAAAGTTGTTTAGTGGAAAGAAAATCATAATTAATTCTGGTTCGGTAGTAGTTTATCGAGAGGCCTTCCCTAGGAATAAGCGCCCCATTAAATACTATTTCCATTCACATATTCATAGCCTCCGATAGTGCAATTGGAATGATAGAACATGCTAAGATTGGTATGTAGGATTAGAAACTACATACTAAATCGTAGGCTTGTGCAGCATTCTTTAACTGTCTTCGTGGTGCAATGCATAAGTGTGTTGATTTTCGGTGTGATCGTCCTGGGTTCGAATTCCCGGACTGCAACATGTGTTTGTTAATTTCATTAATCGAGTTTAGGAGTAAAGTTGGTTAGTGGAGAGAATATAATAATTAATTCTGGTTCAGTAGTAGTTTACCGAGAGGCCTTCCCTAGGGTTAAGCGCGCCATTGATTACTATTTCCATTCACATATTCATAGCCTCCGATAGTGCAGTTGGAATGATTGTACATGCTAAGATTGGTATGCAGGATTCGAAACTGCATAATAAATTGTAGGCTTTTGCAGCATTCTTTAATTGTCTTCGTGGTGCAATGCATAAGTGTGTTGATTTTCAGTGTGAGTGTCCTAGGTTCGAATCCCCGGACTGCCACATGTGTTTGTTAATTTAATTAATCAAGTTTAGGAGTAAAGTTGTTTAGTGGAAAGAAAATAATAATTAATTCTGGTTCGGTAGTAGTTTATCGAGAGGCCTTCCCTAGGAATAAGCGCCCCATTAATTACTATTTCGATTCACATATTCATAGCCTCCGATAGTTCACTTGGAATTATTGTACACGCTAAGATTGGTATGCAGGATTCGAAACTGCATAATAAATCGTAGGCTTGTGCAGCATTCTTTAACTGTCTTCGTGGTGCAATGCATAAGTGTGTTGATTTTCGGTGTGAGCGTCCTGGGCTCGAATCCCCGGACTGCCACATGTGTTTGTTACTTTCATTAATCAAGTTTAGGAGTAAAGTTGGTTAGTGGAGAGAACATAATAATTAATTCTGGCTCAGTAGTAGTTTATGAGAGGCCTTCCCTAGGGTTAAGGGCCCCATTAATTAGGGGAGAGCGGTGATGGTTCGGCCACTTTTTGTTTAAATACTTTTATAAATTCAGGTTTAAGCAGTAATATAATCTAGTTGATGTTAAATTGTTGCCTTGTTATTTGGTTCTTTAGCCTGATTATATCAAGCCCTTAGCTCTTTACAGTTTTGAGTTATAGTTCCCGAAGCACAAGTTTCTAAATCGGCCGACCCATCCGTACCAGTGGTGATGTTTCGGCCAGAATGGTGGGATGGTACGGCCACGTGTATTAATTGGCATAATCTTAAAATGATGTGAGTTTGATTGGCTAAAATCAATTAAAATACATTTTATTGTGCTAAAGTACAAACTTAACTTCATAATCCAAATTAGCCTTTGCATATTTGCTAAATCAAATAATATTTTAAAACTGAATTAAGCTTCACCAGAATGATGTATAATTTAGTTAGCCTCTTACTGTCTGCTTTAAAATAGTGCATAATTGGCCTTATCTCTCTCTCTCTCTCTCACACACATGCACAACATTTGCCTCCAACATCCAAACTTATATCTTCATAATTGTTCCAAAACATATATCTATATATCTATACATATATACCTATGAGAGTTTCGTATGGAGCTCAGTGGTCTGATTAATCTGCTCTACATAACTAACTAACTAATATATACTTTAACAAATTAAATTAATCAACATTATGGATAATTAACTTAACATTTTACTCTGCATAAAGTTATGCATAATTCGCCTCATGTATAGGCCTATCTCTCTGTCATACACACATTCACTCGATCTTTATAATCATAACTATAATTATCCCTGGACTGCCACATATATTTGTTGATTTCATTAATTGAGTTTAGGAGTAAAGTCGGTTGGTGGAGGGAACATATTAATTCATTCAGGTTCAGGGGTAGTTTATAGAGAGGCCTTCCTTAGGGTTAAGGTCCCATTAATTACTCCTTCCATTCATCTATCCATAGCCTATGATAGCGCAGTTGGAATGTGTGTACATGCTTAGATTGATATGCAGGATTCGAAACTGCATAATAAATCGTAGGCTTGTCCACCATTCCTTAACTGTCTTCGTAGCGCAATGGATACATGCACTGAATTTCGGTGTGAGCATCCTAGATTCGAATCCCTGGACTGCCACATGTATTTGTTGATTTCATTAATTGAGTTTAGGAGTAAAGTCGGTTGGTGGAGGGAACATAATAATTCATACACCAGTTCTCTCTCACATATTCACTCCAATTTGTACTGTACTTTCGTTCTGTCTCAAACATTGTAATTAATCATAATAGGCATGTGTAATAACTGTTAATAGTTTGAAGTTTATTTGACTCCCTCGAAGATATGCATAGATAATTAATATATTGCTTCATACATTGCTTCGTGGTCTCGATACTCTGGACTATCATTATTGTTACTTTGGCTGATAATGTTTGCTTCATAATTCAATATACCATAATTCGTACCGAAACTCAATATGCTTTGTAGCATAGAGTAAGAATACCTAAGAGGGGTGTCTTGGAAAATCAGCCGTGTTAATAGTAGTTGGCCATTATTTACAGATTTGGCTGGAACCCTGCAATAGATGGCGGTAGCGCATAGCTCCTCCCTATCGCGGGAAAATACTTCTGTCGTCTGTTTATTGACAGTTCCTCTCCCTTGCTGCAATGGTGTACACGTGTCTCGTGTAGAGTCTATAGAAACTCATGTAACTTGTTTGTTATCACCATATCAGCCATAGTAATTATGAATACAATGATTTAAGAGTACACTGATATGCAAAAGCACTCCAAAGTATTGCCTACACTGAAATGTGAACAATACTCCATTAACCCCTTCTGTACCGTCGTCGTATGTTATATTTTATTCTAGCAATATGTAGACGATTTTATACAGCTTAGAAAGGATTTGTGGTAGTTAAAAGGGTTGATTGAGATAGTTCGAAGCCTTATAATTGCTAAAGATCCTTCCTAAAGTGAATACAATCGATTAGTAGGAGCCAGAATAAAATTAAAAGACGTCGTCGGTATAGAACATGAAGGCTGTTGATGATTATTTGATATTGACTGTAAATGTATCAACAATGAATGTAGCCTATATGAAAAACTAATCTCAATTGAAGACAAGTATTTACATTGTAATATAATTTACTAACTTGGAAGTACACAGCCACACTCAAACTGTGGTCAAACATAAATAATATATATATATATATATATATATATATATATATATATATATATATGTTTCTAGTCTCTCAGTGGGGATCGAACCATCGACCATCAGAACGATAGCCGACTCTTTAATCAATTACACCACGGCAGTCTAAAAGACACTCAGCCTTCTATCCTAATTATGTTAGGGAGAAGGGAAACCCACTAGGCGAATATATTTCAATTCAAACCTAGTTGTAGGATCCATATTTCCAGAATACCATACACGGATTTTTGAGTGTCCCGACGCAACTCGGGTTGAAATTGATTTCATTTAATTCTAACCCACAAAGCATGAGAGTTACAAATATTGAGAATATATCACAAATACACGTGAGCCACTAAATGTTTCTAGTCTCTCAGTGGGGATCGAACCATCGACCATCAGAACGATAGCCGACGCTTTAATCAATTACACCACGGCAGTCTAAAAGACACTCAGCCTTCTATCCTATTTATGTTAGGGAGAAGGGAAACCCACTAGGCGAATATATTTCAATTCAAACCTAGTTGTAGGATCCATATTTCCAGAATACCATACACGGATTTTTGAGTGTCCCGACGCAACTCGGGTTGAAATTGATTTCATTTAATTCTAACCCACAAAGCATGAGAGTTACAAATATTGAGAATATATCACAAATACACGTGAGCCACTAAATGTTTCTAGTCTCTCAGTGGGGATCGAACCATCGACCATCAGAACGATAGCCGACGCTTTAATCAATTACACCACGGCAGTCTAAAAGACACTCAGCCTTCTATCCTATTTATGTTAGGGAGAAGGGAAATCCACTAGGCGAATATATTTCAATTCAAACCTAGTTGTAGGATCCATATTTCCAGAATACCATACACGGATTTTTGAGTGTCCCGACGCAACTCGGGTTGAAATTGATTTCATTTAATTCTAACCCACAAAGCATGAGAGTTACAAATATTGAGAATATATCACAAATACACGTGAGCCACTAAATGTTTCTAGTCTCTCAGTGGGGATCGAACCATCGACCATCGAATTGGGCATATGTGCACAACAAACTCACTTGCTCTCGTGTTCCCGATTTCGACTCCTCTGAATTCTCAACTTTATGGCTCAAACTTTCCTGTCATTCTCTTACTAAATATTTCTGTGCTGTCTATCTTTCCCCTAACTCTACCAACTTTCCGAAATTCTTTGACTATCTAAACTCTACAGTGGAACACATTCTATCCATTTCTCCTTTCTCAGAAATCTCCATCTTAGGAGATTTCAACGTTCACCACCGCCATTGGCTCTCCTCTCACACTACTGATCCACCTGGTGAACAAGCCTACGTCTTTTTCTATCCTAATGACCTAGAGCAGTTAGTTCAGCAACCCACCCGTATCCCGGATCGCATCGGAGATCGGCCCAACATTCTTGACTTGTTTCTAACTTCTAACCCTTCTTCTTATACTGTCGATCTTTTCTCTCCTCTGGGCTCCTCCGACCACAAACTTATCTCTGTCACCTGTCCCATCTCTCCAGTACAGCCACCCAATCCTCCTAGCCGGCGGCGCTTGTGGCACTTTGGCGCTGCCGACTGGGAGGCTCTTCGGCAGTACTTCTTTGATTTCCCATGGAATGATTTCTGCTTCCATGGCCGAGGACCGTCGGAGAGTGCTGAACGCATTACCGAGGTAATCCTATCGGGCATGGAAGCATACAATCCATTCTCTTTCTCTCAGACTAATGCTAAAAAATCTTGGTTTACACACGCCTGTTCTACTGCTGTCCGTAATAAGGAGGAAGCATTCAAACGGTACCGACGTCTTAAAACTCAAGACTCTCATTCTTCATATGTTTCTGCCCGGAATCAAGCCAAATCTGTTCTTCGACTTGCCAAACACTCTTTCATCAATAATAAATGCACTGAACTATCCAACTCTAGCTCTTCCCAAGCTTTCTGGCATCTAGCCAAAAACCTCTCCAACAATTTCTCTTCCTCGTCTTTCCCTCCCCTTTCCCACTCTGATGGCACAACCATCACTTCTTCCTCTGACAAAGCTAAACTCTTTGCTCAAACTTTTGGTAGAAACTCCACCTTGGATGATTCCGGTGCTATACCTCCCTCTCCGCCCTCCTCTCTCTTACTTATGCCTAATATCCTAATCTCTTCTAAAGATGTACTTTCTACCCTCTCTGGGCTTAACACTAATAAGGCATACGGTCCGGACGGTGTTCCTCCTGTTGTTCTCAAAAACTGTGCTTCCGTGCTGACTCCCTGCCTAGGCAAACTCTTTCATCTCTGTCTATCCTCTAACGTCTTCCCTTCATGCTGGAAGTTTGCTCACATTCAACCTGTCCCAAAGAAGGGTGACCGCTCTCAACCCTCCAACTATCGTCCAATTGCTCTTATCTCTTGTCTTTCTAAAGTTTTTGAAACTATTCTTGCTTCCAAATTTCTTAAGCATTTCTCTTCTCATAATCTGCTCTCAGATCGCCAGTATGGCTTCCTTAAGGGTCGCTCTATTGGTGATCTTCTTTCATATCTTACTAACTCTTGGTCATCTTCCTTTCGGGACTTCGGTGAGACTTTTTCTATTGCACTAGACATATCGAAAGCCTTCGATAGAGTCTGGCATAAATCTTTAATTTCTAAACTACCCTCCGGTTTCTATCCCTCCATCTGTGCCTTTGTCTCTAATTTCCTTTCCGGCCGTTCCATAGCCGCGGTTGTGGACGGCCATTGTTCCCTTCCTCACCCGCAAGATACCGTAATTTTTGGTGACTTTAATTTACCTGTGACCAAGTGGGGCGATACTCTTACTTCACACTCCGGACATGACTTGTATACGAACTTGCAAGAGAGTTCGCTTTATCAATTTGTTGGAACGCCGACCCGTGGTAATAACGTTCTTGACATTGTACTTGCAACAAAAGAAGAATTAATAGAGAATTTGAATGTTGGTGATGAATTCAGTAACAGCGACCATCATACGATAACTTTCACTTTAAAGTTTACTAGTAACGAACCAAATAGTAGCATCGAAAAGTCCCTAATTTCAAGAAAGCAAACTTCCATAAACTTAGAGCTATGTTTAAAGAAACTGACTGGAGCTTTTTAATTCACAATAACGACATAAATACATCTTGGAAGTTATTCGAAGCCACTTACCTAAAAGCAGTGCAAGACTGCATACCATCGAAAACTCGGCGTCCAGGCCATAATAATAAGCCCAAATGGTGGAATAAAGATATTTCAAACTGCCTGCTTGCTAAAAAATTTGCTAATGATAGATTAAAATCCTCACAAAATGACGAAGAACGGCTGAAATTTGTAGAGCTACGACGCAAAGCCAAAAAGTTAATTAAGCAAAGTAAAAAGACCTTAGAGTTACATATTGCGAATCAAAGTAAAACAAACCCGAAAGAATTCTATAGTTATATCAGAAAGAAAAAAGTAGTTACTTCAACTGTTGGACCGTTAGTCGATGAAAATGGAGAATACACCAAAGACGAAGAACAAATGAGTAATGCCCTCAATACCTTCTTTGCATCAGTTTTTACAACAGAAGACCTCAGTGATATCCCTACACCATCGCCGATTCAGTATGATAATTCAGATGTTTTAAGCAATATCACCGTTACAGAGAGAGAAGTATTGAATTGTTTAGATAAACTCAAGGTAAATAAAACGCCTGGACCTGATACAATCTCGCCTAGAGTTCTAAAGGAAGCTAAGGATGAGCTCTCTAAACCACTGACATTACTATTCAATAAATCCTTGCAGTCTGGAACTATGCCCGATCAGTGGAAGCTAGCCAACGTAACACCGATATTCAAAAAAGGCAGCAAATCCCTATCCAGTAACTATCGTCCAATTAGCTTAACCTCAGTTGTATGTAAAATGCTAGAAACGGTCGGTCATACGAGACAGACTCGTAAATCACTTAGAGGAAAATAACTTACTTAAAGATACTCAACACGGCTTTCGTAAAAAACGTTCCTGTTTAACAAACCTCTTAGACTTCTTCCACGATATCCTCAACCTCTACGATGAGAGTAAAGCTGTAGATATTATATACCTTGATTTTCAAAAGGCCTTTGACAAAGTTCCCCACAAACGTTTACTGCTAAAACTAAAAGCGCATGGAATACAAGACGGTGTGTTGAAATGGATAGAAAATTGGCTCAGCGACAGAAAGCAAAGAGTAGTCATAAACGGTAAGGCATCAAAATGGACCAATGTAAGTAGCGGGGTACCCCAGGGATCGGTACTAGGACCAATTCTCTTTCTAATTTACATCAACGACATAGATGAGGGTCTCACCTGTACAATCTCAAATTTGCTGACGATACAAAAATTGCAAATAGCGTACTCTCAAAAGAACAAGTTGACGATATGCAACACAATCTAGATAAATTGTCATGTTGGGCCCAAATTTGGCAAATGAGTTTCAATGCGGATAAATGTAAAGTACTACATATCGGATACCTAAATGAGAAAGCAAACTATTCGATGAATGGCACTCAGCTTAAGAATGTAAACAGAGAAACCGATCTGGGAGTAACAATATCGAGTAACCTAAAACCGAGTCAACAATGTTCAGAAGTTGTTAAGAAGGCAAACAAAATAATTGGCTTTATAGGCAGGTCATTTGAGCATAAATCCAAAGAAGTTATCCTAACCCTTTACAATTCCTTAGTCCGCCCTCTTCTGGAATACTGCGTTCAATCCTGGTGCCCTTATTACCAAAAAGATATAAACAAGCTAGAACGAGTTCAACGTAGAGTTACCAAAATGATACCTAGCCTAAAGAACAAACCATACGAAGAGCGTCTTAGAGAATTAAATCTATTTCCTTTAACCCAGCGCAGATTAAGAGGCGACTTAATTCAAGTGTTCAAAATCATCAAAGGCATCGACAATATGAACTGTAGTAAGTACTTCACTATCGACCAATCTAATTACACGCGGGGAAACGGTTGCAAAATTATTGGTAAATCTTTTAACTCGCACGAATCTAAGAATTTCTTCTTCAATCGAGTTGTCAACTTGTGGAATGGGCTTCCCCGAAACGTTATAGACTGCATCACCGTTGAATCATTTAAACTCCGCCTAGACAAATATCTCGCATCAAACCCGCGACTGACTGCGTTTGTAAATGAATAACTTTATTTTATCCCCCCCCTCAGTTACTAACCCATCTGTCCCCTACTAACTTCCTAATCCTGCCACGGACATTAGTTCCAGGGCAGTAATTCCCTTTCCAATGTTCCCTTACCCACTCTAAACCACTGTTTGGACACTTGATCATCAGTGTTTTGGAGGACAAGCAACCTAGAAGGGTCACTGGATCTGTTGTTGCTTGATTTCCTTTGTACTCCTTTGTACTCCTTTGTACCCTATAAACTCCGGTGTTCCTCAGGGCTCTGTCCTATCTCCTATTCTCTTTCTAATTTTTATAAATGATCTCCTTAACTGTACCTTAATTCCCATCCATTCATACGCAGACGACTCAACCTTACACTACTCCATTAGTTTTTCAGAATGCCCCAGCCAGCAATCCCTCAACGACAAACGTAATGAAGCCCTAGAACTCTTAAATTCTGATCTAAATACTATTTCCAATTGGGGCAGAGAAAACCTTGTTAACTTTAATGCTTCCAAAACCCAATTTCTCCATCTATCTACCCGTCAGGATCTCCCAGCGGACTATCCCTTATTCTTCAACAATACAAAAATCAACCCTTCATCTTCTCTCAATATTCTTGGTGTCTCTTTTTCTTCTGCTCTCATTTGGAAGGACCATATTACCAGTCTTGCTAAGGCAGCCTCCCAGAAGCTGGGTGTGCTCAACCGCCTTAGGGGGTTCTTTTCACCTGCACAGCTTCTTGCTCTGTACAGGGGCATAGTGCGCCCTTGTATTGAGTATTGTTCACATGTGTGGGGAGGTTCCTCTCACACCGCTCTCCTAGACAAAGTTGAAAGGAAGGCCTTTCGTATCATTAACTCCCATCCACTCACCAACTCTCTGCAATCTCTCTCTCTCTGCTGCAATGTTGCATCTCTCTCGCTATTCTATCGCTACTATAACAATCAGTGTTCCTCAGAGCTATCCCAGTGAATACCACCTCCTTTACGTAGGGCACGTGGTACCCGTCTTGCAACTCAATCCCACCCCTACTCTGTGCAACTCTCCAACCCAAGAGTGAAACGTTACTCTCAAACTTTCTTCTACTCAACAGCTGAGCTCTGGAACTCTCTCCCAGAATCAGTCTTTCCCACTTCCTATGACTTAAATTGCTTCAAACTCTGTGTGTCCAGGCATTTTGGCTCGAACGTCCCTTGATTTTGGCCCTGTCACTCTTTCAACTATGGGGGAGGCACTCGCTATAGGCAGTTATGCCTTTAGCCTCCCTCAATCACATAGAAAAAATAAAATAAATAAATTGTTGATAATAACCCCCTCCCTCGACCTGACTTACCTAACCTATGTATTGTATGTACGTATATACTTAAGCACATACCCCATAGCTGGGGTGGCTGACCCGAGACAGAGCCCGAACAGAAACAATATAATCAAAATATAAAATGAACACACATCTAGGTCACCCAGGAGAAGACAAAGAGACCAAGGACCATGAGGGGTTCCCAGCAAAAGATTCCAAGGTCCCAGATCTCCCGGAGAGGTTCCGGTCACAGCAGGCAGAAACGCAGCGGAACTTTTTTGTTTTTCTTGGTTTTCCTATGTTTCCTTCTTTGTCCTATATTCCCTCTCGAGCATAGGCTGAGAGCCTGTACATTCAACCATTACACATTGAACGGTGAAGCCTGTGAGGTCTTGTTCCAATCTAGGGGGGGGAGATGTGTGAAGCACTTTTAGCTGCAACCAGCCCCTGCCATCTTGCCTTAGCAGGACACAGGATGCACAGCTCGATGCAGCTCCATCTCTGAAGCTGCCTCGCTCCAGTGCTTCACTGTCTTACTTCCTAGTTTCGGACCCTCACTCTCAGAACGCCACCTATTGTCCCCCTGTAGCCTATTTTGAATATGGAAATATTTATACAGTGCTATTTAATCAGGGAATAATGAGGGTATTTATTTATTTGATACTAGGTACAGCACAAATTCAATCCCAATAATATCTTCCCATTGACATATCGGGATTTGAACCCGGGTCCATTGGATTACCAGTCCAGTGGCAAGACCACTCCACCACACCTCCTTGCACAATGACGGCCCACATAATTCCAGGCAGGGCCCTTCCTATATAAACCGGATACCCTGGCCGGGCGCCTGACAGACTATTATCTAATCCTACTGGCGACGTCCGACCCTCACTCCGTACCACCAACCTAACCTAACCTTATTTACTAAGTGGGAGCTGCTCTTCCCACACGCTAGCAGCTAGCTGGTCATTATTGATTAGAATGAGAAAATAAAAGGAATCACAAAAATAATTAAATTGAATTTATACAAAAATCAAATAATCATAGGGGTCTTTCCAATATTCAAATAAATGACAATACTGGAGAGGAGGAAAGTGTCTATCTGCATATAATCATATACATACAAGTGTATTTCTACAAGTGTAAATTATTGAGTAATAGTAATGAACTGTTGGTGCAGGCTTATCACGTCCTTTTTTTCGCCGTCAACTCAATTTCCGGTACTCCTATCCGTGAAACACAATATACATCCTTGGCACTAGTCCATAACCTACCAATATGTGCAAATACTTTGTGTTAGAGGCGCATTAATGTTTTCGTTACCTACCAACTAATCAATAAGTCACTACTCACTAACCTGGATGTGATAGCATCCGTCCAAGCGAGACAGCACAAAAATCCGCCCAGTGTTCTCCTGCTCAGGAGTACTTATTTCCACCTTCCCGTGGTGGGGGCAAGAGACTATAAAATAAATGTGAATTAGTAATTTATTTTATCTCTTAAAGTCTAGCTGACGGAAAAAGCTTCTTAATCCAAATGTGCATACAGTGTATCTAATTACTAATTTAGTTCTTCAGAAAATATGTTGATGCAGGTACTCAACAGCATTAGCCTGAGGAAGAGTAATACAGATGTACACTTATCGTATCGGTCGTCGCAGCATGGCAGGATTGACGAGAACAAGCTCACCATATGTAGAAATCCAATCACAGGCACCCCTCACAATGCTCACACAAATTACCATGCCCACGGCTTGCCAAAGGACACACTGTAGCAATACAATCACAGACACCCCACACAATGCTCACACCAACGACCTTGCCCATGGCTTGCCAAAGGACATACTGTAGAAATCAAATCACAGGCACCTCTCACATTGCTCACACCAATGACCAGCCCACGGTTTGCCAAAGGGACGCACAGGGGTCATCACGATTGGGTCAGTCCAAGTCAGCTTTCTTATTCTGATCAGACGACAGCTGAAACTCACTTTACTCCCCCCCCCCAATCTTCAGCTCTGTTGTAAGAAATCCCAGCACAGGCACCCCATCATAATGCTCACATAAATGGGCAAGCCCACGGCTTGCCAGAGGGACACACAGGACAGCAGGCACCAAGGTCAGAGCAGGTAAACAAACATCCGCACTGCACCGAGTTTCCTACTCATGAGTCCTATTCCCACCTTCCTGTGATGAGCAGAGGGCAACAGACTATTTTGCAAACTAAATGTTGATAACTATTATATTCTATAATTTATTAAAGGCTGGCTGACTAATTATCCAACAATCATTAAAGGATTGCAGAAGAATAGGTATCTGACAGTCCCTTAACCCTTACGCTGCGGGCTTATTTGCACTATTTAGCGCATATTCAGGAACTCCTGAATGAATAATCAAGTATCTGCATTAAATGAACTGTATTCTGCCGAAAACTAGGCGAAAATTGCTTCAAAATTACACCAGAACGAGCTTCGTAGGTGGCGGGGTTCACTCGCAGCGTTGCCATAGACATTCGGGAAAACTTGCTAATTATTGGCTCTCGCTCACTCGGCAACACTTTCGAGGCAGCACGCGCGAGACCACAGTCTACCTCAGTGAGCAGCTGGCTGCTCTGAGGGTCGGACGGAGGTCCCTCGCGCTCCCGCCCACTGACACTCGATTTCTACGGCTTTTACAAGCTTTTAAAGCCTGAAAATTGCTCTAAATTGCCTATGCGTTCTGGAACGTCACCCCCAGCCAATGGGTTAAAAGACCAGGGGGGCTGCACTCTTTGCCCAACGACCCCCACCCCACCACACCCTCTTGATAGCCATCCTTAAACTCTATATTCGATGGATTGCTTTATTACTACCAAAATGACATGCATTGTTTTATTATTTAAATTATATATACCGGTATATACACTATATATACAGTATATATATAATTTAGAGATGACCGAATATTCGTTTCGTATTCGTATGTCCGAATATTCGCTATGTTTTTCAATATTCGTATTCGTATTCGTATTCGAATTTCCATTCATAGCTATTTTCAAATATGCGAATATGCTCACGAAACCAATAGAATATATACAAACAATTTAAATATTCAATTTTAAATTTAACACAAAGAATAAATAACAGTGTAGATGTGCGTTGGGGCCGCTAAAGTGGAATGAAGGAGGACTGAGCAGTGTTGCTACTTAACTATATTTAACAGTACCAGATCAAACTAGTGAAAAGTAGGCCTACCAAATTATTCTAAAGTGGAATCACTGCCCGGTAAACGAACGTGTGCTGGACCTGGACATTTGAACCATCGCAATATTGCCATTTCAGACATATCCAATGTAATAGCATATCACTAAAATATATTCCATCAAATAAGAGATGGAACGAACATCAATTTTCACTATTTGCGAATACGAATACGAATACGAATACGAATACGATTTTTTTTTGTAAAATTCGAGAATACGAATACGAATAGCGAATATTACAATCCTTATTTCATCCTTCAGGAACTGGTAATTTTTGCTATGTCACCAACAAACGTTAATTAAATTACTATGAAATTAATTACCAGAAGTTAATGACTGTATATATGGATGGAGTCATGAAAGAAATACTATCAAGAGCAGTGGATGTTGGTGTATCACTGAAAAGGGAGGGAATTGAGTGGAAGCTACCTATACTGCTGTTTGCGGATGATACAGTTCTGATGAGTGATAATGAATGGGAGTTGCAGGGTCTGGTAAATGAATTTGGAACAGTGTGCGAAAAACGGAATTTGAAGGTAAATGCGGGGAAGAGCAAGGTTATGGTTTTCGAAAGGGGTGAAGTCACAGAGTGTGAGGTGAAGCTGAACGGTCAGGCTAAGGAGATCGTCAACTCTTTTAAGGATCTGGGCAGTGTGTTGAGTAAAGATGGGACTATGGATGAAGAAGTGCGGGAGAGGGTACAACAGGGGAAGAGGGTTGTAGGAACGCTAAAAGCAGTAACAAGAAATAGGGTGGTCAGCATGGAAGTCAAGAAGTCCTTGCATGACAGTGTGGTAATCCCGACACTGACTTACGGAAGCGAAGCATGGACGTTGGTTGAGAGACTCAGACCAAGAGTGAGAGCAGTGGAAATGAATTACTTAACCCTCTCAACACGGATGGGCTCTTAAACGCCCATAAAAAAGCATATACCAGGAACCCGGAAGGACTCTTGAACACCCCTGTAGTTGAAAGCCTGTGAGCTTCGTGTGCGAGGCGTCGGTCCGACGCATGTAAACAACAGCCGGTTGGACCGACGCCCCGCATCTCCGGCCACAAGAAGGAGAGCGGCGCTTGTTCTTGTGTGCCTGTATGTTGTTGTTAAGTATCGAATAGTAGTGTAAAGTGGCTGTTTTGACCATAAAGTTATCTCCAATGAAATCATCATCACAGCTCAACCAGTTGACTTAGAGAGCTCTACTTAATGCCATTCTACAGGTAAATAACACAGCTACGCTTGGGGATGCGCGGGAATGCGGGAAGCAGTCTGATTAACGAATATACGGTAGCCTAGCCTAGACGTTTTTCGGCCAAAACACCCGGTTTTCGAGGAATATATATATAATACATAGCCGGGGCTGGAGGGTTAAGGAGTGCGTGCGGAGTTACATGGAGGGATAGACAGACTAATGAGGAAGTAAGAAGGAGGTGTGGTGTGGAGGTAGATGTGCTGGAAAGTGTGAAAAAGAACAACTTGAGATGGTTCGGCCATATGGAACGTATGGAAAGCGAGAGAATGACTAAGAGGGTGTACGAGAGCGAGGTGGAGGGACAGAGAGGGAGAGGTAGACCGAATGAGAGGTGGAAGGATGGAGTGAGGAAGTACATGAACGAAGGCGGTGCTGGTTTGGGGGAGGGGCGTCGACTGACTGGGGACAGAGGTGCATGGGGGCGGTTCGTTCGTGGCCACACCTTCGGGGATCACGGCGTCAGGCAATAGATAGATAGAAGTTAATGACGATGTGAATGTGTAATTTCTTAAATATCGTAAATGAACTGTATGAACTAATGTTTAACATATTGTAAGAGTTCAGCGATAGAAAATTGAATAATTAAAATTAAATTAATTCAATTTTCTATGTTTCCAGTCCTCAGTCCCAATGTTGCCGCTTTTTTGGTACTAAAGTACCAGATTTGGTACATTTGACTCTCTCAAGTACATTTTATACATTTTCCAATAAAATAGTCCATATCTGGTACTAAATACGAAATCAGTGAGGAAATATGATGGAATATATTTTAGTGACATGCTATTACATTGGATATGTCTGAAATGGCAATATTGCGACGGTTCAAATGTCCAGGTCCAGCACACGTTCGTTTACCGGGCAGTGATTCCACTTTAGAATAATTTGGTAGGCCTACTTTTCACTAGTTTGATCTGGTACTATTAAATATAGTTAAGTAGCAACACTGCTCAGTCCTCCTTCATTCCACTTTAGCGGCCCCAACGCACATCTACACTGTTATTTATTCGTTTGTGTTAACTTTAAATTAAAATTTAATATTTATAAATTTTGTATATATTCTATTGGTTTCGTGAACATATTCGCATATTTGCAAATAGCTATGAATGGAAATGCGAATACGAATACGAATACGAATATTGAAAAACATAGCGAATATTCGGACATACGAATACGAAACGAATATTCGGTCCATCTCTACGGGCCGGGTATGATGATGATCATATTTCCTCACTGATTTCGTATTTAGTACCAGATATGGACTATTTTATTGGAAAATGTATAAATGTACTTGAGAGAGTCAAATGTACCAAATTTGGTACTTTAGTACCAAAAAATCGGCAACATTGGGACTGAGGACTGGAAACATAGAAAATTGAATTAATTTAATTTGAATTGTTCAATTTTCTATCGCTGAACTCTTACAATATATTAAACATTAGTTCATACAGTTCATTTACGATATTTAAGAAATTACACATTCACATTGTCATTAACTTCTGGTAATTAATTTCATAGTAATTTAATTAACGTTTGTTGGTGACATAACAAAAATTACCAGTTCTTGAAGGATGAAATAAGGATTGAAATATTCGCTATTCGTATTCGTATTCGCGAATTTGACAACAAATTCGTATTCGTATTCGCAATTAGTGAACATTTATATTCGTTCCCTCTCTATAATATATACATATACTGTATATATATATATATATATATATATATATATATATATATATATATATATATATATATATATATACAATATTTATTGTGACCTGCTTAGAGTCTTTTCAAGGAAATACACTTGCCAGTACAGACGTCCAGATTTGTTTGAAATATGTGTTTCATTGCTAGTGACTGATCATCGTAACCATTGAACATACTTTCCATGTCCCATTAATTTAGGTCATCGAAATGATTTACCAAATAACCTATCTACTGTAGGATGATGTCATTGGATAAGTAAGCTTTTGGATGGCCACAATAATTAACTATGCTTCTTTACAACCCACTGTTTCATACAAAATATCCGCATTTGTTGGCGTCCCATTTCCGAATTATGTTGCTCGAGTAACTCAGCCAGTAAGTAAGGGTAAAGGAGGGAAGGGGGAAAGGTATCCTTTGAACTGTAGCGTTGATGTGGTATAACCTGTATGAGAGTTATCCTTATAATGAAGCTGGCATAGAAAGGTATCCTTTGAACTGTAGCGTTGATGTGGTATAACCTGTATGAGAGTTATCCTTATAATGAAGCTGGCATAGAAAGCACAGTAAACAAAGGATAGACAAATAATAAATAATCCCCAACTACATGTGTGCTATGACTCATTGAAATAGTTGCTGAACATAATATAATGAGTCACCATTCACTGATAACTACACCCATATGTAATACAAGCAAGGTAAACTCTATACTTGTGTTTATTATACATTAAGGCTACCCACAAAAAACCATGTTGTTTAATTTCCCCTGTAACTTGCATTATCTACAAGTTTAGCTACATCTCTCACAAGTTGCTGGTCCATTATCTTACTTTCCCCAGAGCTTGGCGAAGATATTACTATCTCATGTAATATGCAGACGTGGCCCAAGTCTGGAGACATGTGTATATTGCCAATTCGTGTAGTTAAGACGGTCCAGGAACCCTCCAAATGTGTATATGATGATTATCACTTAAATCATGTTTCAAAAGTATCACGTTTGATGAGTGCGTGACAACTGTTAGGCTTAATCAGTTCATGGCGTATATATATATATATATATATATATATATATATATATATATATATATCAACTATTGATCTTGTCCGTCGAAAGCGAAGGCGAATAATTAATAGAAACACCAGAGCGTGATAGAACACGTTCATCGTGTTTATATTTATTGCAACGTTCGTAGTGTTGTGATTAACCTATAATGTTTGTGGTATTTACTATGTCATCTATGAATCTTTGTGTTTCTATAACACCAATTAACGGTACGTATTTAGGTTAACCATAGCCTTTCTTCATATTTTCATACTATGTCATTTTTCTTAGGCTTTATGAAATTATTGTAATCCACTATGATACTAGTGTTTTCTTAAAAGTGTGGGTATCTGTTACTTTTAGATTTGCCTGATGATGGAGTACGTGTGTCTCCGAAAAGTTGCAATACATATAGACAAGATGAACGTGCTCTTCTATCACGCCCTGATGTTTCTCTTCACTATATATATATATATATATATATATATATATACTGTATATAGTACGCCATATATGTATATTGCCATTTTTGTAGAATGGCAGATACAATTAGAGGTATGAGGTCAGTGTGGTCTCCGTTAATAGGTCTGTTCCTTCCCTCCCCTCTGCTGGTGCCATATATCTCTTGTCCACCTCATTTCACTCAACAGCCTGACCTCCCTCTCATTGCCATTTTTCCGGGCGCTGCAGGACTGGACATATGACATTAATTGTCACTCTGGGCCGTAATAATGATGGGGGCAATTAGTGGGTAATAATTCATAAAGGTAGATTAATCAGGTCAACATTGTTTTCAGTCTGGATAATATGCTTTTAATGAAGCTGCGTATTGGTAAGTAGATATTTAGATACGTAGAAAAACTGTGTGTGTCCTTTCACTTAAACATTATGCTATTCAGTGTGCAGTTGGGTTTGAGTACATGATTAGAATTATATCCAATATTCGATAAATGGATATATAATCGTAGACACATGTACTTAACCTTTAACTGTCTTGATGGCGTAATGGTTAGAGTGTATAAGATCTGTATGTGGTAACCCAAATTCGAATACCGGGATGATCACATGCTTTCACTAAGTTCATTGGGAGGTGTTTGGTGTTGTGAGTGAATTAATAAATTAGATTATTCAACTCATTATATTTTAGCAATTATATATTTATATATTACGACCTCACTGTAGATCAATTATATACACCATAGGTATTGGCTATTATGTAGAGTACATCACTTGTAAAGTGTTTACCCTGTCCTTAAATGATTTAGTTATAACAATATCCTAGATTTGTCACTTAAGTTATATTACCAGATAACATGTATTGCCTTCACATTGCTTTAACAGTCTTTCGTTCAAACGTAATTTAAAATTCAGCCTGTATCCTCCCTTTAATCCATTTAATGTCTCGTATAATTACCTTCCTCAAGAAATGCAAGAAATGCAGATGATCATGTTTAGCAATGTAGATTTGTATGTGTTAAATTAATTGTAAATATACAACTCATAATCAAACCCCATGTCTGTTATCGTTATTCCATTATCATTCTTGTTTGACAAACTTTATTTTTTATTTTATTTTTTTATTTTTATTTTTTTTTTATTTTTTGCCAGGCTCGTAGATGTGGCAAGTGCGAAGTGATGGTTCGTGATTGGTTGGAGTTACTGTGTTTCATTTCGTAGGTTGCTTGTGATACAAATTAAAATAACTTTCATTACAATTATTTGAATCATCATATCTACAAAGTATAATAGTGTCTTTTATTCTAAATCTCGAAAATGCTGCTTAGGATTGATATTTTGCAATACAAGCAGGCATTAACCGAAAAAGCATCTGTACCCAAGTCAACTGATGCCCAAACGAACACTTACATTTCAGTCAACTTATTCTATTATAAAATTAAATGACATTTGACAGTTTAAGCGCCTCTAAAAGATATTATAACACTAAAGTGCATGAAATATAAGGCATCTGCTTCATTTAAAGTAGCCTACATGTTCAGGGAATTATGTAAATGTGATGGTGGGAGAGGGGTTCCTGAGGCGGGAAGTTTAAATGTGTTGACCAGCCTCCCTAGCCCCTCCCCTCTAGGCTATTTTGAAATAAACTTCTGCTACTTTAAATGTAGTCCTTGCTTTATATTACATTACTTAAGTGTTATAATACCTTCTATATGTGCTAAAAACAGTCAAATGTCTTGTTGTTGTTGTTGTTGTTGTTCCCCAGGCTGCCTGGCCGAACAGCCCCAAGGTCCCGAGCAAGGCCAAGGCCATAGAGCGCCCCCACAAAACCCTCCCTGCTTACCACTAACAAAGCCCGGGTGACCGAAGCCACTCTAAGGCAGGGAGCTGAGGAGGGCGCGGAAACGCCCGGGAAACCAAAGCCCCACCCAAGGCCCTGTGCCCCTCAGCAATTATGAAGGGAAAGTTGAGGGGCAAGGGAAAAATGTGACACTTTGGCTCCCAATCTGCCAACTTTTAGGTTGGCAGTAAGGAGGTCGATCCACGGAAAAGACGCCGTCACTTGAGATCTAGAAGATATATAAGTAAGAGGAACAGTCAGAGTAAGCTATGGGTATGGCAGAGATCGCTCAGCTCTCACTCTGATAGACCAGCCCATCACCACATGACTAGAACCCAATCCTCTCGGCATCAGCTAGGAAAGGCCCTAGAAAGCCGCCTTTGGCGGAGGGATAGCTCCCCTATTTCAACTCCTTTCGGAGTTGGGCACCCGCCCTCAAATGTCTTGTAATGTTAAATGACAATGAACTAGAACAAGTTGACTTAAAGGTAAGTGTTCGTTTGGGCATCAGTTGACTTGGGTACAGATGCTTTTTCGGTTAATGCCTGCTTGTATTGAAAAATATCAATGCTAAGCGGCATTTTCGAGATTTAGAATAAAAGACACTATTATACTTTGTAGATATGATGATTCAAATAATTGTAATGAAACAGTTATTTTAATTGTTATCACAAGCAACCTACGAAATGAAACACAGTCAATCCAACCAATCACGCACCATCACTGAGCAGTTGCCACATCTACGATTCTCGATCCTCAGCTGGAAATAAATCAGGTATAGTTCAGTGGCATTCGCTCGACCACTTCAGTTAGGATGTTCCTGACGCAATTTGTATGATATCACAATACTGGCAATACTAGACTTTGTATAACTTATGATGTTAAAATAATACAGTACATTGATACAAAAACATGCATGTTAACAAATCACAAATTCCATTCAAAACATTAAATATTATTATCTAACGGACACACATACAGTCAGACGAATAACTTGATCACACACACACACACAGTATATTTACGTGTGTATATGTTTACAAACGAATGTTTTCACACTGAAAGTATTCTATCTATCTATCTATATGCTCAGGCCCAATCCCCATTTTGGGGGTAGCCGACTCAAGACAGAGCAAGAACAGGGAAAACACAAAAACAACATAAAATAAAAAATAAACACAGATAAAAAACACAAACTCTCACACATCCAGGTCACCCAGGAGAAGACCCAGAGACCAGGGTTACCAAGGTCGCTCCAGCACTCCCCCGGCCCCTGACCACCCGGAGAGGTTCCGATCTCGGCAGGCAGACATGCAGCGGAGCCAAAGACACAAGCCCTCCCACCACACTTCCAGGCACACCCTTCATATTAATCGTCTCCCCGGGCCAGGCGCCTGATGGACTATTATCTAGTCCAACTTGCGCCCGACCCCTTACTCCAAATGACCACGTGTTCACTCAACTATTCACAAGCATTCTCCATTCACTCCTGTCCACCACCACTTCCCCTGCCTGATCTATAGTCATTCCTCTATCATCCAAAGCCTTTCTTACACAGTCTCTCCATCTCAATGGGGGTCTTCCTGCCCTTCTATCTCCCCTTGTACCTGACTCACATATTCTCTTTGTAAGCCTTTCATCTCCCATTCGTTCAACATGACCATACCAGCTCAGCACCCTTCTGTCCACTCTGGCTGACAAATGTTCTTGCTGCCCCACTCTCCTACATATCTCTTCATTCCTCAATCTGTCTCTACGAGTAACTCCACACATACTCCTCAAGCAGCTCATCTCCATCACATCCAGCCCTCTTTTCTCCTTTTTCTTCAGAGCCCATGTCTCAGCCCCATACATCACTGTTGGCACAACAATTCCTTGATACAGTGCACTTTTTACTTTCACTCCGAGATTTCTCGTCTTCCACATACTTCCCATTGCTCCGAAAACCTTCCTTCCTTCACACACTCTCTGTTTTACCTCCACTTCCATACCTCCACTCCTGCTTATCGTTCCTCCTAGATATTTAAAACATTCTACTTGTTCCAATATTTCCCCATCCAGCCTCACATCTAGATTCACCCTATGCTCTCCCCTATTACACACCATTACTTTACTTTTATTGACGTTCACTGAAAGTATTAACCTGATTAATGTTTCGAAATTATTAAAGATAATTATATAATAGCCGGTATTACTATTTCATTACCCACTACTTGTCCCCATAATTATTGTGGCACTGAGTGCCAATTTGGGTCAGATTTCATTCAGAAGGTAATGGCAGCACTTCACCTCGCCTGGAAACATGTCAATAGCTTGGAGAGAGTGAAAGGGGGTCAAGCTGCTGAGTGAAATAGGGTGGAAATGACACATGGTACCGGTAGAGGGGAGGGGAGGGGCAGACCCATTCATAGTGAGCACACGTTTGATATGTTTGTTATTATATATGTCACATTGTAAAATGTCCGCTAGTAAGCCATAAGTGGAATCTAGTCAACAATTGTATGCTTATAATCACATGTATTGGTAAAATATATTATAGGCACCATAAGGCGTAGAATCAGGACAGCTATGTTGCTTGAAGTTAATAATTATATACACCACAGAGAGTAAACTTAAATGAAATGGTCTTACCAAAGCGAAGTATAATGATAGTGTTTCATCCTAATGAGAAGATCAAGATAAATGTTTATGGAAGGGGATAAGAAAATGGTCTCCTTAAATGTGCCGGTAAGGGATATATATATTTAGCAGTAGAAATAAGTGTAAGTAAAATGGTCGTATTATTATGTTGCCTCCACTAACCGACTCTACTCCTAAACTCAATTAACGTTTAAGAGGGTGCATGGGATAGGGTTTTGTTCAAGAGGAATTTAAATAAAACAAAATGTTAATGAGTAGATACGGGAAAACAGCTGAAAGGGCACACATTAATGCCAGACATATTGTCCCTTAGGAGGCTCTTTACAAAGGTAAGATACTCTTATACATCAAGTAATTTTCGCATGTGAGGGGAGGTTCCAAACAAACCGCCCTTCTCAAAGAGTCCAAATATATTTATCTCAATAACCCTTCTCCTCCCTCTGACTCTCTCCAATCTCTTTTCATTCAAACACATTTTGCATATCTTTCTATCATACTTATGGTCAATATTTATATCTAGAAATTTCACGGCTTATACCTTCCCCTCTTTGGAGAGTTAGTACTTACCATTCAACTCGTTCTTATCATGTTTTCGTTCAACATAATAACCCAAGACTGAACGACGTACCACAGCGCTTCGTGTAATTTACCGGTAAACATTGGTTTTCTTCCCCAGTTAAATTCCCCTCTTCCAGGCATTTTGTCTCGAGAATACCTTGATGTTTGCTGTCTATCGCTATTTCAATTTTCAGGGATGCTCTCTACACTCTCTCTCTATATATTTATATCTATCTCTCTTACACACACACACACACACACACATTCCACTACCCCAGCCACAATGTATCAGGGGCATCAGACCAAGGTAAGCTGAAAACGCCAGTCAGTCATAGTGATGGAGAGCCACACAGGGGTCAGGCATAGTGACGGAGGAGTGAAGAGGGATAGACGGAATTGATTACCTTGATATCTACGTTAAACAATATAAGCAAGGGGTAATATACACCCACACACACACACATACACATACACACATATAAATATATATATATATATATATATATATATATATATATATATATATATATATATATATATATATATATATATATATATATATATATATATATATACTGTATATATTGTATATACTGTATAGTTACTCTAGTCTATATTCAATACATATTCTATCAATATTGAAGCATCTACATTTTCTCGGCTCTACTTCGGGCAGTGGTGTTTACTGTGGTAAGTGAGACATCTTAATTAATTAACGGTAGCTTCATTGTGATAATAAAAACAGAAATACTGTTACGTCGCATAAATGTCGATATGTTGATAGCAAAGCAACAACCAGCAACAATTCTAGTCCCTAGTAACACGTCTGCTGGCCACAGCTGTACTTCCCGCCTTTATGGTTGACAATACAGTGGTGAAGGGGTGAGCAGGAAGAGTACAAAGGAGTACAAAGGAAATCAAGCAACAACAGGTCTAGTGACCCTTCTAGGCTGTTTGTCCTCCAAAACACTGAGGATCAAGTGTCCAAACAGTGGTTTAGAGTGGGTAAGGGAACATTGGAAAGGGAACTACTGCCCTGGAAATAATGTCCGTGGCATGATTAGGAAGTTAGTAGGGTACAGATGGGTTAGTAACTGAGGGGAGGATAAAATAAAGTTATTCATTTACAAACGCAGTCAGTCGCGGGTTTGATGCGAGATATTTGTCTAGGCGAAGTTTAACCCTTAAAAAGCGGCCCACCACTTAAGTCGAGTTAAATAAAGCTGGACTATGTGGCGGCGCTCGACATAACTCGAGTGGCAATTTCAGCACGTAATGTGGCTGAGAGAGAGAGACAAGTGGTGGCAGGAGACTAGCGAGCGTATGACTGCTCCAGACCACCGCGGCGAACCTACTGACACAAATCTCAGCTCCCTCCTCCCTCTCTCACTCGCTACATACTCAATCATGTACCGAAAGTACCGAATTACCTGCTTTTTGCACTCGCGTTGCACGGTTATTGCAAGAAAACTATCCATCATACAAGGATCGTTATGGTGTCATTCGAAAGCTCTGTTTATGCCCTTTCAGGGATAGGTACTTGTTTTACGTTCTGGGTCTTATTTAGGCATGAAAATGATCACGTAAACAGCCCTATTTTGGCTAAAAACACCCCGCTGGGCGGTACACATAAATAAACCGCATAGGCCGCTCGTAAGGTGTTAAATGAATCAACGGTGCTGCAGTCTATGACATCTCGGGGAAGCCCATTCCATAAGTTGACAACTCGATTGAAGAAGAAATTCTTAGCTTCGTGTGAGTTAAAAGATTTACCAATAATTTTGCAACCGTTTCCCCGCGTGTAATTAGATTGGTCGATAGTGAAGTACTGACTACAGTTCATATTGTCGATGCAAGGAAGGAATAGGACCCCAGAGTAGCAAGGAGAGGAGATACATGATTATGAAGTAAAGGGTGGGACAGAAACGATGATGAAATTGACAAAATTCAAAATGTAGATTAATCAAAAGCACTGTAATCACGCAGGATCATCATCCATTATTCACACAATGATATTATATCCCTTGTATTGGGGGAGACACTGCTTTTTGTCCCCTTCATACACATAGAAACAAAATTGTACCACCTCCTCCACATCTTTCCCTGAAGAATTAGGGCAGCTGGAAATGCCCTTTAATTCACATGCTCTCCTCCAAAGTGTAGACATTCTGTTTGTCAATATTAATGTATCCCCAAAACTTTTATTGTCTGGAATTAACTTCCTTGGATTTGCTTTCCTCAAATATACAACATAGTATTACATACATCTGTTAAAATCCAATTGTTACAAACATTTTATGAATGGAGGAATGGAGGATGCCTTTAGGCACATTTCTTGTAGTTTTAGAAGGATCTGTGGTAGTAAAAAGGTTTAAGTGAGATAGTTGTTGTTGTTGTTCCCCAAGCTGTCTGGCCGAACAGCCCCAAGGCCCCGAGTAAGGCCAAGGCCATAAACGAGCGCCCCCACAGAACCCTCCTTGCCGACCACAATAAAGCCTGGGTGACCGAAGCCACTCCATGGCGGGGAGCGGAGAGGGTGCGTAAACGCCCGGGAAACCAAAGCCCCACCCAGGGCCCTGTGCCCCTCAGCAATTATGAAGAGAAAGTTGAGGGGCAAAGGAATAATGTGACGCTTTAGCTTCCAATCTTGGTAGAATGGGAGGTCAATCCACGGAAGAGACGCCGTCACTTGAGATCTAGAAAATATATAAGGAAAAGGAACAGTCAGAGTAAGCTATGGGTATGGCAGAGATCGCTCAGTTCTCACTCTGATAGACCAGCCCATCGCCAGTAGTGAGATAGTTCGAAGCCATTATTAATTAAGCTGAATATACTCGTCTAATAGTAACCAGATTAAGTTAAAAGGAGGACACCGGTACTGAAACGTTCAATAAGCACTGACATATACACGAACATAAATAGATACGAATTAGTTTGTAAAATTTGCTCTCGCTCTCTCTCTCCCGTTTCCGCAGAATTAGTCAAACTCTTTATGTTGTTGACGACAACACATGGTGAACCTGATCACTCACTTCATCACTGTCTCCTGTTGCACAATCTAGGATATACTCCATTAATTATTTGTCCATCGTCCTGCTCTGACGCCCCCACCTCCTCTCTCTCTCTCTCTCTCTCTCTCTCTCTCTCTCTCTCTCTCTCTCTCTCTCTCTCTCTCTCTCTCTTATGATCATGTTTACGTAACTATAAACTTACCCCTCCGTCTGCAGGTAGGTTCAGTGAGTGACATTCCGGAGATTGGCAGATCCTGGCCCTGAGTGAGTTTAATGGAAGCCGTGTTCTGGAGATGGACTGGTTCACTAAGGTCTTATGTTCTGGTTAAAGGTATTTGTTTGGTGGTGGACCTGGTTGTGTGTTGTGCTGGTGGATGGTGGGCAGTCTGGTACCATATTATTGGATTGATAGCTTGTGTGTTGTTTGTGTTTGATTGTGTGGTGAAGCTTGATTGTTGTAGTTTGAATTTGCTCCTTTTGGTTGCTTGTTTTGTTGACACTGTGTTTTTGTAGCCTAGTAAATGTGGAGTTTTTTTCGCCGTAGTAATACTAAATATGTCTAGGCGTGCGTGTTTGTAAATGCTTCACACCATGTAATTGCCTTTGTGAAATTTACATAATACGCAATAGATGTAAGCTTTATTTTGGATCCAACGTTTCGACATATCAACTTATGTCCTCATCAGGGTCTAAACATTAGAGAAAAACACACAATATAAAACTAACTTACAAGTTATTCAATGGGTGCTACACATATTAATGTACAACGTTTAAAAGGGCTTGAAAGGGACAAAGTATACAATGTATAAAGGGGCAGGACATGTAAAATATTCTATGGGAATTACACATTAATGTACAGTGATTAAAGGGGCAGAAAATTCAAATTATTCTAGGGGAGTTACACATATTATGTCCTGCCCCTTTATACATTGTATACTTTGTCCCTTTCAAGCCCTTTTAAACGTTGTACATTAATATGTGTAGCACCCATTGAATAACTTGTAAGTTAGTTTTATATCGTGTGTTTTTCCCTCAGTGTTAGACCCTGATGATGACATAAGTTGATATGTCGAAACGTTGGATCCAAAATAAAGATGTTGTTCGCTACCTATACCCTTGTGATACTTTTCCTCTTGAACATATGGTTCCCTACGAACACCCCTATATCTGAAATTGTCATTAGTTGGATAATAATTGCATACCTCAGTATCGAGAAGTTTAACAACTTTATCCGTCCCAGGTTCATTTACGCGTAACTGTACACTTGATCTTCGTCAGCATGGTGAGGGAGTGAGTGGCAGTCCTTAAATGGCGAGGTCTTTGTGTTAAATTGAGATAGTCATCCGTAGAGGGTCTGGCTGATTAGTGCACTATGTATCATGTCTTATGTGTGATAGTTTAGTGGTGGACCTGGTAATTTGGTTTGATTCTTATTTTGGTGATGGAACATAAATTACAGTCATATTTACAACAACATATTGGATGTGGTCTTTTGTTGTGGTAGTTTTTGGATGGTTCACATGTGACTAGCATGGTGTTGGATATGGTGTACGTTGCTGGTTATGATACAAATGTTTACAGTGAAAATGCTATTATTGAAAATTAGTATTTTGTGTGCATGTTCGGTGGTGCTCTCGAACACATTCTTGCCAGGGGCTAATAACCTCTCTAGAAAAATGTGTATACCCCCATAATTACTGGTAGGGAGTAGTGACTTCCTGCATAATTGGTTGTTTAGGAAGGCTTCCAGTGATGTCGTAATTCCCAAGAGTTCGGTTCGGTTCGGTGCTTGTTTGGGAGTAAAACATTTAACACTTTGAGTATCAAAGACGTGTGTTATATCTTATTTTAGCTTTAATTCAACGATATGCAGGTTATGAAAGGATCTGTGGTAGTTAAAATGGTTGGTTGAGATCGATTGAAGCCATATCTGTGCTAGAGGTCTTTCTTAAGCTGAATACAATCGTCTAATAGTTGCCAGAATATGATGAAAAGGACGTCCCTGGTACTGAATGGGTTAAGGGTGGCCGGAGTTCCCATCCATATTATGGTTATAGGGGTGAACGTCCGTCAACTTCTGCTTAGCCAGAGTCAACATTGTTGATGTTTTTATTAATTAACACGTCTATTAATGTGTTGCTATAATAGACGACGGCTGATGTTGTAGGTGATCTGACATTCTATGATAAAGTATAATTTAATTCGATTATATCTCCAAACAAATAAGTTAGAGAGATAAATTATATGCATGGGGCGATTCGTTCGTGGCCACCCCATCGGGGATCACGGCATCCGGCAATAGCTATATATATTATTATGTTCTCTCCACCAACCAACTTTACTCCTAAACTCGATTAATGAAATTAACAAACACATGTGGCAGTCCGGGAATTCGAACCTAGGATGCTCACATCGAAAATCAACACACTTATGCATTGCACCACGAAGACAGTTAAAGAAAGGTGGCCATTGTCACTGGACAAGCCTACGATTTATTATGCAGTTTCGAATCCTGCATATCAATCTAAGCATGCACACACTTTCCAACTGTGCTATCATAGGCTATGCATAGGTGAAAGGAAATAGTAATTAATGGGGCACTTAACCCTAGGGAAGGCCTCTCGATAAACTACTACTGAACCTGAATGAATTATTATGTTCTCTCCACCAACCAACTTTACTCCTAAACTCGATTAATGAAATTAACAAACACATGTGGCAGTCCGGGGATTCGAACCTAGGATGCTCACATCGAAAATCAACACACTTATGCATTGCACCACGAAGACAGTTAAAGAAAGGTGGACAAGCCTACGATGATATCGTCTACTGAGTGTAGTCTTCGTTGTGGACCACCGAGATAAACTCCTTAAGGGAGCCCACCTCGCTTGTTTTCTCTGTCTCTCCCTCTCTCTTTTTGCTTGTATTCATTTGGCCCCATTCAGCCTACTGTTTTAAGACTTTTACCCCCATCCAGGTGTCAATATTTTCCTAGCGAGCATTATGTATAATTTTGTTTTGACAGCAAGCTAATTTGTTCATTTTTCGATAGAAAAATGTCTCCTGCTAAGCCGGATTTCTCCATACAAAGCTGGCTCGCTATCGCTTGCAAGAAGTAATCGACACCTGTATGGGGATAAACGTTTTAAAACAGTTGGCTGAATAGGGCCGAATGGATACAAGCCAGGGAAAGAGAGAAAAGGAGAGAAAGATAAACAACAGCCAGTGATCCCCCTTAACAATTTGGGCTCACAAATGAGAGGATCTAATATATCAATAGTACTGTTATTATTATGAATATCAATCAAGTAGATGCTACGATAACATCAAACTACTAAGTGTATTAAGTATATTCAAGCTATCTAATATATCAATAGCACTGTTATTATTATGAATATCAATCAAGTAGATGCTACAATAACATCAAACTACTAAGTGTATTAAGTATATTCAAGCTATCTAATATATCAATCAAGTAGATGCTATGATAACAGTCAGCATCGTCCCTGGCCTTCACACACTCTATACCTTCAATCCCATCCAGCTTCAATGACACATAATCTACAAAGCTCTGCTTGTTCTCGCTATTGGAGAGGAACTGCTGCTTAGTGATGTCTAGGAGTGTGTCGTCTGCTACCCTGATCTTGATGCAGGCTTGCCTGGTTCTTCGGAGATGTGTGGAGTCCTTCGTAGTTGGTTCTTGTGGATAGGAATCGAACACAACTTTTACTTGACATCCTGGTAACAAGTAGTGTTTCTTAACAAACATAGTGTATTGCTCCGCAATCTTCTGGAACTTACTACCTTTAGCCCAGTCTATTGTATAGAGTAAGCTGCCCCCGTCGAGAACTACAATCCCCTCCAACTTCGGTGCGTTATCTGAAGGTGTTGGAGCATGGTGTTTTTTTAGCATGTCCGTGATCTGAGGTTTGTGTGCCTCCCGCATCAGGTCCTCGCTCTTAAACAGGGATGGAGGGAAAGGAGCTAGCTCGAAAGACATCATTTTGCTCAAGTCGGTCTTGGTTTCTAACGTACTGACGAGGGTAAGAGCTATGAGTCGATCGAACAGGTTCTGGGGATCAAACTGTAGTATTGTCCCATCTTTTCGTTTTACCTTAGTCCCCATGCTCACAGCTTGTTCTTTCCTCTTGAAGGAAAAGTCTTTCACTGAGACACCCTCCATCTTCTCAAAAATAGCTTTGCCGATATCTTTGGCTTTGAAGATATTCACAGAGGGGCTTGCTTCTTTTCCGGTTACAAAATTCTCAAGTTTTTTGTGAGTTAATCCAAACAGACGGCGAGATTTGAGAAACTCTAGGGTGTTCAGATAGTCTTCTATATTCTTCTTATCAGAAGTCTTACCGATCTTCACGTGTTGGTCTGATGATCCACCACTGTTCAATTGTAGGAGGTCCTGTTGGACTGCATTGGTTACCTCTGCACAGATGTTTCTCGAGAAGAGCCACACAGACTGCTGAACTTCTGTGAAGCCCCTGCCCCGTGTCAGTCTGCCCCACGTCTTCAGTGCACTCATCAGCATCTGCTCGATGATCAGGTCAGCGGGTATGCCACCATAGTACTTGTCAGTCCTTCTTAAGGTAGCAAACCCCTCTGAGAACTTCCTGAACAAGTCTGGTCTCTCTTCCTCCAGCTCCTTCATGATCTGGAGGTAAAGCCACAGGTCTGTTGTGTAGAGGTTTTGCCCTGTTGCTGCGATGTAATGCAGCATCTCCTGCAGGTAGTAGAGGGAGTCCTTGAACATGCCAATCCGTTCGCACCTGTAAGGAAAGGGATTTATCATTATGTTAACTGCCACTATACGACACTCATGTACCTTTACTGTAAGCTTATTATTTACCTCGAACCTGAATAGTTCTAAAAAGATAACACTTATACGCAAACAACCTGATTCCTACGGAGCTACGGCATTCTTACCTTAGATAGTTGAACAGGATCTTCAGCATGTCTAGATACTGAAGCCAGAGGAGGGAGGTCTTTGAACTCTGCTGTTCTCGTACTGCTTCCTTGTACTTATTGTCTAGTAGCTTCAATACCCATTTGCTTCTGTCGTCATCTGCTAGATCGTCCACAGAAGAATCTTCTTTCAGTAAGTCTTCAAAGATACCCTTCAGAAGAGCAACATCCTCCTCATCCATCTCACTCTCAACTTTGTCTTGTAGAAACAACGTCATCAGAGCCTTGGCAATGATGGTGTGACTCCTCATCGCTCGACTGTAGGACTTCCCGTTTAGCATCTGGGGGACAGCTCCTTCAGCATAAGCTACCGACATCGTCTCCTTTATACCAGTATTCTCCATCGTGTCTCCAATGGTGGCGAGATAGCACAGTATTGTATGGAATCCACCGAGTCGCAGGATGGTTAGCTTAAAAGGACTGCCCTTAGCCGTTACCAGCTGCAACGCTTTGTGGAAGAGCGATTGGTCGAAGGTAACTACCGCTGGTGCTCTGTGTTTCCGTGCATGATTTTCTATGAATAGCAATGTTGAGTAAATACAGTTCATATCCATGCTCTTCATATTTATCATGGGGAGGAACTCGAAGGATGACTTGCCAGTTGGATACTCCTTGTTTGAGAACACCAAAGCCATCGTTCCTGACCAGAGATAACCAGAATAGCTAAACTGAGGAGCGCAATGGTATAGAAGATCAAATTGACTGTACACATTATGAAGAAGAGCTTTGGGGTGGCTCAGCTTTGCAAACTTAAGTTTTCCCAAATATGAAGATTGTTTTATTTCCGAAGAGGAAAGGTACTTGATGTTCTTATCCATAAGTTCCTTTAGCTGCTGAGTGGTAGGATGGGATTTCTTGAGCTTATGGTATGTGGTGTGAAGTCCTGGAGTGACAGCACCCATCATGCCTTGTACGTGGATGCTCCCCTTTCCATCGACAGTCGCAGAGTTCCAGTCCACATTGTCTTCAATGTACTGCCTCAGGCACTGAGGTGGATCTTCTTGAACCGGGGTGGCATCACTGGAGTTGGACAGTATAGCAGCATCCCTCTCGAAATGCTGTACTGTTGCATAACTCTCGGCATACCCTAACCGCCACATGGTTTCGTTTAGCTGCCTTGATGCATGGCTATGGTGTAGCTGAATCGCCAAAGCCAGCGGAATCTTCATCTGCAGTGTTTTTGGTCTACTAACTTCTGCTATTGACTGACCAATATAAGCAATCCTCAACTGTCGGTGGGTTTTGTTTCTCAGTATTCGAGAGAGCAGGACACGTAGAGCGGTAGGTAACTCTGCAGACATACGTTCGGGATCTAAATCACGCAAAGACGGATATTCGGTCGCAGATACAAGTCCCTTCTCGTGGCATCTTATCTCTTCGTGAATCAGGTTGCCAGCAGCTATCACCAGACGTAGTTTCTCCTGTTCAGGGTCTGCTACCCGCTTTGATTTATGAAACTGTTCAACAATAGAATCTTCCATGCTGCTAAGAATCACAAGTCCCTTGTTTCGAACAAATCGGATATATTCCTGCCCAAAATGTTCTAGTAACTGAATCTTCATGTACTTATCGCTGTAGGCGTTGTAGTCATCTTGAAGAAGTGTCTGCATCTCTTCTCGGAGCTGTGAGATTGTAGCTACTCCTGCGGAACAGTTAAAACATCAGTCGATTGTTATCACTAATATCTTATTAATATAAATCATAAATTATCAACAATGAGACAGTCTTAGATGTTAATATTGAACATACGTACTACACATCTCACCTTCATGATTGTCGACTAGCGAGACTGTGATCTCTCTGAAGGCTTCCAGTTTTACGGTATCTCTTGGTGCTCCTAGTCTTTGACCAGGGAAAACGTATAATGGTTAGGAGTCCGGGAGGCCTCATATGAGGCTAAATCAAAATCAAAGCATTCAAAGTGCGCGGGCTGATTTTTTTTGGGTGCGTGGGCGACCGCAGCGCCACCAAGCACAAACTACCAGGCAGCATCAGTTGTTATCACACACCCAAGATGGCTGGAGTTAACCCAAAAAAAATCGCTGTGTCCGAATCCACGCCCGCCACCACGACCTGTAAGCCTACGAAAGGCAAAGCTAAAACGACCAATAAAACGTTGCTAAGTCCCGGTGGTGTTACCCGTGTGTTACAAGAGTTAAGTGATCATGACCTTAGTGAGATTGAGAGTGATTTTGAGGAAGAGCATGTGGTTAGTGAAGATGTTGATGTAGTGGAAGAAGGCGAAGAATTCCAGGGCTTTCATAGCACTGATGATGACGATAGTGATGATGATATTGATGACAATGTTAGATGCGATGAACATCATCAAGGTGATGAAAGTGTGGGTGAAATGGGAAGTGTCCTACCCGCATCACGTGAATGTGATCCGGCGCGCACGCTTGCGACCCCGGCGTCGGCTGTGGGGACTCCGGGGACTCCTTCCCCGGCCAAAATAGCCAGTTACTTCTATAGGAGAGCTGTGCTGGATAGTGCAAGGAAGCAGGCACGGGAGGCGGCCGAAAGGGAAAGAGGTGAAGATGCTGATAGTGAGGATGAGAGTGAAGAGTCGAGCGTGGGTAGGCCTATTCCATTGTCTCCCGGGCCCTCGTCACCCGCGGCTGGTGCCTCATTGACCCCGCATTACCCACAGCCCTCAACAAGTGGTGTAAGTGGTGCAAATGGTGCGTAATTGTCCCCGCATGACCCACAGCCCTTAACAAGTGGTGCGAGTGGTGCGGAATTGGCCCCGCATGACCTACAGCCCTCAACAAGGGGTGCAAGTGGTGCGGAATTAGCCCTGCATGACCCACAGCCCTCAACAAGTGGTGTAAGTGGAGCCAGTGGTGCGGAATTGGCCCCGCATGACCCACAGCCCTCAACAAGTGGTGTAATGGGTGCAAGTGGTGCGGAATTGGCCCCGCATGACCCACAGCCATCAACAAGTGGTGCAAGTGGTCAACGCATCTCCAGAAGGGCCTTGTTCATGGCCACAGGGGGGGCAGAAAGCAGCACCTCAGGCCCTAAGCTGTCCCTAAAACGCTCTCATCGTCGTCTGAAAACTTCATAGCCAACTAGCTCACCTTCACCACCCACTAGCCGCCCACGCCAGCAGTCGCCACCTGATGTACCACCACCAAGTGACGACCATGATCCCACCTATGACCCAGAAGATACCCACGTATATGGCCGCCCTTCAAGATTTATGGACGACCACAGTGCAGATTCTGGGCAGGATAATTATGACCTGCCAGACGACCCTGTTGTGGACGAAGCTGAGTTGTTGGACGATCCAGCACCCCGCCGTGGCCCTGGACGTCCCCGTGCTCGGGGTGGCCGTGCCCTTGGATGTGGACGTGGCCGTGCCAGGGGCCCTGCTGGTCAGCGTGGGCATGGCCGTGGCCAGGCCGCCCCTGCTGCTGCCGACACCCCTGCTGCTGCTGCCCCTGCTGCCCGTCCCTGTCCCCGTGCCAGGCATGCTGATGTTTGGACGTGGGAGGATGGGGCCACCTTTCAGCCACAAGATGCCACATTCGATGACGCCCAAAATGCTGCAGTGATTGATCCATCTTACCCTGGGCGACCCAACTCATCACCTGCCCAGCTTTTCAAAGCCTTTTTCGACAATGAGGTCATGTCATTTGTTGTCGATGAGACCAATAAGCAGAAGGCCCTCAGTGACCACCTCAGCGGCAAGACCCATAGTTCCCACATGAAGGCCTGGAAGCCTGTCACCATTGCCCAAATGTATGTGTTCATAGCACTGACCATGCTCATGGCACATGTGAAGAAGCATCGGCTGGCAGACTACTGGATCACAGGCGACATAATTGCCACACCTGCTTTTGGAAAACTTATGTCCCGGGACCGCTATTTCGCCATACTTGGTAGCCTGCACTTCGTTACCAACACCAATGTACACCAAACAAACCGCCTGTGGAAGATAATGGGATTCTACGACATGATGAAGGCCAAGTTTTCCACGTTCTTGAAGCCTTTTCAAAAGGTCGTGATCGACGAGTCTCTTGTGCTGTTCCGGGGGAACCTTCACTTCCGGGGGAACCTTCACTTCCGGCAGTACATACCCTCCAAGAGACATCGATTCGCCATCAAGCTCTTCGTCCTCTGTGACTGTAAGACGGGTTATGTGCTGGACTTCATTGTCTACAGTGGGAAGGAGGGTGAGGTTCTTGCAGATCAAGAAATAGGGTTCGGTGGAGCAGTGGTGAAGGCGATGATGGATCGCTACTTCAACAAGAACCACATACTCTACACGGACAACTACTATACGTCCCCCATCCTCACCAAGTACCTGAATAGGCAGAAAACCCAGACTGTGGGCACAGTACGGGGTACGAGGAAGAACATGCCGGAATTCCCCAAAAAGACCAAGAAGAAGGACATCTTCCTCAAGCAACATGGTCCGATGCTGGCAATCCATTGGCACGACCGAAGGAAGGTCAACATGATGAGCACCATCCACAAGGGTAGCCTGGTTGACTCTGACAAAGTCAACCACAGGACCAGGGAGCCCATCATGAAGCCAGACGCAGTTATGGACTACAACATAAACATGTGTCTGGTTGACAAGTCAGACATGCAGGTCGGCTTCATCGACTGCCTGCGGACCTCCTGCAGGTGGTATAAGAAGTTCTTCCTGCCTCATGATGGATGTGTCTGTGCTCAACTCGTACAACCTGTACAAGCTGATGTACCCCACAATGCCCAGGAAGTACACCAACCTTCGGAGATTCCAGAAACAGCTCATTCTGGATCTCATTGGGGAATATGCCGAACTGTACATAAAGCTACACACAATTATAATTATGTGGTTGTAATTATTAAATTATTACCAGTTTCTATTAACCCCTTCAGGTCCGGTTCCGTCCTTTTTAACTTTATTTTGGCTACTATTAAACGGTTATATTCACATTTTAAAAAGGACTCTAGCAATTAACCCTTAAAGATCGGGGTCCGACTTAAGTCTGAATCGAGAAAATTGGACTAAATGGCGGGGTCCGACTAAAGTCTGTGGGCATATTCCCGCCCTAATTTAGGTGGAAAGCGAAACTTGGTGGTCAGGCGGTATACTACAAGGTCCCACCCACACATCCCCACTGCGTGACCATAACTCAGTAACCCTCAAACAGCCGTAATGAGAGGTCAAGATTTGCCCGTGTCCGATTCGGTGGCCCCTAGTGCATCGCGCCACCCTACTCATCACGCCCGGCTCATCACTCATCACGGCCCACTCATCACGCCCGGCTCACCGCCCAGGAACTAGATATCATGCTGAACTCTTCAGAACTTTCTAATAGGCTGTTGAATGAAACCATGGAAGGTCTGGGTGAGAGTTTTGATAGTGTGGATGACTCGGAAGACGAAAATATGCCAATCATTGGCTTTCAACCCAAGCATAATTTGCGTGTCACAAATGTTGTGGTTGATGTTGCACAGACCGTTGAGCAAAATGGAGACGTTCCTGACGAAAAACATGCTGGTGTAGGTGTTGGTAAGTACAATTTACATTTTATAATTGCTTGAAAGTTTGATTGCAAGCATTTTATCACCTTACGAGCGGGTGGTGGAGTATATTTCACTGTGCCGCCCAGCGTTTTTTTTTATAACCTAAATGGGGTTGTTTCCGTGCTCTTTTGCATGCATCAACAAGACTCAGAGCGTAATAAAAGTATGTATCCCTGAAAGGGCGTAAATTGAGCTTTCCAATGACACCCGAACCATCCTTCTATGATCACTGGTTGTCTTGCAACGATCGTGCAACACGAGTGCAAAAACCCTAAAATACGGTAATTTCCTTATATAATTCCCTGTGTGGCGAGGGAGGGAGGGTGAATATAAGTGGAGTAAAGCTCAGTAGGTCCACGGCAGCCGTGGAGAGTGGTCATAGTCTATGTAAAATTGTTATATTATCACGACACTCTCTCTCTCTCTCTGTCTCTTCCTCTCTGGGTCTACCTATACATTTATAATTGCATGTGACTTTGAAATTGCTTGAGAGTTTGATTGCAAGCATTTTATAGCGTATTATTTGCAGGCGTTCGGTAAATTTCTCACGATAATCAGGGTGTACGGTACATTTCTCACGATAATACAAGCAACAACGAAGCTTGGCGAAGATTGTGGTCTACAATATACCTTTTTATAATTGCATGTGACCTTGTAAGGCTTGTAATTGCTTGAAAGTTTGATTGCAAGCATTTTATAGCGTATTATTTGCAGGCTTTCGGTAAATTTCTCACGATAACCAGGGTGTACGGTACATTTCTCACGATAATACAAGCAACAACGAAGCTTGGTGAAGGTTGTGGTCTACAATATGTCTTTTTATAATTGCATGTGATCTTGTAATTGCTTGAAAGTTTGATTGCAAGCATTTTATAGCGTATTATTTTCAGGCGTTCAGTAAATTTCTTACGGCAATACAAATAACGAAAGATTGAATATTTGTGCTTGGCATTACAAGTGATCACTCCCATAATCGAACTATATGGGCCATGGCCAGTTCGGTCACAGGGAGTATTCGGATACACAGAGTAAATGATTTATTTGTCATTATTATTAGGTTATTAGTCCTTTTAACTATTTATTTGTCTCTATTATTATATTGGCAACATACCTTCATACCAGGGGTCATAAATATATCAAAATAAGTCCTGTGGGACTATGAAATAGCTATTATTGGACAAGGAAAATATTTTGTTCATCCCTCCACTGGAACATCAACAACAATGTCAACAACGTATCGCCGTCGGCAGTGTCCAGTACTGCCAATACGTATAGCGACTTCCGCTAGATCTAGAGACCTCGCTATAGGCAGTTCTGCCTTTTGTCTACCTCAATCACATTCATACACTCGCTATAGGCAGTTCTGCCTTTTCCCTACCTCAATCACATAACTGCCTTTTACCTACCTCAATTACATAACTGCCTTTTGCCTACCTCAATCACATGTGGATTACACCTCCTGGGAACACCACAAAAAAAAAAAAAGAGTCGTCAACACTACTCCATAGGGTGATTTGGAAATGTGTTGAAATAATATTATATATAAAACTAAAACAAAAATCCTGCAAAGCAAGCGAAACAGAGAGAGAGAGAAAGAGAGAGAGAATGCAGAAACTGAACTGAAGAAAGAGTGAAAAAGATATAATAATACAGAAATATTACAAGCAAATAAAGAAAGAGGGATTAGAGAAAATAATAATGAGAATTACATATACGGATGAGGAAGAAAGAGAGAGAATACAGAAACTGAACTGAAGAAAGAGAGTGAAAAAGATATAATAATACAGAAATATTACAAGCAAATAAATGAAATAGAGGGATTAGCTAGAGAAAATAATAATGAGAATTACATATACGGATGAGGAAGAGAGAAAGGGAGAGAGAAAGAGACAGAGCGCGCGAGAGGGAAAGCGAGCGAGCCAGAGAGAGAGAGAGAGAGACAGACAGACGGGAGGAGTGAGAGAGATTAGAGAAAATAATAATGAGAATTACATATACGGATGAGGGAGAGAGAGAGAGAGACAGAGGAGATGGAAAGAGTGCGAGCCAGAGAGAGAGCGCGGGAGGCCGAAGTCAGGGCAAAGCGAACGCATCCAAATGCGCCCAGGAAATAGACCAAAAAGTACCTCCTCTTCCTCACCTCTTCCCACCCTCCACACTCGCTCATATCATCCATAATAGACTTATATGGGGATACGAAGAGTTGCTCTTTCCAAAAATGATCGTTTCGTTCGCATTGGAGCCATATTAACGGCGCTAGGGCGAGTGAAAGTGAGGGAATATTTCTGGATTATGCCCGCTGGGCCGCACGGTGTAAAATACCTTACCACCCGCTAAATAAGGGTTAACAGGCTTTCAACTATGTCACAAATTCATTACCTCAGATCCTTCATAAACTGTACAATATCGTCTAAATATAGCACAAAAACATTGAAAAGGACGTCACCAGTACGAAGTATTCATTATATGCATTCAGAAAGGATACAGAAAATTTCAGATATTTGTTCAAACAAAATTGTACGTGAGAAAAGAACCTAAAATGTATACAAAGGCGCGAAGAAATTGTGACAGTATCGATCCAAGGTAAACTATAATATTCCTGCAGAACAAGGAACGGGAAGTTGATAGCTGTCGATCTGAGAAGAAAAAATAATGTTAAATCTCCCTGTACGTGTTGTAGCATCCTGAAATATTTAATGCTGTGAATGTCATTGCAATCCATAGAGTGGTATAATATATACAGTATTTATGAATTATGTAGACCTGTATTGCTAAGAAATAAAATTACGGTTTCCAAAAAGGAAAAACTGTCAATGATATAATATATATATACATATATACGGTATGTATATATATGTATATATATATATATATATATATATATATATATATATATATATATACGTTATGTCGCGCTATAATTCTGCATGTTTTAAGTTAGTTTCACCTTAGGAAAGCTTTAGAACTACAACACTCAACTGGAACACAACTGACTTTAATCATACGAATCTAAATCAAATCAATCTCCACCAATGTCACAGAATACACAATTACGGTTTACAAGTGTTATTTAATTTACTAGCTAGGGTACACAGCACATATAAATTTAATCTGTATCTTACTTATATGGAAATAAGTTCAGGTATACAAATGGAATAAATAACACTATTCCTAGATCATGTATAAATAATAATAAAGGTTATTATTCATCAATAATAAGATCAAGTAAATACAAGATGATGAACATACATCTAAAACATCAACGCACACAGAGCGGTTAGTCTCAAACAATAACTGATATCCTGAGTATAGAAAACGAACGCGAGATATAGCGTAAATCAAGGTAGGTCAATAATACTGAGGTCACACGTATTTAGTGATGGCAAGATATGGAATTAAGGATATCAGATGAGATGTAAATAACTGGGAAGTTGGATCGATACTTAGAGTATATAAATCTCTATCAACTCATATAAGTACAAAGGTAGATATTAGTTCATGGAACTGAGGATAATTTATTTTAACCCGTGTGAAAGGCTGAGGTCTCGTCGTTGAAATATTAACGCGATGTGGTATAAATAGAAGTTAATAATTAACTCAAATAACGCTTAGTCTGAGTTTGAGGTCAGGAAGCATGAATATAATAGGTTTAAATAAGAGACAAAATATTTAATACTCTCTGTGAACATTTATACAAGATTACATACCCTGCTAATAATATTAAACATAGAATACGATCTGTTACGGTCTTCACAGGTATTTACGTGTAATGTGCTGGTATTATTTCCGAACGAATATATCTATAAACCTTAAATGTAATATAGGAATATATATTACAAAATATATAGATACATCAATCCCAGGACAGAGTTTGTATGTTCTCTTGATACAAGCAACGATTGCTAGAAGATGAGAATAATTAATCTCGGAGGTTTACGTTAAATTGAACACATATAATTTCCTATAATTATAACCTTCGCAATAATCACCAAACGCACCTAATTGGGGTCGAAGTATAGGAGAAAGCAGCCGTGAGAGATCTGGTCACATGTGGCGACTATAGTGCGGTGTCCGTCTGCCTGTTTGCACCAGGGATAGACGATACCTTCATACGGTATAGCTAGAAAGGGTACTTCTAGACACAACACACTCTCTCGGTCCTCCAGCACTCCTCGCAGCTTGTAGTATACTTTTCAAGAGGATTTTGGCTAGCATCTACGGAAATATTCTCCGAGTTGACTTGGTCACATATACTCCAACACAGAAAACCTGTGCTAGACAGTGAATCAAATTTGCTTAACAATATCCAATTTTTGATCAGGTAGTATTACACATTACAGATAGGGACATGGCTGATGTGTTTCGGAATATGAGAGGCATGAGAATTATAGTTTTTGAATTATTGCTCGGTTATCTAAAGTCTTAAAAATATAGTACATACATATTTATATGGGGAATGTTACGACCGGCACTACGAAATAAACAAGGGCACTTAATACTGGACTAGAAGATAGACTATATCTGCAACAACGGTAAGCTAATTCCAAACCCTCGAACTATTACGCTGGTGAACAAAACACTTAACACCCTCCAGAGTTAATCTACTGGATAACGGGGTATCAATTAACTGGGTTTTAGTGCACTTCTACAAAGGCTTTCCGGTGACGGCAAAGCCTACTCACAACAGGAGTACTTTACGTTAATACAATGCTCTTAAGTAATAACAATGCTTAAATAAACTATAACAAGATTTAATAAAGGAGTATATGCTTACGTTAACTTTAGTGTGAGTCTGAACTCAACACTAAACTCTTCAATGCTCTATGAAAACACTGGAAGTCTAGTCCTACAGCAAACAGATAAAGAATCTTCTGAAAACGTCTGATGCTCTAAGATGCTCGTCAATATAGAACAGAAATAATGCAGGGGCAGGACACCAAAGCGTGTATCTTAAATACACCAATAAGTATGATACATATATATAAAACAAGGGAGTGCAACAACTCTGTGACAGCACTAATAATAGCCACTCAAAATAGTACTTCTTTAGCCAACGTAACAGCCAAACTGGGTTGTGCACTATGCATCAACCTAGGCTAAAATAAGGCGTGAATAATTCCTAAAGCATACACAATTAAAGTTAATAAACAACAATGCTGTCTTTCTCACTAATAAAGTCTAGCATTGGCATACAAGGTACCAGGAAACTAGGTAGAGCACAAGCATGCTCGTGGCCTACTGTCTCCCCTTGAACAGATTTCCCTTATGTTACGTTAAGTGACTTGGAGGCTCTCTTGGTAAGTGCAGATCTCAAGTATCTGGTCTTACCCTGGCACTCCACAAAGGTCAACAAAATGAGATAGCAAGCATGCAGGTGAGAGTAGGCAAAAGCCCTTCACTTGTATACTGCTACACTCACAAAGGAAAAATATGCACAAGGGTTACAGGCTACCTAGCTTCGTCGAAGTCGTACAGGCTCTGACTTGCCACATACATAACTCAGACAACGACCAAAGATACCCTCCACTGTCTAGCATTAAATAGTAGGAAAGAACAGCTTAATAATTAGAAGCACCCCAATACTATACTACCATGTGACAATGACTCTAATAATCCCTAAAGCTAGTGCAAAACATGTATGTGAGAACTGGTGCTGGTAATACGACTGGCCGACTATGGAAGTCGTATGCGAGAACCAGAAGGGATAAGTAAATGAATAAAGATGAGAAGTATTGGAAAAGAAGAAGTTCAGAGAGAGAAACAGTAGTACAGGGGGTTAGATTGGGGACAGATTGCAAGGGACATGTAGGACCAAGCATGCTATGCCAAGCTCTGCAGGAGACACGCGAGTAGGAGCCCCCCAGCACTAACAAAGACAGCGGCACCCAATCACAGACGACTACGTCATGAGGAGCAGGCGTCATATGATGCGCCAGGCCCGCCGGCCAATCACAAGCGTGGGAAACTCCGCCCGAGCGAGGAAGGCACACATACATACACACGCACATAATACCACCTTGCTGCTCGCTCTCTTTCTCCTTACAACTTCACAAAACATATCTTATACTCTATCAATGATATAAAATACTTCCAAGTGTCACAGACAAGAATAAAGACCACCACTGATCTGTCTGTGACAACATGAACTCTATGAAAGAAAGAACATCGTTCTACGATTATTATAGCCCATTTCACTGCCCTGGCGAGCACTAGCGAGTTACGAGTACATTCTGGCAAGCTGGCCAGCGTAACACCCCGCCCAAGATGTGGGACGTTTCAGCCTCATGTGAACTCCACATCTGACCAGACAGAATGCCCACCAACCCCGCATCACCCAGCTACTCTCCCAAGTTGTGAAAACAAGGCACGATCACAAACATAAAACACTTCATTATGAAAACTAAAAATCTACACAATACTTCCCCAAAATAATAGCATAATAATAATTATATCACGCTCAACGAGCAAGCGTCACCAAGCCTAGCCTACTAAGACAGCAACTCAGAGTGTCTTAGATTCTTGCTGTAATATACTGCACTTATATACTATCAAAAAGAAAGAGTTTTTATGTGAGGTTTATATATATTTTTAATAGTGTTTTTGGCGGAGTTGTACTACAGGGGCAAGCCTAATTTTTCTCCACTCTCAAACAAACACTGACTGAACGGCGAGGGTTCTCCTTTAAACATACCCTCCCGTGACAAACAATCAGCCAGAACATTATCAGTGCCCTTAACATGCCACACATCCAACTTTTGTTCTGGCAGCAAAACAACACCTGACACTGATAAATTGCCCAGTCCATCACAAGACTGGCACTTCTCTTCGCTCTCTCCGGCAACGGGGCTTGCCAATAACCTTTCACTGTTTCCACCTTAGTGATAAACGAGGCAGCCCCGATGCGGTCTATGGGGATGTCAACTCGGGGTAATGGATAGGCGTCTGTCAGGGATAATGCACCCACACTCTTGCAATCAACACAAACACGGATCTTGCCACTCAACTCAGGTTGCAAAGTCACTGGCAACGACCACTCACGATATCCTTTATCCCTCAGACCCTTCTCCAACATGAAGTCTAGCTCTGCTTTTATGACAGGCTGTTGAGCAGGAATTATACGGTAGGGAGCCAATTTGAGCCTTGCACTGTCTCCAGCCTCCATGTCGGATTCTACCCCGTACATCAGGCCTGGAGAATCAACAAACATGCGGACGTACTGCCACACCCTAGTAAACAACTTCTCTTGGCACTCAGGAACAAGGGGTTGCAACTTATCTCGAAGAACAACATGCGTAGTTCCCTCCCACAACCCAGCCGGGACCATAGTTTCTACACTATAGTCTCCCTCCTTCTCCACCTTTGTCCCTAGAACAGCCAGGTCATGAGAGGGACAATCTGTACCACCTGTCCAGTCACTCCCATAGTTCATAATTGCTAAGGCTTCCCCGCCGATACCGTACATGCGCACCCCCGCATTCCTTGCGACTACATCTGCCTGCGCAGAATCACCGCCTTCAGCGACACGGCCAGATACAGTCGGTCTATGGTAGGGCTGTTGCATTTTACTAGGGCAGCATTAGGAGGCTATGCGACGGCCGGGCGCATCCACTCCACAGCCAACCTCACCAATCTGCTCAATGTCCTGATTCTGACCACCACCCTTAGCAGCCATGGGTCGACCCTGACCTGACAACCATGCCAAAGTCTCGTCGCCCACCTTGAACCACTGAAACAACGAGGCCAACGGTTTACTAACACTCAAGTGACCTGCCAGCGGAACATCGTGCACCGCATGAGTTGTGAGGCCTGGGTACTCGGCACAAACAGTGGGGTATGAACCGAGCAGGTGCTGGAGCGCTGCACACTGCTGCTCAGGCAGGTGCTCAAGCGCTTCCACAGCCACCTGACTCGTGTCCCCCGCCCACTGCTCCGCCAAGACATGACAATCCCAACTTTCCTCCACCTGTGCCCCACTGCCCCCCTCTCCTTCTCCACCTTGGCCGCTGCAGACCAACACAGGGACAGTAGGCTGCTCAGATGGTTGCCTCACAAACTCCTTTAACAGGTTCACATGACATGCTTCCCCGTCCTCGTTGAGTTTAATAGCCCCGTTCCCACAACTCTCAAGACTAAGATCTTCTAGTTGCCCTTGGGAACTACTCTGTCGCGGAGTGCCATCACGCCCTACCATGTCACTAGGGGGGACAGGTTCTGGGGCCACTCCGGAGCTTAACTTTGGTGCAAGTACCGAGTCACCAAGGAGTGTCGCTGGGTCCAAACTCTCAACCCGACCACCAGCCTCGACTTTCTCCTTCCGACCCTTCCTCCGCTGGTCTGAAACTTGGGTACTAGGCTGTGACACCTGAGCGGACTAAGATCTTTCGAGCCCCTCTTGCCCCTCCCTACTCGTGTCGGCCGCCCTCTCGGCAACGACTAAGGGTGGAACCTCGGAAGTGGGCACCGCAAAGTCGTTGCCGAGAAGGAGCCCCCTCAACTGGCAATTTCTCCACCACACCCACATCCAACTCCTGTGTCAGACCGTCCACCTCAAGCTCCACTCTAACCAGCGGGTAAGACCGTGTAGCATTGATACCTTGAACCATCACAACCCGAGCCGTGTTAATAGGCTTGCCAGTAAAATTCTTAACAAGTGTCTGGGAAGCGCCCGTATCACGCAGCAACTCAAGCCTATGCTCCACACCATCCCACCTCACAGTGCCGTGCCCCCTATGACCACAAAAAACATCACGGACGGGTGACGAGCCCTCCTGCTGCTTCTGCACCGGCGATGACTTCGCAACCGACTGTTTACCCCGGGCAAACGCAGAAGACCTCAAAGACACGCCGATGTTGCTCACTAGTGACACCACTGCTGTAGGCGGTGCGCTCGGACATGAGCGCGCAATATGCCCCTTCTTATGACACTTGAAACATTCCACTTCACTCTTGGACTTCCTCTGAGGTGAGGAATGGCCCTAGCCTTTCTTTAACGGGAAGGGTTTCGACTTGGGTTCATAATTGGCAACAGTACTCTAAAATGGATAATTAGTTGTGATATTAATTCGGGTGGGTGGAGTGGTACGCCCCTGGTTACCTGCCTCAGCTCTCTGTGCAGACCCGCACCCACGAATCAATGACACCCTAAGGTCAGCCAGCTCAGCCGCCTTCTGCAGAGTTTTTGGTCGTTTTTCTTTCAGGTTAAGAGTCAAGTCACTGCCAGTACATTTAAAAAATTACTCTAACAACACTAATTGCTTTACTGCATCAAAATTAGTTGCCTTCTCCGACCTCAACCAATTTTCAAATGCATCTAACAGCTCTCTAGCGTGTTCCTGGAAAGTACTCTCCTTTCTTTTAGGAACCGCCCTATAGGTCTCTGGCTGTAGCTCATACGCCCTCAGGACAGCCTCTTTCAACAACTCATAATTCACACAGGAATCTAGGGGCAAAGCATCGTACGCTTTGAGTGCTTTCCCCGTCAATCGTGAAGAAACAAGGGCTGCCCACTTCTCCTCGGGCCATTGGTGCTCCCGGCACTTTTTCTCAAAACGGAGAAAGAATTCTGTAACTCCTAACTCATCAAACACTGGAACCAACTTTAGTATATGTGACAGGGACTGGTCATGGGCTCGACCCCTCTGGACGACCCGGTTCCTCGTCACCTCTAGACGAGTTTTCTCTAGGTTCAATATCGGCACAATACCTTGCAGACTCAGCCTGATACCTATACTTGAGCTCAGACTCATGCTTTCGCTGCTCGAGCTCAGCCTCATACTTCCGCTGCTCGAGCTCAGCCCTTCGCTGCTCGAGCTCAGCCCTTCGCTGCTCGAGCTCAGCCCTCTGCTGCTCGAGCTCAGTCTGTTGCTTAAGTTTGGCGAGCTCGAGCTGAAGCAACATCTCGGGAGACAAACTTTGAAGAGGGGGTGCTACTACCGGGGACCCACCCAGTGAGTCACTTAGAGGCATACCCAACCGCCAGCGGGCCTCGGCCTGCGGGAACGTACTCGGCTCCGGAACCCGAGGGGGCGCCACGATAGGAGTTGAGTGGAATGGGGGCTGGGACGAAGGTGCCCCAGCTCCCGCTCCACCCGAACCCCCATGCACCCCACCCAGCACACAGGTAACCAGCTCACTTCTCGACAAACCGCTAGTACCGGAAAACCCTAAGACCGTGGCTACACACTGCAGTCCGTACCGGTCTAGCCCCGACACACGGTCCGCCGACACAGGCTCCTCCAAAAAAATCCGAGCATCCTCCTCATTGTTCACCACCCGAACGCCGTTTAACAACTCTACCTTCTCCACCTCCTCGCCTGTCTCTCGCACTGTGCCCTCACTATGCTCAGACCCGTCCAGTGACATTATGGAGTCAACAAAAAAAATTCTCAAGTCAAGACAAAAGTAGCCAAACTCTCGCATAGCTTTATTCACCAAAAATATTCGAAGATGTTCTTGAGTGTAATACTAGGTTACCAATAAACTCCAACAAGTTCTATATATCCTCAAAACAATGTCCACTGCCAACACTGCGAGAAATAAATTCAACCCCAAATGGCAATAAGATTTCTCCAAACAAAAAATGCAATATTCAGTTCACTATATACTGGTCTAAGGTCGCCATTTGTTACGACCGGCACTACGAAATAAACAAGGGCACTTAAAACTGGACTAGAAGATAGGCTATATCTGCAACAACGGTACGCTAATTCCAAACCCTCGAACTATTACGCCGGTGAACAAAACACTTAAAACCCTCCAGAGTTAATCTACTGGATAACGGGGTATCAATTAATTGGGTTTTAGTGCACTTCTACAAAGGCTTTCCGGTGACGGCAAAGCCTACTCACAACAGGAGTACTTTACGTTAATAAAATGCTCTTAAGTAATAACAATGCTTAAATAAACTATAACAAGATTTAATAAAAGAGTATATGCTTACGTTAACTTTAGTGTGAGTCTGTACTCACCACTAAACTCTTCAATGCTCTATGAAAACACTGGAAGTCTAGTCCTACAGCAAACAGATAAAGAATCTTCTGAAAACGTCTGATGCTCTAAGATGCTCGTCAATATAGAACAGAAATAATGCAGGGGCAGGACACCAAAGCGTGTATCTTAAATACACTAATAAGTAGGATACATATATATCAAACAATGGAGTGCAACAACTCTGTGACAGCACTAATAATAGCCACTCAAAACAGTACTTCTTTAGCCAACGCAACAGCCAAACTGGGTTGTGCACTATGCATCAACCTAGGCTAAAATAAGGCGTGAATAATTCCTAAAGCATACACAATTAAAGTTAATAAACACAATGCTGTCTTTCTCACTAATAAAGTCTAGCAGTGGCATAACAGGTACCAGGAAACTAGGCAGAGCGCAAGCATGCTCGTGGCCTACTGTCTCCCCTTGAACAGATTTCCCTTATGTTACGTTAAGTGATTTGGAGGCTCTCTTGGTAAGTCCAGATCTCAAGTATCTGGTCTTACCCTGGCGCTCCACAAAGGTCAACAAAATGAGGTAGCAAGCATACAGGTGAGAGTAGGCAAAAGCCCTTCCTTGTATACTGCTACACTCGCAAAGGAAAAATATGCACAAGGGTTACAGGCTACCTAGCTTCGTCGAAGTCGTACAGTCCACTGTCTAGCATTAAATAGTAGGAAAGAACAGCTCAATAATTAGAAGCACCCCAATACTATGCTACCATGGGACTATGACTCTAATAATCCCTAAAGCTAGTGCAAAACATGTATGTGAGAACTGGTGCTGGTAATACAACTGGCCGACTATGGAAGTCGTATGCGAGAACCAGAAGGGATAAGTAAATGAATAATGATGAGAAGTATTGGAAAAGAAGAAGTTCAGAGAGAGAAACAGTAGTACAGGGGGTTAGATTGGGGACAGATTGCAAGGGACATGTAGGACCAAGCACGCTATGCCAAGCTCTGCAGGAGACACGCGAGTAGGAGCCCCCCAGCACTAACAAAGACAGCGGCACCCAATCACAGACGACTACGTCATGAGGAGCAGGCGTCATATGACGCGCCAGGCCCGCCGGCCAATCACAAGCGTGGGAAACTCCGCCCGAGCGAGGAAGACATACGTACATACACACGCACATAATACCACTTTGCTGCTCGCTCTCTTTCTCCTTACAACTTCACAAAACATATCTTATACTCTATCAATGATATAAAATACTTCCAAGTGTCACAGACAAGAATAAAGACCACCACTGATCTGTCTGTGACAACATGAATACTATGAAAGAAAGAACATCGTTCTACGATTATTATAGCCCATTTCACTGCCCTGGCGAGCGCTAGCGAGTTATGAGTACATTCTGGCAAGCTGGCCAGTGTAACAGGAATGGTATCCTTTATTTATATAATATTATAAATAAGTCTTATACAGCTTTGATAAGACAGGATAAATAGTTTTACATTATTATAGCTTCTTACTATTTATGCATTTATATGCAATAGTTTGGTTGTTGGTTGGAATCTTCTTATTGTAGTTGTTGCCTCACTTCGTAGTGGCCATGGTCGGTATTTTCGTCTGGGTAGAGAGACGGAAAGGGAGGAGGCTGGGGGCGTTATTCCATAAAGTACGCCTCATCGTAATTTAAACCTGGTTCCTGTGGTGATGCTTGGTCCTTTGGTGTGAGCGGCCATGTTTCATTGACCTCCTGGGGGTAATTAGCAAAAAGGTTTCCGGAATGTATTTTAAGGGGCCAGGTGAACCTTCTTTTCTTTTTGGCTTCTATAGGGGTGACTGGTGTAGGTGATTTTTGGTTTGGAGGGTAGACTTATTCTTGCTTCTACTTCTGCTGGTTATGGCCTCAATATTGCAAGGTAATATCTGGGGCTCTTAATATATGATAATATGATATGAATCATATGTGATTGTTAACCCATACCATACCGTAGGATACAGTAATAAAAGCCCCTGCAGTTCCAAGCACTGGCAAAAATGGCAGGAGAGACCACCTTTTCACCTTAAGATATGGAGCAAGACTGGCTCAGTCACCCTTCAGCGGATCTTATATAAGCTGAGAAGTGTTGCCAGACCGGTAGCAGTGCTTAAACAGTCATGTTACCAACTACAGGGTTGTACAGGCAGTTACAAGGAAAGTACATTACTGACGAATATACTCGGGACTGGGACGGGGGTGTTTCTTATCTACTGACGAATATACTAATGCCCGGGACTGTAAGGGTTAATAATTGGTATTAGAAATATTAAGAATATAAACAATCAGTATGAAATGAATATGTTATGATGTTTTGTTAATACCTGATTATGCAATATTAATATGAAATAATACCTCAATAGACCTTCGGGAAATTTGTTTCCTACACATATATATATATATACCTTCTTGTTATCCTCTGATTACCTATTCTAATTATACAAACCACATGCTCTTCTTTCCCATAAGATTATATGTTTATCCGTTAGTACCACGCCGAATGGCGCTGGTGTTCCCCCACACGTGCCGGAAATTGATGGCTCTCTCGCCAGCTCATCAGGAATACCAACACATTCTAAGAAAGACGCATACGTACCTACTATCTTAATAGATGAATTATCAAGATATGTTTTATGAATCATTGTCAAAATAAATCCTACTAACAAGGATATATAAGTAGATCCTCATTCTAGACCCCCATGAAGGAGTTTGACCTATGAAATCCTTCAATGCGCATCTCTCATGTCTGTACTTTACGGTGCACACGACACCAAACATTCCGCTCAAGTTAAGATTTAAGGAATTCTTTTCCTTGAACACATTTATTATTTTCCAAGGCTTCATTGAGCTCACCTATATATGATATAATTGTTTACTTAACCATTGATGAAGTACCTTTACAGATGAGATATATTTTTGATATAAACATCACCACATCACTTAGTAAATTGATTTAGAAAGAAGATATTTTGACCACCAGAACAAAAAGGTTCTATAAACCTCTTTAGGGATACCTCTTCATGCCCTTATAGTCCATGAGCCAGGCCAGATATCGGTACCACCTGGGGTGACTAAACACGAATGGTACTAAAATGTTTATAGAGTGACTGTAAGTACATTAAGATATGATAGCCTTCTCGCACTGGTAGCTTAGTCTAATTTTTTTGATGCAATAGGGGCGCTACCCAAAAATAAAGATTTTTAGCGTGACGCTCGGCGTTTTCCTCATTTTCTTTAAAATCCATCACACAATCATCGCGAAACTTTGAACACCTATGTAGAATTATATTCTCTACCAGAGTTGTTCCTAGGTATTTTTCAAATTTCCTCATATTTCGGAATATACTCTATATTTTGGGTATTTTCCTCTAAATCTAGAATAAATCCTTAAATATGGGGAACATTGAAAAATATATTCTAACAGCTCTTGTAGCTTATTTGATTCTCTACAAGAATTATTCCGATGTGTATTTCAAGTTTCTCCATATTTAGGGGTTTATTTCATATTTGGGGATTTTTTGTTATATTTTGGGGATAATTTATTATTGGAAGGAGCAAACATATGTAGAGTGGTTTCCATGTAATGTGTTTGTTTGTTCATGGTTTAATGGTGATATTTTTTGCAGGTGTGTGTCGACTGTTTGACGGCAGGATGGAACCATCTGCGAGGAAGAGAGCACGGATCGACTGTATCATCCACTGCTCTGATGATGACAGCGATGCTCTGGTGTCACCACAGGATTTGGACTCCTGGAACACATTGCTCAGGGCTGCAGAAATCAGGCAGCATGATCCAGTCCTGGAAGCAGCCAAGGGCCTTGAAGAAGGAGGAATACCACACATACATTATCACCGTAAATGTCGTAGTCTCTTTACAATGAAGAAGTCACTGGATTCTATCCTTGCCAAGGGTGTCAAGATAGAATCAGCAAGCGTCGACCCCAGGAGGAGGGCATCAAGGGATGCCCCTAGTACTAGCAGGGTGTATGCCAAAGTATGTATCTTCTGCGAGAAGTCAAGCAAGTACATAAAAACAACAAAGACAAGGGAGCCACTCATACAGTGTGTTGAGCTACGAGCAGATGAGAAGATTCGCAGAGCAGCAATAAGGAAACTCAACCAGAGAATCCTTGGTTTAGTTAGCAGAGACCTTGTTGCTGCAGAGGGTCACTACCACAAGTCGTGCTACAAACTCTTCACAAAAGATGATTTCCCAGCGGCCGCCAGGTCGGGTGCAGGTGAAAATCAGGAAGAAAGCGAGGAAGCACGCTACGAAGAGGTTGAGACAGAAGCCCTCGAGGAACTCTGCTTGTATATAAGGACCAAATTATTCCCCAACCCAGAGGTACTGCCTATGACAAACCTCACATCTAGGCTTGAGAGATCCATGATGTCCCGTGGTATTATCCAACTGAAACCAGCGACAAAGAAACATGTTCGCCGAAAGATTGAAACCGAGTTTGGAGAATCACTACGCTTTGTCCCAGATGAGAAAGGAAAGCTTCTAATCTATCCACGCAGCCTCTCAATGGACGACCTTGCCCGGCAAGCACACAAAATGGCAAAAGACCTGCAAGAAGCAAGAGCAGCTAACTCTGAAGATGTCTTAACCAAAGCAGGAATGCAGCTGAGGAATGAGATCAATAAACAAGATGTGAGTCAGCCATGGCCTCCCGATACAGATCAGAATGTCATTCCTGCAGCAGTCACTCAATTCCTGCACACCCTGCTGACAGGAGAGTGTGAGTGTGAAACTCCCTCTGAAAGAGCTCAACGTCTTGCCACTTCCTTTGGCAGTGACTTGGTCTTTGCTGTTACCAGTGGCAAGACAAAACCACCCAAGCACGTACTGCTGACCAATGCTGTAAAGTCTTTGACAGGAAACACAGAACTGATCCGAACTCTGAATCGTCTTGGTCACTGTGTGTCTTACTCAATGTTTGAGGAGATCGATACAGCCCTTTGTATCCAGAAGCTGGAATGCTCAAAGGATGACATTCCACTGCCAGCAAACATCTACCCTGGTGTGTTCACAACCCTGGCCTGGGATAACATTGACCGACTTGAAGAGACCCTAAGTGGAGCAGGTACTTCTCATAGAGTCAATGGCATTGCTGTCCAGTCCAAGGTTGCAGGCTCTGTGCCAGAGAAAGTCCTGCCAGAGATTACCAAGTCCAAGATAAGAAGCATCACTCAGACATCATCAATGCTGCCAATATACAATGTTGGGCGGCGGGCAGGGCCACCTAGGATTGAGACTGCGTATGTCGACACTACCAAGGAAGTCCAGGATTCAAAGACAAAGAACCATATCTGGCTTCTTACTCGAATGTCAGACCATGAGGACCAGTCCATCAGCAGTTGGACTGGGTTCAACATCAAAATGCGCAGAGACATTGCAGTGGTTCAGGACACTGTAAGCTACCTGCCCACTATCAATGCTCCCGCAACAGAAATGTCCATCGTTAATGAAATCTTGGAACAAACGCATGCTATCATGCAGTCCTTACAGCTTAACAAGATTGTGTGCGTGTTTGATCAAGCACTCTATGCCAAAGCTGCCGAAGTTATCTGGAAACAAGAGAAGTTCAAGAACATTATCATCAGGATGGGCGTCTTCCACACAATCTGTAATCTCATCTCCACCATAGGAAAGAGGTTTCAAGATGCAGGTCTTAGAGATCTGTGTGTGGAATCAGGTATCATCGCAGAAGGATCAGTGTCAGGAGTGATGAACGGCAAGAGGTACAACAGAGCAGTGAGACTACACAAGCTCGTGTATGAAGCACTGATGAGGCTTGCATGGAAAGGCTTCCTTTCATGGCTAGAAGGAAACCATTCAAGGGACATACACCATCTAGATGAAACACTGAAGGACATCAACAGCTTTCACAGCAATGTGTCTCAGGGACTCTTTCAAGAGCTGATGGAGAGTGAATCATGCACACATATCATGAAGCTTTTCCAAGTTTATCTTGAGACCCTCAGAGATGAACACAACCTCTCAGCATTCTGGATGTCATACCTGGACATGGTTGAGATCATGCTGGACTTAATTCGAGCCTCCAGAGAAGGCAACTGGATGCTCCACCTAGGAGCAATCCGACAGATGATACCGTGGTGTTTTGCCTATGACAAAGTGAACTATGCCCGGTTCCTAACCTACTACTATGCCTTGATGTCTCGACTGCCCATTGAACACCCAGAGGTCCATGAACACTTCATGCAAGGTGGCTTTTCGGTCCAGATCGGTAGCAAGAATCCCTTTGGACGGATCCCTGTGGACCAGACAATCGAAGAGACGATCAACAAAGACACCCAGACACCAGGGGGCACAAAAGGCTTCAGCCTGAAAGGCGGAGCTGTCGCCAGGTACTACCTGACATCGGAGTATCGCAGCAGGTACTTAAGGCAGCTCAGGACTATGGTAGTAGGCCAAAAGTATACTGACTTCAGCCACCCAGACCTACAGATGCCCAGGATTAGAAGAGAGGCCGATGTCCAATCTTTAGTTCAACTGATGGAGACCAGCTGGTTGAACCCCTTCAACGCAGAGCAAGAAGATCTTGTCAGTTTGTCAACTGCGACTATGGCACCACCAGAAGTTGTCAAAGACCTTCTAGGGGCCTACAGAATAGGAGAGGATGCATATCAAGCCTTCAAGGAAGAGCGCCTGGAGATCGATACGCCAACTATACAGTTTCATGACACGATGACGAAGACGAAACTGAGAACGTTCACTAACATCAGAATGAAGCCACGCTCACAAGACCATGCCAAGGAGGTTATCTTAAAGGCTGACAGGAACCTATTTGGCCAGATGATCCTTGTTGCCGAGAACAGAAAGCTCAAAATGAGTGATGTCTTGGCTCATCCCCTGGGGCCTTTGCCTTGGGCACTTGCCAGCGGTGATGGGTCTCTCCGCAAGACCAACAAGGCTGCCCTCGCAAAGGAGTTAGAGAGGAATGTTTCTCCTGCAGAAGTGATACCCGAGCCCTCTGCTACCATAATTGATGGGATGAGCCTGGTCCACAAACTGAAGGGAAACGACAAAACTTTTTCACAGCTTGCAGGTACAGCACTGAGTCACGCTGTTCATGAAGGTGCTAAGAGCAGGCGCATTGATGTTGTGTTTGATATCTACAAGGAGACATCCATCAAGGATGCAGAACGAGCCAAAAGAAGTGCAGGCACAGGAATTCATTTCAAGAACATTCAACCTGGGCACAACATCCAGCAGTGGAGAAAGTTACTCGGTAGTTCCTCCAACAAGGCAAGTCTTATCAAGTTCTTGGTAGAAGAATGGAAGGCACCACAGCACAGGGAGAAGCTCAAGGACAAGGAGCTGTATGTCACATGTGAGCAGCGCTGCTTCAAGATCACCAAAGAGCAGTGGGAAGAGGCTCCTGAGCTTAAGTCAACTCAAGAAGAAGCAGACACACGCCTTCTTCTCCATGCACTTCATGCAGCAGAATCTGGGAACAAGTCTGTCATCATCACTGCAGAAGATACAGACGTCATGGTGTTGTGTCTTGGCATGTGCCACAAGATCCCATCCCATCTGTTCCAGAAGTGCGGGACGAAGAACCGGACAAGATTCCTGGATATCACCACACTGAGCCGCACACTGGGAGGCAGCGTGTGTGATTCATTGATTGGTATGCATGCCTTTACAGGCTGTGATACCGTCAGTGCATTCGCTGGCCGAGGGAAGATGACGACACTCAAGCAGGTGAAGATGGACAAGACATACCAGCATGCTTTTCACGAACTTGGACGCTCATGGGAAGTGTCTCCTGAACTCTTTGAGAAGCTACAGGAAATCACCTGCCACATGTACCTACCATCTACCCACACAACTAAGGTAAACAAGCTTCGGTATGAGCTGTTCTGTGCAAGACGTGGAGAGGTAGAGTCAAGTCAACTCCCTCCTTGTGAGGACTGCCTCTTCATGCATGCACTGCGTGCAAACTACCAGGCTGCGATCTGGAGGAGAAGTCTTCAGAGCCAGCCATTTGTTGCGAACCCAACAGACTGCGGTTGGATGACAGATGAGGACGGTAAGCTTGCCGTCAACTGGATGCGAGGCTCACCAGCACCAGATGCTGTTATGCAGCTACTGTCTTGCAAGTGTGTGCGGTCATGCGAACTCCCTAAGTGTACTTGCCTCAGCAATGGTCTAAAATGCACGGACATGTGCAGGTTACAGACATGTCAGAACAAGGCTATTGAAGAAGAGCCGGTGGCACAACAGTCAGATTCCGAGTCTGACGTAGATGATATTTAGGAGTAGTAATTTGCCATAATAGTATGTACAAGCCCATGGCATGCTTAGTGTGTATTTACAGGACTTGTATTAAATGTGACAATTACTATATGCATTTTGTTGACATTTAAGCATTCCTGTCCCCAAATTTGACATTTTAAAAAATTTCGGAATTTTCGGTAGGGTATGTCTATTCAAGAAGTGATAACGACCATTAAGCTACCAATGTGCAAGGGCTATCATATCAAAACATAAACTAGAGACATGTAGCAAGCTAAAAACACCTAAGAGAATTAGTCACCCCGGGTGGTACCGATATCCCAATATTCGGGTCTTGGCTCATGGACTATTACCATCCTATAGGTTAGGAAGGACCCCTCGCAGTAATCCTCAATACCAGGTCAGGATATTTTAGGAGAGTTAAGCAAATTTAATGTTTCTTAAGTACTAGCATCAAACCTTTAGAAGTCTGATATTTACCCCTCCATTCAGTTGGACCTACGGCATCCCGAAATGTCAATATACTGTCTGTGAGTTAAAAAAATCTTATTTTGGGATCTTTGTTAATACGAGGCACCACCCGACTAACATAGAGACTCTTGATAGGCGTTGTCTACTAAAAGTATAGTAGTGAAGTGAACGGCCTCCCGGAACTTCATTATTATTCTTAAAGTTACCGAAACTGTGGCCTGTTACAGGAAACTTTGTTACCACTGGCATCCCAGTGATTAACATAGCTACTGTTACCGGTATATAGCTTTCCTTAACTTAGGAAGAAGGGTCCCGGCATCCCGCCCATTCATTCTAGTTGAAGTTAGTCCACAAGCACCCTCTCTAAAAGAAGTTGAAGTGAACGGCATCCCATCCTCAATATTCTCTAGAGTGAAAAGTGCTGGCACCCTCTCTAAAAGAAGTTGAGGTGAACGGCATCCCGTCCTCAATATTCTCTAGAGTGAAAAGTGCTAAGTCCTAATCTAGGAACTTTGTTACTACTGGCATCCCAGTATCCAACTTTGTCTCTTTTGCTAGGTACCAGTTCTTTTAGTAAAAGTGGAGAGACTCCGACACCCCGACCTCTCCATTATTACTCTTGGAAGTGAAATATGTGACAGTGTCCTTCAGAGGAAATTTGTTACTACTGGCATCCCAGTATCTAACATTGTGTTTTCTGCTAGTTTCACTTTCCCTAGTACAAGTAGAGAGACTCCGGACTCCCGACCTCTCTACTATTACTCTTGGAAGTGATCACTGTACAAAAGTGTCCTTTCAGAGAAACTTTGTTATTACTGGTATCCCAGTACCTAACATTGCCCCCTCTGCTAGGTTACATTTTCCCTAATAAGAGTTGAGAGACTCCGGCATCCCGACCTCTCTACTTATTACTATTGAAAGTGAACACTACCGCTTTTCACAGGTAGTCTCAAAACATCTGAGACCGCTGTGAGAGAAAGGGCTTGGCGAGATACCCTCAAGGGCACTCTGCAGATGCAAGTCCTAGGTGCACTGAGTCTGTGGCATCCCATTAGACTGTGTAACTGAAAGGTTTAAACACCGCCCTGGGTCCCCCGAACCTCTTAAAACGGTCAGGACAGTCAGTAAGAGTACTTGTACAATCTTACTGCGTTAGTCCAATTTCGTGCCATATACGTTATTACTGAGGCACGATAGTTAATATCCTATTTCAAGAGTACCTTAATTAATTAACAGGACTTCATCAACGGTTGATATACAGGTCAGGATAGTCGAGTATTTTTCATAACCTCTGAAATACTCGCGTTAGTCCGGTATGGTGCCCAACAGTAATTGCCAGATAATTTACTTTATGTTACGGAGCCATACTTAAGATCTCAAACCCATCAACCAATGGGTGAAAATAGCCTTCACACAGCCGGCCAACTTGGACGGCCCACGGAGGAGCAGAAGAATACAGCCAGCAAACACCAGAATCATCGTTGGAGAGCAAATAAGAAAAGATGCCTAAGTCGATGACCAGAAAAGAGAGTGAAAAAGTGACTAAACGTAATCTACCCAGCAAGCGAAAATAAACAGAGTTCCTCTAGCGACTCTGTCAAAAATCCAGGTTCGAGAGTAAAAATAAATAGAGTCCCACAAAGTGTTCAAAAATATCGTAAATCCATTATAGTACTAATATTCGGAATTTATAGAAAAGAAGTACTTTTGCCAACGCTACATAGTCTACTGAAGTGTTCCTAACATTAAAAGTTATATACAAATTTTAACATATTTAAGCCACTTTTCAAGGTAAGCGACTCTGCCATTATTTCAACCAAGTGAAAATAAATAGTCCCTCAAAAGTGTTCATAGTTTTCATAGATCTATAACAGTCTTAATACCAGGAATTTAGATAGACACATTCCAGTTATCAATGTGTTATGAACTACTGAAGTGCTCCTGATCAGTAAAAGTGATTTCCGAATATTAATTTATGCCAATTTTGAGGCTAAGCGACTCTACCATTATTTCGTCCAAGTGAAAATATTTCACAGTCCACAAGCGACTCTGCCATTATTCCATCTAGAGGGATATAGTACAAAGTTCAGTCCCAGTTGACTTTGAACTCGCTCCCGTCTCAGTGCGCATGGTAGATAAATCAAGATACTTATAGTGATATAAATAACTTGTTTTCATATGTAACATCGCAATTCAAATTCTTTACAAGTACAGTGAAACATTATAGCTGAAGAGATTACTTGTGAACACCCTCGATCATCAGAAGTGTATACGATTCCAGATAAAAGGAATATCGTGAAGCTGTGCCAAACACCTGCACTCTATCCAGATCCGCGACTGTGCTCGGAGATAGCAATTAGTTTTAAGTGCTATTCATGTGTTGTGTTTCTAAGCTACCTTCATACTCCATTGTGTATTTAGTGATTAAGAGAATAAAGCTGTATTTCTAAACTATTTTGGCGATATATATATCCTCTGTTGTCGTTTGTATATGTACTTGTATGAACTCGGAAGTCCCAGTATAGTAGAACTCACCTGTATCAATCGTTAATCCTGAATAAAATCAGGGCATAACATTGGTGGCTAGCGGTGGTTCTTTATTCAGACAGAAGAATTCATTACATTTAACATATTATGAAGACGATAAGAGATAATATACCAACATAAATATGGCCGCTCCACGCTCTCACATTCCCATTCCCAAATACGATGGGGATACATATGAAATTGAAGTGTATATGGACATTGTAAGACCAGTGTTAGACTTAGCCTATACCACGGACCGCGAGAAAATAGCCGTCCTCTTGAGCGCACTTGGGAAAAGCTGTTACCCTTGTAGCCCTGCAAGTAACCCCTGCACTCACCTGGGACCAGTTCAAGCCCATGGTCATTGAAGCAATCAAGCCTTCTTTGGGAGTTTTCGTAGCCCATAACCGCATTAAGGATATTAAATACGAAGGCGATTTAGACGCCACCATAACAAACATCAATCAACAGATAAGAGCTGCTTTCCCTACGTTAAATCGCAACATGCAAGAGCAACATGTATTAGTGCATCTTGTTCAAGTACTGCCCTCTGCAGTACAAGAGCACTTCGCTGTGCATGACCCCGTAGGTTTTCAGCGATACATTGTGACCATTAGAAAAATCCTCGCATCACAACCTGTCATCACAACACCTGTGATAGCCGCCATCAAAAGGTTCACTACTCATCTTCAGTCATCCAGCAGAACCGGGGAACCAGCGCACTTCAAAAGGCAAGCAGCTCCAGCAACTACAACCCACCATCATCAAGGCTACTATCAGCCCAGCAGGCCAACCTTCAGTCCAAACAAAATTAAGAGAATCTATCCCCGGAATCAGGTCCATCACCAAGGTAAGCCACACACTCTGGTGATAATAAACCCCTATGATTTCTCTTCCTGCAACTCAAGGTGCACCCTTCATCATGTCCGTGACTCCGCCAAATTTGGTAAATCCTCACAACCTCGTATCTCTGCGAACGAGGAAGAATTCCGCGAGGAAGAAATAAAAGAGTCCCCTGAACCAGAAAACATCCCTCAGACATTTCCGGAGGAGGAACATATAGAAATCCTAGAGGAGGAAGAACTAGGTTCTCCGGATTTTTTAAACCTCCCCCGCCCACTATTGCTTCGGTGGGGGAGTCTACGAGTGAGCGGCCACCCCCCATTTATCACCTTGCCAAAATTAAAGGCATCCCTGTACTCCTTTTGTTCGACACTGGTGCCGCCCGATAAAGTTTATTCAATTCCTACTATGTTAAATATAAGAAATATTTGGTGACCTTCAGCCTCCCACCACCAATCTGATAAGTGCAGGTGATACTCCCCTTCATATTCGAGGAGAAACTCGACCCTTACATTTAACCACTCCATTTGCTCATGCCAACTGTTATCATTCTTTTGTGGTTTTTCATTCAGAATGCGAACACTATGACGGCTACCTAGGGTTGGATCTCTTACAAAAGCTCCAAGCTCAGGTAGATTGTGGTCAACGCTTGGTCCATTTAAAAAAGAATTATCTCAGAAATTCTCCAACCAATATTCCCCTGTGCTAGAAAACCGTAAATCCAAAGTTATGACCACTCCACAGAAGAAAAACATCATCAGCAATGTGCACATGCCATCATCCCCTGTATTTACCACTTCAAATTGCCAACATCACAGTTCTCTATCTCAACCTAAGACCAATGGGATGGGTTCAACTTACAATCCACACCCTCTCAAACCTGATTCTGTTGTCCCTAGCCCTAATCACCATGTTGCTATCATCCCCAAGATTTCTAATAGCATAGATAACGATCAGCGTCCCAGCACCCGTGTTTTCAGTACTCTGAAAGGAAAACAAATGATTCCAGCAAATGTGCATGCTGAAAGATCCTGTTGCCATAATGCTACTGAAGCCTTTTCTTCTCATATTCTTTACCAAGGTCATCCTTCAACACCAGTGAATATTGCTACTGAAGGCGAATCTGATTTCATTTTTCATGACTATCTCTAAATGTTCCATTGCTACTGAAGGAAAAAAATAGCATTAAGAGTGATGCAGGCCAAAATCAAACACCTGCAAATTCCCGACCACAGCCCCCTGTTTTCTTAAAACCCTCTGAGAACTCTCCCCCTAAAATCCTGAGTGATTTCCCCAGTAAATTGTGTTCTCGCAAAACAAACTATTTTCAGTCTTTGCCTCCACCCACCATAATCAGTTCTGCTATCACCCAAAAAAAAAAAAAAAATTCCCCCTCAACATCAAAAATGGGTTCGCATTCGACTTATGCCTCAACCTGACATGATCTTAACTCCCACCGGTATTTCCAATGGGCCAGATCGGTGTAGAATTCAGCCTGCCATTTTATTCTCCCATAATAATTCAATATTAATTGCTAACATCTCAGATGAGAAGCTAACTTTACCTAGAGGCCTCATTATAGGAGACCTCGAAACTTTTGATGATGTCACCCCCATTCCTGAAGAAAAGAATCATTCCCCTGTTTTACCCAACATTCCCGAATTCCTGACTGATCTCCAACATCAACAAATGGAAAAGCTCCTACTCGAATTCCGTGATGTTTTTGCTCAAACGTCCACCGAGATTGGAAAAACAACTATGAAGGAACACGCCATCCATACTACAGGACCCCTCTTCGTCAGCCCTCTCTCAGAAAAAAACCCTGTGCAAAGACAAGAAGAAGAAGAACAAGTCAAGGAGATGCTGGATTCCGGAATCGCCGCTCCCTCCATCAGCCCATGGTCCTCACCAGTCGTCCTAGTAAAAAAAAAAAAAAAGACAGCTCACTAGGTTTGTGTGGACTACCGACGCCTAAGTGACGCAACAATTAAGGATGCAACACCTTTGCCTCGGATTGATAACTCCCTGGACTCTCTGCACGGCTCTAAATCGTTTACCACCCTAGATTTACAAACCGGATATTGGCAAGTCCCTATCACAGCCGAACATCAGCAGAAAACAGTCTTTTTAACCAGTGGAGGACATCTTTATGAGTTCAACGTGTTGCCCTTTGGATTGTGCAATGGTCCTGCTACTTTCTCCCGGTTAATGGAATCTGTGCTAAAAGGATTTGCTTGGGAGACTTGTCTGGCATGATTAGATGATGTAATTGTATATTCTAATACCTGGCCAGGACATCTAAAATGACTCCGTCAGGTGTTGCAACGCATCAGAGACGCCGGACTTTAACTCAAGCCTTCCAAATGCGAGATTGCCAGAAACACAGTAGGATTCCTAGGCCATGTCATTTCAGCTCAAGGCATCTCTCCTGATCCTAAGAAATTGTCCGCTATCAGTAGCCAACAACCACATACCACAGTGAAAGGAATGAGATTTTTCCTTGGATTAGCCACCTATTATCGGCGTTTTGTTCCAAAATTTGCTGAGATCGTTCGTTCACTCCATCAACTCACCCATAAAGACACAGAGTTTCTATGGCCACGGAACGGAATTTGGCTTTTGAAACGTTGAAAGAGAAATTAGTGCAAGCCCCCACAGTAGCCTTTCCTGATTACAAACAGCCTTTTCGCTTATATACGGATGTTTCCTTGTACGCCATTGGGGCCGTGCTAGCTCAAGTACAAGAAGGCAAGGAACATGTCATCGCCTATGCCAGCTCGACCTTGAACACCGACCAACAAAATTACGCCGCCACCAAGCGAGAATGTTTAGGCATTATCTGGGCCCTTAACTCGGCAAATGCGCAGCCTATGTAGTGAGCACCATGCCGTGGTGCGGAGGTATTTACACTGTTTCCTTCAATAAAATCATTATTTTACCATAAATATAATTAATACTTATCCATATGCGCCTATTTTACGTTTAATATGAAGATAGTAACATGTTACAACAATAAAACAAGTGGAAAAAGTGGTTGGATGGTCAAAATCGTGAAATGAAAGTGAGAGTTTCATTCATCAAGTGTGAGCCAGCCTGTTCCACACCCTCCCCTCTCAAGGCCTGGAGAGACACTGAGGCCTCTCTCTGTATCTCCCGCTATTTCCCACGATTAGACACACAGATGACCACGCCCTGCTAGCAACTCGCTAATGTTAACACGAAAATATACCAAAGAATATGGGAATAACAGGGAAAATAGGTGATAATTGAAGGGGGGGGGGGAGGGGAGAAGGAGGGGATGTGGAGGAGTGATATGTGGCATGGCCGAGATGCAAAAACAAAAACAATAATAAAAAAAGTTTCAAGTTCTACTGGGGTGTTTTAAATGTTTTTTTTTAGGCCAAGGATCTTAAGAGTCTCCCGGCAGCTGCCGGGTTAATCATTCTCGATCTTTCGTATTAGGGGCTAAACTAAACATTATCACTGATCACCAATCCTTGCAGTGGCTCAGACGATGTGAAACAAACTCTGCGTTATTGGTGCGCTGGAGTGAAACATTGGAGGAGTATGATTTTGTGATCCATTATCGGCCAGGCAAACTTCATTCAAACACAGACGCCCTCTCTCGCCTACCTGTACCAGATCACACACCCCCCCCCACCAACCTCGCCACCTTACAGCACACCACATCTACCCCACCCTTACCTACCGATGTCGACACACCATCTGAACCAACCCTGTTACAACTATGGGACAAGAAGATAAAACCAAAATGGATTCCTCGTCACATCTTTCAGCACATTTGTCGATGGGGAAATCAATTAACCACTGAGTCAGGACACATTATTTTGGAACCAAACGTTGCCCAAGATAAATGATTTCCATTCATGATGGTAATGGTATACATTTGGGCCAGACAGAGATGCTCCAAGTGTTCCAAAATCAATACTGGACAGTCAACCCCTCCGGTATTGCCAAACGAGTAACGGAAGCATGCAAGTCCTGTGCAATGGGAAAGGATCGATGCAAGACACCAGGACCTGCCGGGATGATCTCTGCTCATAAACCATGGCAGGTACTCTCCCTAGACGTTATGGGACCATTTTCACCCAGTCACGGAAAACGATTCATCGTTACTTACATCGTTCATATATCTTTTGTGGATGTCTAATCCAAGTTCCTCGTCGCCTGGCCAACCAAAGATCACTCTGCTGTTAGCGTAGCTTAATTACTTGCCACAGAGATTTTTCATGTGTTCAGACTACCATTGGCTCTTCTGTCAGACAACGCACCCGAATTCACGGGCCAAGTGTGGGAAGCATTCACCATTCGATGTGGAATTAAAATTAAACATTCCTCACCCTATTGGCCACAAGGGAACGCGATCTGTGAGCGTAGTCATCGATCGATCTATAATCAACTGCGGACCAAAATGATCGAAATACAAACATCTGACTGGCCAGGACAGGTAAAAATTATTCAGTGGGGATTAAATTCTTGCCTTAGAGAAGACGGGATATCCCCTCATGAACGTGTGTACGGCGTCGCTCCATTACTGTTACCTTTTCGTCATCTTGCCACCCCTTCCACCACTCAACTTACAGTAGACCCCCTCCAACAACTAAAGATACCGTTCACACCGCACAAACATGTCAAGACGTGAAACAAGATGCCACCACCATTCAAAATCCGTTTGCCATTGGTGATACTGTTATGGTCGCCAAACTACCTGTAGTTAACAAGTTAGGACCGCGATATGTAGGCCCATATCCAATTGAAAAAATTCCTAACCCATATCAAGTGATCATAAATTATCACAGGGAATTCAGGACTTATCGAAACAGATTCGTTAGGAAATATTCGCCCCTTCACAGTCAAGATACGCCGTTGATACCTACGACAGAAGAATCTCCTACAACTTGTAAACCATCAGCCGTCACCCCGCCTCGTACTTATGACAATACGAGTCCTGCCAAGCTCCCTGTACTACGTTTTTCCATGTCACCAAAGACTCCACCAAAACCAACTTCCAGAACGTCACAACAGATATTCCAACACAATCCCCGTACTCCGCCACCTGCACCTACTTCGCCAAACATCACCCCAGGTTCACAACTATCTGATTCCACCACCTCTGTACCTCCTACAAATCGTGGGCCACAGACCACGACCTCTCACTACAAATTGAGACCCCGGTTAAAAACAAGACCCTCTGTGGCCTCTAGATACCCAACATTCAGCAAATCTCGTAAATCCACCTCAACCCCTCAAACCATCTGCATCTCGCCCTGAATCTTCTCATATCACCTCACCAAGTTCCTCTCCTCCCAAGAAGAAGCCGCGTCCTTCGGTATCGCCATTCACCTCACCTCCTAAATCCACATCACCTTCTGTCTCCTCATGTTCCACGTCATGTTCACCATCTTCATCAAATCACGACCGCCTTCCTCAACCTTTAAAAATACCACAGTTAACAACCCCAACTAGAAATAAATCTTCTTCCTCTACAGTTACGCATTCACCTTCCCTTCCTCACCCTCACAACTTCCCTCTCACATCACCTCCTCTTCCTCATCCTCACAACTCCCCTCGTCATTCGCCCTCTCAACCTTCTACGTCATTCAACCTAACCTCTGCAAAACCATGCTCACCTCGCCTCGCCCCTCCAAATCTATCTCCATTTCCTTCGACATTATCCCCTGAACTCACTCAACCTCAAAAATCAACTTTACCTTCACCCGTAACTCAATTTATATCTTTATCTTCTCCGCCACGCACTCCCAACCCCAGACCTGCCTCTCAGTCACCATCTTCTAGCACTAGCACTGAGCCTTGTTTCCGTGGACATTTTCGCACTAAATCAGGTCGGCTAAGTAAACTACTTGAGAGATTCACTCATACTTTATCTGATATTTGTACTCCAGAAATTTTGCCATTCCGTCATGCAAAGATCAACTCATAAATTTTCCAGCAACAGTTCGATATCTTAAGATTAAAAAAGATAACTAACACAAATGCCAACCCAGACCCTACTTTTTCGATCACCTGTGTTCCAAACTGCACACCTTGTACCTTTGCCTTTGTGTCCGCACAAGGTCATGACCATTAGCTGTCAAACCTATCGATATCACTTGCTCCACCACCACCACCACCTGCACACCTCCTGCTGTTCTTCTGACCAACACCGCCACCAAGATGTCTGCCACTCCATTTATCAAGCGCGTTAAATGGTCTAGTGATACCATCCATTTTACTCGTATCCGGTATCTACATGAAGCTTTTACTGCTTCTCTGCAGCCGGACAGCACACCGTTAGTTGATGTTCTGATTGACCCCTCCAAAGCCCCTGACATCCGTTCACTCGATTGGTGGGCTTATTTGAGCACTCTTCCTTTATTAGAAACCCCGGGCAATTTATTAACATTTACCCCTGAGGCACGAGGATGTGCCTTTCATAATGAGGAAGGAAGTAAAATACCCCGGAAAAGGAGCTCCAAACAGAGGAGGACAAAGGAGTAGAAGAAGAAGGAAGATCCAGCAAGAAAAAGGGACCGGAAGAACCGAGGAAAGAAAAGACAAAGACAAGGACAATAACAACCAACACAACACCACAAGGATCTGCAGCAGTAGCGAGACTAAGGAATAGACGAATCGCTATACTGAGGAGGGACACGCCGAAGAAGGAATATCCACCCACGCTGGGCAAGACGATTCGCCCCATCACATCCCCGAAAATGATAATAGTGTTCCGTCAGCCTTTTTGAGGAGAACCTAAAAGACACAATATGTTTCCTTTGTATTACTCTTTAGAATAACATATACCATGTATGAGAAATAATGATATGTATCATGTATGATTGTTAATAATATGATATGTATCATGTATGATTGTTAATAATAGGTATTAGAAATATTAAGAATATAAACAATCAGTATGACATGAATATGTTATGATGTTTTCTTAAAACCTGATTATGCAATATTAATATGAAATAATACCTCAATAGACCTTTGGGACATCGTTTCCTACACACATAATTATACTGTATATATACCTTCTTGTTATCCTCGGATTGATGAAGTACCTTTACAGTTGAGATGTATTTTTGATATAAGCATCACCACATCACTTAGTAAATTGATTTAGAAAGAAGATATCTTGACCACCAGAACAAGAAGGTTCTATAGCCTCTTTAGGGATACCTCTTCATGCCCTTACCATCATATAGGTTAGGAAGGACCCCTCGCAGTAATCCTCAATACCAGGTCAGGATATTTTAGGAGAGTTAAGCAATTTTAATGCTTCTTAAGTACTGGCATCCCACCTTTAGAAGTCTGATATTTACCCCTCCATTCAGTTGGACCTACGGCATCCCGAAAGTTCAATATACTGTCTGTGAGTTAAAAAATCATATTTTGGGATCTTTGTTAATACGAGGCACCACCCGACTAACATACAGACTCTTGATAGGCGGTGTCTACTAAAAGTATAGTAGTGAAGTGAACGGCCTCCCGGAACTTTATTATTATTCTTAAAGTTACCGAAACTGTGGCCTGTTACAGGAAACTTTGTTACCACTGGCATCCCAGTGATTAACATAGCTACTGTTACCGGTATATAGCTTTCCTTAACTTAGGAAGAAGGGTCCCGGCATCCCGCCCCTTCATTCTAGTTGAAGTTAGTCCACAAGCACCCTCTCTAAAAGAAGTTGAGGTGAACGGCATCCCGTCCTCCATATTCTCTAGAGTGAAAAGTGCTGGCACCCTCTCTAAAAGAAGTTGAGGTGAACGGCATCCCGTCCTCAATATTCTCTAGAGTGAAAAGTGCTAAGTCCTAATCTCTAGGAACTTTGTTACTACTGGCATCCCAGTATCTAACATTGTTACTTTTGCTAGGTACCACTTCTTTTAGTAAAAGTGGAGAGACTCCGGCACCCCGACCTCTCCATTATTACTCTTGGAAGTGAAACTTGTGACAGTGTCCTTCAGAGGAACTTTGTTACTACTGGCATCCCAGTATCTAACATTGTCTTTTCTGCTAGGTTTCACTTTCCCTAGTACAAGTAGAGAGACTCCGGACTCCCGACCTCTCTACTATTACTCTTGGAAGTGAACACTGTACAAAAGTGTCCTTTCAGAGGGACTTTGTTATTACTGGCATCCCAGTACCTAACATTGCCCCCTCTGCTAGGTTACATTTTCCCTAGTAAGAGTTGAGAGACTCTGTCATCCCGACCTCTCTACTTATTACTATTGAAAGTGAACACTACCACTTTTCACAGGTAGTCTCGAAACATCTGAGACCGCTGTGAGAGAAAGGGCTTGGCGAGATATCCTTAAGGGCACTCTGCAGATGCAAGTCCTAGGTGCACTGAGTCTGTGGCATCCCATTAGACTGTGTAACTGAAAGGTTTAAACACCATCCTGGGTCCCCCGAACCTCTTAAAGGTGGGGGCTCATGGGTTGAGATAATCACGGAATGATAATCGCCAACCTGTACATAATTATCTTGCAAAATGCAATGGCACTGAAATAATTATTAACAATGGTATAAAGGATTTTGTGGATCGTCTATACCGGGCCTGTGACGTCACAAGAGTGTAAGTCCACCATCCAGTCTAGGCTAAGGATACTGGTGTGACATCACTATGACGTCATACGCCCGGTATAGACGATCCGCAAAATCCTTTATACCATTGTTAATAATTATTTCAGTGACATTGCATTTTACAAGATAATTATATGCAGGTTGGCGATTATTTTTCAATGTTTACCTCAACCCATGAGCCCCCACCTTTAAAACGGTCAGGACAGTCAGTAAGAGTACTTGTACAATCTTACTGCATTAGTCCGATTTCGTGCCATATACGTTCTTATTGAGGCACGAGATTTAAGACCCTATTTCAAAAGTACCTTAACAGGACTTTATCAACGGTTGATATACAGGTCAGGATAGTCGAGTATTTCTCATAACGTCTGAGATTCTCGCGTTAGTCCGGTATGGTGCCCAACAGTAATTGCCAGATAATTACTATATGTTACGGAGCCATGCTTAAGATCTCAAACCCATCAACCCATCTGTAACTATCTTCACACAGCCGGCCAACCTGGACGGCCCACGGAGGAGCAGAAGACTACAGCCAGCAAACACCAGAATCATCGTCGGAGAGCAGATAAGAAAAGATACCTAACTCAATGACCAGAAAAGAGAGTGAAAAGTGACTAAATGTAATCTACCCAGCAAGCGAAAATAAACAGAGTTCCCCAAGCTACTCTGTCAAAAATCCAGGTTCGAGAGTAAAAATAAATAGAGTCCCACAAAGTGTTCAAAATTACTGTAAATCCATTATAGTACTAATATTCGGAATTTATAGAAAAGAGGTACTTTTACCAACGCTACATATTCTACTGAAGTGTTCCCAACCATTAAAAGTTACTACGAATTTTAACATAGTTAAGCCACTTTTCAAGCTAAGCGACTCTGCCATTATTTCAACCAAGTGAAAATAAATAGAGTCCCGCAAAAGTGTTAAAAGTGTTCATAAATCTATAACAGTCTTAATACCAGGAATTTAGATAAACGCATTCCAGTTATCAATATGTTATGAACTACTGAACTGCTCCTGATCAGTAAAAGTGATTTCCGATTTGTTTTATTTAAGCGAATTTTGAGGCTAAGCGACTCCACCATTATTTAGACCAAGTTAACATATTTCACAGTCCACAAGCGACTCCACCATTATTTAGACCAAGTTAACATATTTCACAGTCCACAAGCGACTCTGCCATTATTCCATCAAGAGGGATGTAGTACAAAGTTCAGTCCCAGTTGACTTTGAACTCGCACCCGTCTCAGTGCGCATGGTAGATAAATCAAGATACGTATAGTGATATAAATAACTCGTTTTCATATGTAACATCGCAAGTCAAATTCTTTACAAGTACAGTGAAACATTATAGCTGAAGAGATTACTTGAGAACACCCTCGATCATCAGAAGTGTATACGATTCCAGACAAAAGGAATATCGTGAAGCTGTGCCAAATACCTTGCACTCTATCCAGATCCGCGACTGTGCTCGGAAATAGCAAATAGTTTTAAGTGCTATTCATTGGTTGTGTTTCTAAGCTACCTTCATACTCCATTGTGTATTTAGTGATTAAGAGAATAACGCTGTATTTCTAAACTATTTTTTGGCGATATACAGTATATATCCTCTGTTGCCTTTTGTATATGTATTTGTATGAACTCGGAAGTCCCGGTATAGTAGAACTCACCTGTATCAATTGTTAAACCTGAATAAAATCAGGGCATAATATATATATATATATATATATATATATATATATATATATTGTGTTAAATCTACTTAAGTCATAGCTTCTTGTTGATGTCCTTGTTTTGGTGGAATTTATTAGCAATGATAATAATAGTCTAAATAAGTGCCTTCATAAACTATATATATTAAGTAAGAGAGGTACAAACAAGTTTTACGGCACATCAAACACAGGTGTAAAGGAAGGATAGAAGTAACGAACAAGCGCACACGCACACACAAAGATAATAAAAAAAATACAAGAATTCAGGAAATAGCTTCTAAATGATAAGAAAGTCACCGTACCTCTAATGTCCACCATTGTAGTTAGGTGTGTGGAATACCATGCCAACTCTTCAATAAAACCTGTGTTGCACCAGCGTACGGTAAACCCACATTGCCATTTCACGCCAGAATTGAGTGGCGTACCCCTGATCCACTCATGTAGGGTTGAGGGCTCAGTCACTTTGCAGGCAGGTGACAAAAATTGTGCATGCGAGGAATCAACGAAATTTTGACCTAAGTGCGCACGAATATGCACTCCAAAACCAGTCCGCGTTTCAAAGGGTTAATGACTGGTTATACTGTACAATGTATTTAATAAAGTCTTTAAAAGTACTACTATTAACTGATGTCTACGTATTTTGGGTTGCAACACTATGTAAGGTCTTCAATTACAGATTACTATGCAACAACACACTTATCATTACCATATTTATATTGGTGATATATTCTATGGCATTGTGTCCTAATTATGTTCCACCTACTTTCCTCCGAACCATTAACTCCCCAATAGGTTCTTCGCTCCAATGTTATTCGTTCTCTCTCGTAATCTTCTTCCCCACCTCCCTCCTAGTCGTCGTTCATACTACTTCTTCATTATATCTCCATATTTGTCTTCCAAAAGTGTCCCCTCTTTCTAAGCTTTACCTCGTATGTGTCTGCTTCACATTGTCTCTCTTCCTCATTCATATTCTGCATGATCTGAGTTTCTAGTGCCTGATGCTCGGTTTCAGTGTTAGGTTTATCCGTATGTATTCTTTTAATTCTCCCTACCAATAAATACCTACAGTGGCCGATAGAGGCGCTGAACTCAATGTTTACCACGGTGCATTGTGGTAAATTGGCGACATCGCGGACCTATCCACCCTCCCTCTCCTTCAACAATTGTGTATTATAAGCAGTTTGTCAAAATGTCTGTAGCTGATACATACTTTGGTCTACCACTACCACTTTATCTAACACTACCACTTTATCCAGAGCTACCACTTTATCCACCACTAACACTTTATCCACTACTACCACTTTATCCACCACTGCCACTTTATCCACCACTGCCACTTTATCTAACACTACCAATGTATCCACCACTACCACTTTATATAACACTACCACTTTATCCACCACTACCACTTTATCCACTACTACCACATTATGCACCACTACCACTTTATCTAACACAACCACTTTATCTACCACTGCCACTTTATCCACCACTACCACTTTACCTATCACTACACCTTTATCTACCACTACCACTTTATCTACCACTACCACTGTATCCACCATTACCACTGTATCTATCACTACCATTTATCTGTGGTACCACTACCACTTTATTTACCACTGCCACTTTATCCACCTCTACCACTTTATCTACCACCACCACTGTAACTACCACTGTATCCACCACTACCACTTTATATATCACTACCACTTTATCTATCACTACCACATTATCCACCACTATCACTTTATCTACCACTACCACTTTATCTAACACTACCAATTTATCCACAGCTACCAGTTTATCCACCATTACCACTTTATCCACTACTACCACTTTATCCACCATTATCACTTTATCCACCACTACAACCTTATCTAGCACTACCACTTTATCCACCACTACCACTTTACCCAAAAATACCACTTTATCAACTACTACAACTGTATCCACCACTACTACTTTATCTAACATTACCACTTTATCTAACACTAACACTTTATCTAACACTAACACTTTATGTAACACTAACACTTTATCTAACACTACCACTTTATCGACTAATACAACTTTATCTACCACTACCACTGTATCCACCACTACCACATTATCCCCCACTACCACTTTATCTACCACTACCACTTTATCCACCACTACCCCTTTATCTAAAATATAAACATGTAGAATCACAAAAAAAAAACGAGATAACTGTGTATATCCTAAGTGTTGGGTATTGTTGACGTTGACAGTCGTAGCTCTGGCGCCAGTTCGGAAGCGTCCAACAGAGGTCTCAGGTGAATTCTTGGTAGGGTCAATAGAGGGTGAATGACAACAGATTAAGGAAACAATGATAACTAGCGCAGAGGAAGTATGCGGTAAAAGGAGAGTATATAGGTGGCAGAGGTATCAGGAATAAAGGGTAGTGAGTGGTGGAATAATACAGTGAGAAAGGCAGTTGCGGAGAAGAGACAGTGGTTTGAGAGGGTTATACAGGATGGAAGTGTTGAGGTATGGGAGAAGTATAAGGAGAAAAGGACGGAGGTGAAACGAAAGATTAGAGAAGCAAATCAAAGTGAAAATGAAAGGTGGGGTTAAAGATTGAGTGAGAATTTTGAGGAACGCAATAATTATGTTCTGGAAGGAGGTAAATAAAGTAAGGTAAGGAGAACAAAAGAAGGAAGAGTCGGTGAAAGATGTAAATGGAAAGTTATTAGTGGAAGGTGTGCAAGTGAGGACAAAATATGATGAGTATTTTGAATTTTTGCTGAATGTAAGAGATGGAAGAGAGGCAGTGATTGAAGAGGTGGTTGATGAAAGTAGGTTACCCAGGTGGCAGGAAATGAATATAATGATGGAGAAGAATGAGGTGAAAGAAGCAGTGAGACAAATGAGAGCGAGTAATGCAGAAGGTATGGATGGTATTGCTGTGGAGTGTATTAAGTAGGGTGGAGATATGATATTAAATTGGCTGGTGAGACTATTAAATGTTCGCTTTGTGTCAATTGCACATTAGACTGGAGGAGTGCATGTATTGTGCCTTTATGCAAGGGGAAGCGAGACCGGCAGTAGTTTTCAAGTTATAAATATATTAGTTTATTATCACTTGTTGGAAAGTTGTATAGCAGGGTGTGGATACAGAGGATAATAAAGGGTATTGAAGGTGCAATAGGAGAAGAGCACTGTGGTTTTGGGAGGGAAGAGGGTGTGTGGATTCGATTTTTGCAGAAAGACAGCTATGCGAGAAGTATTTAAAGAAAGAAGGAAGTATTTTGGGTTTTTGTGGATTTGAAAAAGCGTATGATTGTGTGGATAGAGAAGCAATGTGGAAGGTGCTAAGGATTATGAAATTGTAGAACATTTGTTAATAACAGTCAAGAGTTTATATGAAGAGAGCAGAGCATGTGTTTAAGTAGGGAATTAGTTGAGTGCATTATTTGACGCTTATGTAGGTCTGCGACAGGATTGTGTAATATCACTGTGATTGTTTAATGTATATGCGAATGGTGTGGTGAGGGAGGGAAATAATAGATCTATGGGTAGAGAATTGGGTTTAGTAGGAAAGAATGGTGGTGATTCTAAGTTGAGGTTTGAGGATGACACAGCCTTGGTGGCAGATTCTGAGGAGAAGTTGCAGTGAGTAGTAAAAGAGTTTGGTGTGGTATGTCACCTTATGTGGGAGGAGGAAGCTGAGGGTGAGTGCCAATAAAAAAAAATAGTGTGTAATAGGGATGTTCATAGGGTGAATCTAGATGTACAACTGGATGGGGAACAAGAGGAGTGTTTTCAATATCTAGGAGGAGTGATAAGCAGGGACACAGTGTGGGAATAGAGGTAAGACAGAGAGTGTGTGGGGGAAGGACAGTTTTCGGAGCAATGGGAAGTATGTGGCAGGTGAGTAATTTCGGAATGAAAGCTAAAAGTGAAATGTCCCAAGGGATAGTTGTACCAACAGTAATGTATGGGTTCACACATGGGGTATGGATATACTAGAAAACTAGAAGGTTGGATGTGATGGAGATGAGCTGCTTGAGGAGTATGTGTGGATTGAAACATAGAGACAGATTGAGAAATTAAGAGGTACGTACGAGAGTGGGACAACAGTAATCCCTACCGACCAGAGTGGAAAGAAGGGTGCCATGCTGGTATGGATATGTTGAACGAATGGGAGATGATAGGCTTACAAAGAGAATATATAAGTCAGAAACAAAGGAAAATAGATTGATAGGAAGACTTTGGAGGATATGGAGGGATGGTGTGATAAGTGTCGGGAATAGGGTAATGATCCCGACAGTTTTAGGTTTAATAGGACATTTGAATTTGGCGGTATCGTATCGCATGTACGATTTCGGCTGGTTCTTTGTGTATTGTAGTTTATTCTTAAGTATAGGTTAAATATTAACTATAATGTATAAATATCTACATCAGCTCTAGATGCATCATGAAACCAAGTTATGGGTTATAATTATTATGAGCCGGCAGCCATATGTAATTTCGCGAAGCGATCGGACGCCGGCCCTTTAGTCTCTCAATCAACACCATACAGCCAACATCTTCCTGGCTCTGACTCAACCCACAGTTCACCATGTGCTACAAATATTAATCTATAACAACAGTCCTACATCACCAGTCCTCTAAGCTAAGTTCATTGTATCGATATTGTATTATGTGAACATTCCTTCATGTCATGCAATTGAATTAGCCGTGTGTGGGGGGGACTGGATTACACCCATCCACTACGTCGTTGGTGGTAATTATATTATAACTAGTTGTGGGGATATCTCGTGTACCAGTGATATGCAATTTAACCTCTTTATCTAAATTCCCGACAAATAATGGTCCTTCGTGCCCTACGGCTTCCTTACCGTAGTACATTTTTGTTTACTTCCTTGACGCTTGTGGGCTTACAAATGGCTGCCGCCTCGCGCGTTGTTGGGCCGTCTGCCGTTTCCCTAGTATAGACCCGGCTTCTTCCTTCTTGTTTTTTTCCATTTAGGCGCCGTCCCTATCTTTTTGGGGGCTAGTTTCCAAGTTTTTTGGGTGTGTGATCCTTGGCGTTTTTTGGTGGGTTAGCTGGGCTGGAGATTGGGGTAGGGGTAATTTCGTCGGGCACCATTTCACGCTCATAGGCTAGGCTAGGCTAGGCTAGGCAGGCTAGGCCTGCAGGTGTCTGTGGTAGCTGTTCATTTCGCTTTGGTGGTGGGCCTGTGGTGTTCATTGTGTTTTGTCATTATGAGACTCTTTTCTTCATTTTGCCGGTGGGGAGGGTTCTCATGTGACTCATTGAATTAACTTTTATAGCCTAGTTGCCTAATTACGGTCATGGGGTTCGGTCTCTGTTGATTCCTAAGCGATTGACAGCCAACAGACCTCATGATTGTGGGATGGGCAGCTGGGCTAGGCCTCATACTTATTACTAGACCTAGTCAGTTCTTTTAATTTACCCTTCTTTCTCTAGCCCTAGTTTGTTTCTGCTATTTGTCAATTTTGCTCAATTAATTCATCCTACTGCAGCTAGTAGCCTAATGACCGTTTCCAAATTGGGAGTGGCAATGCTATTGCCACATTTTTTATTAATGTGTGTAACTAGTTTGCTTTATAGTTTAAGAGAGTTAATAGCTTAGATTCAGACCTTAACAATGACAGATTTAAAGAAACTTAAGATTCTGAAGGGAGGGATGAAGGGAAGTTTAAATAGGTGTTTAAGAGATCTTGATGAACTTTTATTAAGTGCCACGGCTGATCAAATTATGGGTAAATTTGCTACGGTTACTAAATCGCTAGCCACTTACGATAATTATGCTCAGCAGGTATATGCTTTATTGACAATTACTGACGATGTGGAATAAGAAATGTCGGCAGATCTTGAGTACTTTGAGGACGTTAATACAGGCTTTAGCCAGACTATCTTCCACACAAGAATCAACCCCTGTTAAGGATACCGGTACACCAAAGGCGACTGGTTTTAACCTGCCGAAACTTACTTTGCCTACCTTTTCCGGGGATTCGGCTACCTGGACTGGATTTTGGGATATCTTTGAGTGTTCCGTCCATCAGAATAAAACACTCACATCCATCCAAAGGTTCATCTATCTCCGTGGCCAATTGAAAGGGGAGGCATTGAAGTTGATCGATGGGTACAAGCTAGAAGCTACCAGCTACGAGTCTGCAGTGGAGTTGCTGAAGAGAACTTACGGGAGAGAGGAAGTCATCAAGACTGCATTAATTACTAAATTCTTCACTCTAGATCCTCCATCCTATGATGTGACGGACCTAAATGAGTACTATGCCTCCTTTGAGAGCCTCCTCCGATCTATGGAGACAATGGCCATCACCAAGGAGGAAATATTTAGTGTAAATATCTTGAACAAGATACCCTCTCCCCTAAAGGAAATCGTAAGACGACAACTAAGCGACTCTCCACTAAACTTGGAAGCGTTGGTGCAGGTGTACCAGACTGAAGTCTTCAATATGGACAGTACTGGACACTACCGACAAGTGGAGACGTCGTCATCCACTGCAGCTTTCCCGGTACAGACTTCTCCTAAACAGAAAAGGCCAATATCATTAGGTTGCAAGTTGTGCAGTGTCCACGGTCATCTGTGGTACCAGTGTCCTAAGTATCCTAAGGCTACACAGAAGATTGGCAAGGCTAAATCGGTTAAGTTATGTACCAGCTGTCTGGCAAGAGACCACTTCAACAATAATTGCACCTATTCCTACATCAAACCTTGTAAGTATTGCAAGGGGAAACATTGGTTTTCCCTTTTCACTCAGTCTGATCAGCATGACGGCAAAGAAAAGGGGAGAACCCCCAAAGAGTCACATGAGAAAGGTAAGAGCGAGGGTGATAAAGTATCTGCCATGTCCATTGCTTCTCGAGAATGTCAATTGCTTCCTACTATGATGCTGCCAGTAGTGGGGAGTAATAATAATACTATAATGATGCGCACCTTACTTGACCAGTGCTCACAGAGGTCATTCGTTCTGCAGTCATCATTACCCCAGCTCAAGTGTACCAGCAAGGGTCAAGAGAATTTGCGTCTCCATGGTTTCACTGGTGAAGTAGATTCCAGTGACTATGATATCGTGGAGATTTCCTATGTTTGTAGAAGAAAGGTATGTCCCATCAAGGCTGTTGTGGTCGACACACTACCCAGTTTCTATATAGCATCAGAGATTCAACCACATTTGAAATATCTCAGAAGCAAGGGTTATAAACTGGCTGATGATCAACTCTCTGCTAAATGGTATTATGCTACTGGTCGGAGCTGATTATTACTACGATCTGGTTCACCCTGGATATCGGCGGGTAGATAAGCTTATAATGCTCCCCACGATCCCAGGGTATGCCATTTCTGGATCCTATGCCACTTCCTCTCAAGACACACAGGTGGAGGTAGTTACGATCCTCAAGGTAGCAGTAAGCCCCATAGATAAATATATTAGGCCAAATGTGCCTGATAATACATGTACTGATATAGATAAGCTATGGGACTTGAACAATATTGAAATTGACCCACATGAACTTGATTGGGAGTCCAAGCTAGCATTAAGCTCGTATGAAGAGACTGTAACGTATGACTCTGGCAGGGGTCAGTATGTGGTAAGGCTCCCTTGGAATGATAATAAGAGTAAATTACCTACTAATTTCCATCTAGCACTTGGTAGGTTACGTGGCCTTCAGAAACAGTTTGTCAAGGATCCAAATTATTGCGAGACTTATGCGGCAGTACTAAACGAGCAGGTACAACGTGGATTTGTGGAGAGAGTAGATCTCAGTGAGTATGGGGATAACATCCATTACCTTGCTCACCATGGGATTAAAAAGGACAGTTCCACCACTCCTGTTCGTATTGTGTATGACTGCTCTGCTAAATCCAGTGATCTCTCCTATAGCCTGAATGATTGTCTGTACACGGATCCGTCCCTGGTCTCTGATCTTGCGCAAATTATGTTGCGCTTCAGATGTCATAAGTTTGCATGGGTCGCTGATATTGAGAAGGTCTTCCTGATGCTTCAACTCCATCGTGAAGACAGGGACTCGACAAGATTTTTATGACCACGGGACCCAATGGATCTAGATTCAGAGTATCTGGTCTACAGGTTCAGAGTCGTCTTATTCGGGGCGACCTGTTCCCAGTTCCTTCTCAATGCTACTATCTTGCGTCATCTTGAGGAGGCTGGACTAGATCCTGACTTCAAGAATGAGATCAAACAGGGGATCTATGTGGACAATCTTCAAGGCACTGGAGACAATGAAGATTTATTGCTCGAGAGATGCTGGGAGATCCGCGATATATTTGCCAAGGCTCATTTATATTTAAGAGAATGGGCCACTAATAGTGATCTTTTGAAAGGTCAATTTGCTTCTGACGGTGTAGCTACTGAGAATGGTGAGGTGAAGTTTTTAGGCCACAAATGGGACACTACCACAGATTGTATATCCTTCTGTCACACGCCATGCAGCAGTGAGCTTATGACCAAGCGAAACTGCTTAAGCTTGTCAGCGAGGTTGTTTGATCCCCTATTTTTTTTGCTACCTGTAACTAAAGGCCAAAAGTAGCCCCTATAAAGATAATTACAGTTCCTAAATTGGAACTTACTGCATTGCTTCTGTCTGCTCGTCTAATAAAGTTTACACTGGATGCTTATACAGACATACTACAGATTAATAACGTCTATGTCTGGAGCGACAGTCAAATAGCACTTTCATGGGTACACAGCCAGAAAGTGTTACCTGTTTATGTTTCTAATCGCACTGATGAGATACATAACTTAGTTCCTACAGCTAAATTTCGCTATGTGAGCACCAGGGATAACCCCAGTGACATAATTTCCAGGGGGATCTCGGCGCAACAGTTTATGTCGTCCTCAATTTGGTGGCATGGACCTCCATGGCTTATATCTCCAACTGAATGGCCTCAGGATTTCAGGGAATGCATATCTGATCCTTCAAGTCAGCCCCAAGATGATGTGTTAAGTAGTTCGAATGTGAGTACTACACATCAGAATAACAAGTTGGTAGAGTGGGAACGTTACGGCAGCTATGATCAAGTAATACGGGTATTTGCATGGATATACCGTTTCATTAACAACATGAGAAGTCGGGCTCACGGGTCTTTCCTTAGTGAAGATTCGAAGCATATCAGACTCCATGAATTGAGATCAGCAGAAGCAAAACTAATATGTTTAGTACAAAAGGAATCTTATCCTACTGAACATCAAATCCTGAGCAAGGAGTCAAAGGCCAAACCCTCTAACTTAATGAGGCAGCTAGGATTATATATGGAAGGAGGCATAATTAAGTGTAGAGGCAGGATACAAAAGGCGGATATTATTGATTCTGCGAAATATCCTGTCCTCCTTAGATCCTCTCATTTGATTACCAAACTGTTGATTCGCCAATGCCACAGAACCTGCCTACATTTTGGCGTAAATTATGTTCCGGCGTATATGCGACAACGTTGGTGGATCCCTAAGATGCGACAAGCAATTAAAGGGATCCACAATAGCTGTACTATCTGTAAAAGATTACAGGGTAAGCCTTACTCCCCAGTAGATATACCTCCCTTGCCTGAGTTCAGGGTACAAAGGACTGAACCATTTCAGGTAACCGGGGTAGACTACACCGGAGCGATTCAAGTTAGAGAATCGCCCGGTAATATCATAAAGGTATATGCCGTTCTATTCATATGTGCGGTAACCAGAGCGATTCATATTGAATTGATTGACGACCTATCCAGTGAGGGGTTTTTGCATACTCTAAGACGCTTTGCAGGCCGCAATGGTTTCCCTCAAATTATTATGAGCGATAATGTGACTTGTTTTGTCGGGGCCTCTAAATATCTCCAGAGTTTAATGGATGACCCGCAGGTTGTGGCTACCCTCACTGGAAAGGGTTGTCAGTGGAGATTTATAACAGCACGTGCACCATTGTTCGTGGCGATTTGGGAGAGAACAATCGGTATCGTCAAATCTGCCATGAAGAAGGTATTAGGAAGGGAACTGTTAACCAGAAGGGAGTTGCAAACCATCTTAATAGAGATTGAGATGTCAGTCAACGACAGGCCCTTGACCTATACCTCGGCAGATGTTGATGACCTCTTACACATTTCGCCTTCTATGCTAACACGTGGACGAACCCTTAATACCTTTCCTAGATCGTCAGTAAATGACGAAGATCTGCATGACCCTACGTTCGGCAATGCTGACGCCACACGTCGTCGCTTCCAGTATGTGAACAAGGTGTCAGACGATCTATGGAAACGGTGGACCCAAGAATATTTGCTGTCTCTTCGCGAGCGTCACTCTAATATGATCAAAGGGACGAATCAACGATGGCCTCGTATCGGGGATATCGTCCTGATTCATGATGAGCGTCCTAGGTTATTTTGGAAGCTTGGGAGGATTATCGATTTGTTCCAGGGCATTGATGGTCTTATAAGGGTTGCTAGAATACGAACTTCGACGGGGGTTACTACTCGTCCAGTCATAAGGTTATATCCCTTGGAACAGGATGTAGAACTGCCGGATGATCCTGGCGTCTCTACTGATACCCCTCCACAGGAGAGTGCTGGTGACAGTGCTCCTCAAGGTAGGGCAGCTGATGATGAGAAGGATGATGCTCCTCAGGCTTCAGGTGGCGCTCGTCCCAAAAGGAGGGCGGCTATGAGTTCCGTGGATCTTTGGAGATCAAAGATCAAACAAGGTGATCTTTGACTTCTATGTCCTTTTTTTGTTCTCTGTATATAGCTCCTGTATATCATTTTTTGGTGGCGGGCAATATGTCGGGAATAGGGTAATGATCCCGACAGTTTTAGGTCCAATAGGACATTTGAATTTGGCGGTATCGTATCGCATGTACGATTTCGGCTGGTTCTTTGTGTATTGTAGTTTATTCTTAAGTATAGGTTAAATATTAACTATAACGTATAAATATCTACATCAGCTCTAGATGTATCATGAAACCAAGTTATGGGTTATAATTATTATGAGCCGGCAGCCATATGTAATTTCGCGAAGCGATCGGACGCCGGCCCTTTAGTCTCCATCAACACCATACAGCCAACATCTTCCCCCCGGCTCTGACTCAACCCACAGTTCACCATGTGCTACAAATATTAATCTATAACAACAGTCCTACATCACCAGTCTTCTAAGCTAAGTTCATTGTATCGATATTGTATTATGTGAACATTCCTACATGTCATGCAATTGAATTAGCCGTGTGTGGGGGACTGGATTAAACCCATCGACTACGTCGTTGGTAATTATATTATAACTATTTGTGGGGATATTTCATGTACCAGTGATATGCAATTTAACCTCTTTATCTAAATTCCCGACATTATTGATTCTGCGAAATATCCTGTCCTCCATAGCTCCTCGCATTTGATTACCAAACTCTTAATTCGCCAATGCCATAGGACCTGCCTACATTTTGGCATAAATTATGTTCTGGCGTATATGCGACAACGTTGGTGGATCCCTAAGATGCGACAAGCAATTAAAGGGATCCACAATAGCTGTACTATCTGTAAAAGATTACAGGGTAAGCCTTACTCCCCAGTTGATCTACCTCCCTTGCCTGAGTTCAGGGTACAAAGGACTGAACCATTTCAGGTAACCGGGGTAGACTACACCGGAGCGATTCAAGTTAGAGAATCGCCCGGTAATATCATAAAGGTATATGCCGTTCTATTCACATGTGCGGGAACAAGAGCGATTCATATTGAATTGATTGACGACCTATCCAGTGAGGGTAGCCACAACCTGCGGGTCATCCATTAAACTCTGGAGATATTTAGAGGCCCCGACAAAACAAGTCGCATTATCGCTCATAATAATTTGAGGGAAACCATTGCGGCCTGTAAAGCGTCTTAGAGTATGCAAAAACCCCTCACTGGATAGGTCGTCAACCAATTCAATATGAATCGCTCTGGTTACCGCACATGTGAATAGAACGGCATATACCTTTATGATATTACCGGGCGATTCTCTAACTTGAATCGCTCCGGTGTAGTCTACCCCGGTTACCTGAAATGGTTTAGTCCTTTGTACCCTGAACTCAGGCAAGGGAGGTAGATCAACTGGGGAGTAAGGCTTACCCTGTTATCTTTTACAGATAGTACAGCTGTTGTGGATCCCTTTAATTGCTTGTCGCATATTAGGGATCCACCAACGTTGTCGCATATACGCAAGAACATAATTTACGCCAAAATGTAGGCATGTCCTATGGCATTGGCGAATCAACAGTTTGGTAATCAAATGAGAGGAGCTAAGGAGGACAGGATATTTCGCAGAATCAATAATGTCCGCCTTTTGTATCCTGCCTCTACACTTAATTATGCCTCCTTCCATATATAATCCTAGCTGCCTCATTAAGTTAGAGGGTTTGGCCTTTGACTCCTTGCTCAGGATTTGATGTTCAGTAGGATAAGATTCCTTTTGTACTAAACATATTAGTTTCACTTCTGCTGATCTCAATTCATGGAGTCTGATATGCTTTGAATCTTCACTAAGGAAAGACCCGTGAGCCCGACTTCTCATGTTGTTAATGAAACGGTATAGCCATGCAAATACCCGTATTACTTGATCATAGCTGCCGTAACGTTCCCACTCTACCAACTTGTTATCCTGAAGTGTAGTACTCACATTCGAACTACTTAACACATCATCTTGGGGCCGACTTGAAGGATCAGATATGCATTCCCTGAAATCCTGAGGCCATTCAGTTGGAGATATAAGCCATGGAGGTCCATGCCACCAAATTGAGGACGACATAAACTGTTGCGCCGAGATCCCCCTGGAAATTATGTCACTGGGGTTATCCCTGGTGATCACATAGCGAAATTTAGGTGTAGGAACTAAGTTATGTATCTCATCAGTGCGATTAGAAACATAAACAGGTAACACTTTCTGGCTGTGTACCCATGAAAGTGCTATTTGACTGTCGCTCCAAACATAGACATTATTAATCTGTAGTATGTCTGTATAAGCATCCAGTGTAAACTTTATTAGACGAGCAGACAGAAGCAATGCAGTAAGTTCCAATTTAGGAACTGTAATTTTCTTTATACGGGCTACTTTGGCCTTTGCTATAGCCAGCGTCGCTTCACTACCATTGCATATGTATATGGCAGTACCGTACACACTATTACTAGCATCAGAAAAGGCATGTAGATCCACCTGTTGTCCACTAATAACCTGACAATTAAGTTGGACCTTGCAACATGTGGAAAGGTCCGACCGAATCAACCGCCAAGTATCTTGTAACTCAGTCGGGAGGGGCGTGTCCCAATCTAGTTTTAGCCGCCACAGTTGCTGTAAAAACATACGAGCACGGATAGTTACAGGTAGCAAAAAAACTAGGGGATCAAACAACCTCGCTGACAAGCTTAAGCAGTTTCGCTTGGTCATAAGCTCACTGCTGCATGGGGTGTGACAGAAGGATATACAATCTGTGGTAGTGTCCCATTTGTGGCCTAAAAACTTCACCTCACCATTCTCAGTAGCTACACCGTCAGAAGCAAATTGACCTTTCAAAAGATCACTATTAGTGGCCCATTCTCTTAAATATAAATGAGCCTTGGCAAATATATCGCGGATCTCCCAGCATCTCTCGAGCAATAAATCTTCATTGTCTCCAGTGCCTTGAAGATTGTCCACATAGATCCCCTGTTTGATCTCATTCTTGAAGTCAGGATCTAGTCCAGCCTCCTCAAGATGACGCAAGATAGTAGCATTGAGAAGGAACTGGGAACAGGTCGCCCCGAATAAGACGACTCTGAACCTGTAGACCAGATACTCTGAATCTAGATCCATTGGGTCCCGTGGTCATAAAAATCTTGTCGAGTCCCTGTCTTCACGATGGAGTTGAAGCATCAGGAAGGCCTTCTCAATATCGGCGACCCATGCAAACTTATGACATCTGAAGCGCAACATAATTTGCGCAAGATCAGAGACCAGGGACGGACCCATGTACACACAATCATTCAGGCTATAGGAGCGATCACTGGATTTAGCAGAGCAGTCTTACACAATACGAACAGGAGAGGTGGAACTGTCCTTCTTAATCCCATGGTGAGCTAGGTAATGGATGTTATCCCCATACTCACTGAGATCTACTCTCTCCACAAATCCACGTTGTACCTGCTCGTTTAGTACTGCCGCATAAGTCTCGCAATAATTTGGATCCTTGACAAACTGCTTCTGAAGGCCACGTAACCTACCAAGTGCTAGATGGAAATTAGTAGGTAATTTACTCTTGTTATCATTCCAAGGGAGCCTTACCACATACTGACCCCTGCCAGCATCATACGTTACAGTCTCTTCATACGAGCTTAATGCTAGCTTGAACTCACGATCAAGTTCATGTGGGTCAATTTCAATATTGTCCAAGTCCCATAGCTTATCTATATCAGTACATGTATTATCAGGCTCTTTTGGCCTAATATATTTATCTATGGGGCTTACTGCTACCTTGAGGACCGTAACCACCTCCACCTGTGTGTCTTGAGAGGAAGTGGCATAGGATCCAGAAATGGCATACCCTTGGATCGTGGGGAGCATTATAAGCTTATCTACCCGCCGATATCCAGGGTGAACCAGGTCGTAGTAATAATCAGCTCCGACCAGTAGCATAATACCATTTAGCAGAGTTGATCATCAGCCAGTTTATAACCCTTGCTTCTGATATATTTCAAATGTGGTTGAATCTCTGATGCTATATAGAAACTGGGTAGTGTGTCGACCACAACAGCCTTGATGGGACATACCTTTCTTCTACAAACAGGAAATCTCCACGATATTATAGTCACTGGAATCTACTTCACCAGTGAAACCATGGAGACGCAAATTCTCTTGACCCTTGCTGGTACACTTGAGCTGGGGTAATGATGACCGCAGAACGAATGACCTCTGTGAGCACTGGTCAAGTAAGGTGCGCGTCATTATAGTATTATTATTACTCCCCACTACTGGCAGCATCATAGTAGGAAGTAATTGACATTCTCGAAAAGCAATGGACATGGCAGATACTTTATCACCCTCGCTCTTACCTTTCTCATGTGACTCTTTGGGGGTTCTCCCCTTTTCTTTGCCGTTGTGCCGATCAGACTGGGTGCAAAGGGAAAACCAATGTTTCCCCTTGCAATACTTACAAGGTTTGATGTAGGAATAGGTGCAATTATTGTTGAAGTGGTCTCTTGCCAGACAGCTGGCACATAACTTAAGCAATTTAGCCTTGCCAATCTTCTGTGTAGCCTTCGGATACTTAGGACACTGGTACCACAGATGACCGTGGACACTGCACAACTTGCAACCTAATGATATTGGCCTTTTCTGTTTAGGAGAAGTCTGTACCGGGAAAGCTGCAGTGGATGGCGACATCTCCACTTGTCGGTAGTGTCCAGTACTCTCCATATTGAAGACTTCAGTCTGGTACACCTGCACAAACGCTTCCAAGTTTAGTGGAGAGTCGCTTAGTTGACGTCTTACGATTTCCTTTAGGGGAGAGGGTATCTTATTCAAGATATTTACACTAAATATTTCCTCCTTGGTGATGGCCATTGTCTCCATAGATCGGAGGAGGCTCTCAAAGGAGGCATAGTACTCATTTAGGTCCGTCACATCATAGGATGGAGGATCTAGAGTGAAGAATTTAGTAATTAATGCAGTCTTGATGACTTCCTCTCTCCCGTAAGTTCTCTTCAGCAACTCCACTGCAGACTCGTAGCTGGTAGCTTCTAGCTTGTACCCATCGATCAACTTCAATGCCTCCCCTTTCAATTGGCCACGGAGATAGATGAACCTTTGGATGGATGTGAGTGTTTTATTCTGATGGACGGAACACTCAAAGATATCCCAAAATCCAGTCCAGGTAGCCGAATCCCCGGAAAAGGTAGGCAAAGTAAGCTTCGGCAGGTTAAAACCAGTCGCCTTTGGTGTACCGGTATCCTTAACAGGGGTTGATTCTTGTGTGGAAGATAGTCTGGCTAAGGCTGTATTAATGTCTTCAAAGTAGTCAAGATCTGCTGACATTTCTTCTTCCACATCGTCAGTAATTGTCAATAAACCATATACCTGCTGAGCATAACTATCATAAGTGGCTAGCGATTTAGTTACAGTAGCAAATTTAGCCTTAATTTGATCAGCCGTGGCACTTAATAAAAATTCATCAAGATCTCTTAAACACCTATTTAAACTTCCCTTCATCCCTCCCTTCAGAATCTTAAGTTTCTTTAAATCTGTCATCGTTAAGTCTGAATCTAGGCTATTAACTCTCTAAAATATAAAGCAAACTAGTTACACAAATTAATTTAAATTAACAAATGTGGCAATAGCATTGCCACTCCCAATTTAGAAACGGTCATTAGGCTACTAGCTGCAGTAGGATAAATTAATTGAATTAATTAGACAAATTGGCAAGTAGCAGAAACAAACTAGGGCTAGAGAAAGAAGGGTAAATGAAAAGAACTGACTAGTAATAAGTATTAGGCCTAGCCCAGCTGCCCATCCCACAATCATGAGGTCTGTTGGCTGTCAATCGCTTAGGAATCAAGAGAGACCGAACCCCATGACCGTAATTAGGCAACTAGGCTATAAAATTTAATTAAACGTGTCACATGAGAACCCTCCCCACCGGCAAAATTAAGAAAAGAGTCTCATAACGACGAAACACAATGAACATCACAGGCCCACCACCAACGTGAAATGAACAGCTACCACAGACACCTGCAGGACTAGCCTAGCCGACGAGCGCGAAATGGTACCCGACGAAATTACCCCTACCCCAAGCACCATCCCAGCTAACCCACCAAGAAATGCCAACGAACACACGCCCCAAAAAACCTGGAAACTAGCCCCCCAAAAGATAGGGACGGCGCCTAATTGGAAAAAACACGAGGTAATAAGCCGGGTTTATACTAGGGAAAGGGCAATCGGCCCAACAACGCACGAGGCGGCAGCCATTTGTAAGCCCACAAGCGTCAAGGAAGTAAACAAAACGCTCATGGTAAAATAATAAGCACAAGGGCACGAAGGACCATTATTTGTCGGGAATTTCGATAAAGAGGTTAAATTGCATATCACTGGTACATGAAATATCCCCACAAATAGTTATAATATAATTACCAACGACGTAGTCGATGGGTGTAATCCAGTCCCCCACACACGGCTAATTCAATTGCATGACATGTAGGAATGTTCACATAATACAATATCGATACAATGAACTTAGCTTAGAGGACTGGTGATGTAGAACTGTTGTTATAGATTAATATTTGTAGCACATGGTGAACTGTGGGTTGAGTCAGAGCCGGGGGGAAGATGTTGGCTGTATGGTGTTGATTGAGAGACTAAAGGGCCGGCGTCCGATCGCTTCGTGAAATTACATATGGCTGCCGGCTCATAATAATTATAACCCATAACTTGGTTTCATGATACATCTAGAGCTGATGTAGATATTTATACATTACAGTTAATATTTAACCTATACTTAAGAATAAACTACAATACACAAAGAACCAGCCGAAATCGTACATGAGATACGATACCGCCAAATTCAAATGTCCTATTGGACCTAAAACTGTCGGGATCATTACCCTATTCCCGACATATTGCCCACCACCAAAAATGATATACAGGAGCTATATACAGAGAACAAAAAAAGGACATCGAAGTCAAAGATCACCTTGTTTGATCTTTGATCTCCAAAGATCCATGGAACTCATAGCCGCCCTCCTTTTGGGACGAGCGCCACCTGAAGCCTGAGGAGGATCATCCTTCTCATCATCAGCTGCCCCACCTTGAGGAGCACTGTCACCAGCACTCTCCCGCGGAGGGGTATCAGTAGAGACGCCAGGATCATCCGGCAGTTCTACATCCTGCTCCAAGGGATATAACCTTACGACTGGGCGAGTAGTAACCCCAGTCGAAGTTCGTATTCTAGCAACCCTTATAAGACCATCAATGCCCTGGAACAAATCGACAATCCTCCCAAGCTTCCAAAATAACCTAGGACGCTCATCATGAATCAGTACGATATCCCCGATACGAGGCCATCGTTGATTTGTCCCCTTGATCTTATTAGAGTGACGCTCGCGAAGAAACAGCAATATTCTTGGGTCCACCGTTTCCATAGATCGTCTGACACCTTGTTCACATACTGGAAGCGACAACGTGTGGCATCAGCATTGCCGAACGTAGGGTCATGCAGATCTTCGTCATTTACTGACGATCTAGGAAAGGTCCACGTGTTAGCATAGAAGGCGAAATGGGTAAAAGGTCATCAACATCTGCCAAGGTATAGGTCAAGGGCCTTTCGTTGACTGACTTCTCAATTTCTATTAAGATGGTTTGCAACTCGCATCTGGTCACCAGTGCCCTTGCTTACCTTCTTCATGGCAGATTTGACGATACCGATTGTTCTCTCCCAAATCGCCCCGAACCATGGTGCACGTGCTGGTTAAATCTCCACTGACAACCCTTTGGAAAGCATTGGAAAATAGAGCAATGACCGAAGAACAGGCAAGAGAAGTGATGAATAGGATGAATGTAGAATGATTGTGAATACATTTATGATAACGCGGTCGTAGGGAGTGTGGGTCGGATGCCAGTTGGACTAGATAATAGTCCGACAGGTGCCCTGCCCAGGGAGTCGGTACATATGTGAAGGGCCATGCCTGGAAATGATATTTGCGGGCATTGTGGTACGCTCTGCTATGTGTCTGCCTACTGATACTAGAACCTTTCCGGGAGGTCTGGGACCTGGGAATCTTTCGCTGGGGACCCCAAATGGGGCTTGGTCTCTGGGTCTTCTCCTGGACGACCTAAATGTGTGTGAATTTTTATTTCTATTATATTGTAGAAACAACACAATATAATAGAAATAAAAATTCACACACATCTAGGTCGTCCAGAAGAAGACCCAGAGACCAAGCCCCATTTGGGGTCCCCAATAATAACAAGAAGATTTGGAAATATTGACAGGCACTTTAGTGAGGGAAAATAAGAACAGTATGTATGTATGCATGTATGTCATACATACATACATACTGTTCTTATTTTCCCTCACTAAAATGCCTGTCAATATTTCCAAATCTTCTTGTTATTATGGGTCCCATATTTATCTATCCTAAATTTTCCTAGCTACTATTTCTATAAGTTAATCATATTGTTTAGGCTCACACTTTCACTTCCTTCTTGTGTTTAGTCCCCGCTACCCTCGTCCTGCTTTCTTCTCAGTCCCCTATTTTTTTCATCAGAAAATATGTTCGTTTAATTAACCTCTAACCAACAAGTCCGGGTCAGTAATGATTCATTAACATTTGGTAAAATTAAATTGGACACAAACTTACTGATATAGAGAAATATTAGAGCAAAAATGATACGAACAGGAGCATAATATTTTACTTTTACCTTAACATTCTTTAGTTATCCCAATCTTGAATGGGAAAGGATAACTAAAGGACTGCAACAAATACCGTGGTGTTACGCCGCCCAGTTTGCCAGTCAAAGTCTGTGCTCACATATTACTAAAACGAATTTGGAGTCACCTGCTAAGAGGTTATTCATTCTGGCATCACACCCAAAAAATAAACAATTGACCAAAACCTGGCAATCCAGATCCTTGCGGAATGCGTGTTTGAGTTTCGAGAAAGAGGCTGCTTGTAGTTGTATTTGTATTAAAAAAAAAAACGTATTGGACACAGTGCATTGGGAGACACTGTGGGAGGTTCTCTGACTCCGTGGAATACCTTTAGCGATTGTTAATCTGGTGTCTGGAGTTTATACAAGAACATAGAGCCCTGCCAATTGTGGTGAGCAGGCCTCTCTCTTCTTGTTTGGGAAATTATGGGTGAGACAGGAATGTGTGCTGGCACCCTTTATTTTCAACACATGTCTTAAGTGAATACTGGGTCAGACAGTCAGTCGTAGTCAATGCGGAGTATCAGCTGGCCATTATGTCAGGAGCAACTTTCGAAACAAATATGACTTATTAAACCATACATTAAACAATATAGCAATACTCAAACAATACACTATAATAAGAATATATAACTTGAATCATTGATACACAAAGTAACTGTACAACTAGCTTCATTTGGCAGACACAAAACAAAATCGTCGCATATTTAACCCCTTCTGTAACAGCGACGTCGTTTTTATTTGACTCTCTATATATACGATTGTATGCAGCTTAGGAAGGATATGTGGTAGTAAAAAGGTAGTAAAAACAAAATTGGAAGCCTGTTGATTGCCGGAGGCTCTTTATAAGCTGAATTAAATAATCTAAAAGTAGCCAGGATAAAGTTAATAAGCCGGCACCTATTCTGAATGAGTTAACTTCCCTAGTAAACGGCAATACAATGATCATGCTAAAAAAGAGATTCGCCATTTCGCTCTCTGGTCTATAATTACATGAGTGTTATTATGAGCTTTAGTTTGACATTGTTAAACACTAGTTCATTTGTGAATGCGCACTTAATTTTCTTACACATATTGGTATACACATATTGTACAATGTGTTTATTTTGCGTGGCGAAGTCAAACAGTTTAAGTATTTTCTTTTATTTTTAGTCTTCTCCATATACTTCTATAAAGGTTAAAAAACACCCCTTTCGAGATAAATTTGTACATTTGTTTGTAGAATTTTTGTCTCCTAAAGTCGGATTCCTTCTTCATTATAGGCTTGCTATCGCTCGCCAGGAAAAAACACATTCGATACCTTAATGGTTTTAATATCGACAAAGACATTAACTAATGGGGCAAACGTCTTAGAATATCAAAACAAGTGGGGCAAAGCATGACGGAGAAGGGGACCAGAACAAATAATAACCTCCCCTTAACCTCTATTGTACCGTTGACATCTTTTGTATTTTATTCTGGCAAATACTAATCGATTTTATTCAGTTTAGGAGGGATCTCTAGCAATTATATGGCTTTTAACTATCTCAATCAACCCTTTTAACATCACATATCCTTCCTAAGCTGCATAAATCGTCTAGAATATAATGTAACAAACGTCGCTGGTACAAAAACGGCTAAATAATATACATACAATTCCTGATATTTGCATATTTAACTAGTTAATCAAATCTATGCCATAATAGGGCATTTGATAAAATAAATTGTAAGGTATTATTTTCCAGTTATCAGTTCCATGCCAGCAGATGATTATATGGGTGCCGGTCAAATACTAGATGTTGGTACTTTACAGTTACATAGTTGGAGAGCATTTTGGGGTCCATAAAATTCCAATTGGGAAAATATATATATGGGTCCGATTAATCTCTGTGAATTGAATTACATTTACGAGTATTTAACTGGCCAATCTCCTTTAAAGTAATTGTTGGCACTGAATTTGTGAGTGTATGACAGGAAAAACAAAGTTAGTAATAGGGCATGTACAATATTGAGGATTATTGATGTTTACTGGAGACAAAGACAATGCAATGATTGATGAATATGGATGCAGCATACAATGCAATATCCTGGTGGTTATAGATGAAATACTTGATACTTACTTATTATCATGCCACAGTGGTTGACCAAGAGGTTGAACAAAATATCCGTAAGGTAAGCGCAATAACAAATAATGCACTTTATGGTATGGTTTGTCAGTCAGTCAGTAGACAGACTCACAGTCCCTTAACCCAAATGCTGAGACACTCCTTCGGGAAGGGTTCACTGGGGGAATAAGATGCTCCTTCCGGTAGATAGCATACAAAGAAAAAATAAATAAATTGCCTTAGGGCCAGAGAAATGGAAACAATATGATTAGGTAGTATGTCTCTTTAACACCACCTCCTCTCCTCCCCTTACATGTGTCTTACCCCCTCTCCCTATCCCCCGATCCTCCTATCCCCCCTTTCTCCCTCCCTTTCCCCCCTCCTCATTTATCCAATATTTTCCCTCCCCCACTGTATATAAATTGTCTCTTCCACCTAACATATGCTTAGTCACCCTCCTGTACATTCTTGCCACCCCATTCAACCCTCACACAGGCATGAGAGTGACTAGACCAATCCAGATCCTTCAGTATCTCACAAGATGGCCGAGAGAGCACATCTATGTCGCGATCGCTCCCGCCTCCCTCCCCACTCATCCCATCACAAATATACAGCTTCACACTGGGTATTTCCTCTTTGCACCTATTTTCTGGTTCATCAATGTTCACATGCTTTTTATACAAGTAAAATATGTGCATACGAAGCAGTATTATTGCTTTATATGGTAAATATAAAATGTGTTGTCAGATTTGCGCTTTAATACCTTATTGGCGGGCTAGGCGGTCTAACAGACCGTAGAGCCCAGCGGGGTGTTTTTACCCTAAATAGGGTTGTTTACGTGATCATTTTCATGCCTAAATAATACCCAGAAGGTAAAACAAGTATCTATCCCTGAAAGGGCATAAACAGAGCTTTCCAATGACACCCGAACCATCCTTGTACGATCGCTGGTTCTCTTGCAACGATCGTGCAACACGAGTGCAAAAACCCTGTAATTAGGTAATTTCCCTACATATTTCCCTGTGTAGCGAGTGAGAGAGGGGAGGGAAAGGTGGGAGTCACCTCCGTTGGTCCACCGCGGTGGTCGTGAGCAGTCATACAGTTGCTAGGCTCCTCACACCGTTCAGCTCTCTCTCTCAGCAACATTACGTGCTGAAAATGGCGCACGACATAAGTTGTGAACCGCCACTTAGTCCAAATTTATTTCACACGACATAAGTTGCGTGCCGCCAGTTAAGGGTTAAAGACATCACACCAGGGGCTTTTTTAAAAACATGTCTGACGCAGATGCCAGGTTAAAGGGGTAGGGAGAATCAGCAAGATGTACTGGCCCCCTGGTAGGCAAAGGGCCCAGCTCCAAGGCTTGCTGATCCAGTAGTGGGAGTAAGTTATGGAGGTGGGAATCCCAGTCCATGCCTCCATGGGCAATGTGCGCCACAAAATTGACGGGTGATGGGGATCGCCATGTCCTTACGCCTAATGGTAATACTATAGTTGAAGCATATAACAAATTTGCATGTCATCACAGTGAAGATTAATATAGTTGGTAGTTTTGTAGTAGTGAATAGTTTATTCGCTGTTTAATTTTGGCGTTTTTTTTTGTATTATTTTTCGAAAACACTTGCATGCAGTAGATAAATATGTTCAGAACATGATTTTGTTTTTAAATTGTTGTAGGTATCTTATTTTCCGATATATCAACTTTATAAGATAGTCTACTTTTATAGTACGTAACGTGATAGTTGTAGATGATATACGGCACTATCAAACTAGGCTATATTATAAGGTCGATATAACGAAAAAAAAAGAAACTTACAACAATTTAAAAGCACCATGTTACTTCTACCACACCCATTCACAAACATACTCACACTTTTGGGTCTCAGTCATCCTCATGGCCCAAGTGAACATACTCGGTTTCAGATATTCATTCACTTCCCACGGTCAATTACCCCTTTGCTTTCATGTTCCCACCACAGTCAATCCGAAACAAACAACCACAATATTAATTTAAATGTTATAACTCACTCTCCCTCACACATCTCCCACACACGCACACCTATAACCAAACAGTTTATGTTATATATTTTAGGTTGCTTCCAAGACTTCTAATTAAGCTTTACCCCTTCTGTACTGGCGGCGTCTTTTTAACTGTAGGCTGGCTACTATTAGCTATTTGTATTCAGTTTGAAAAGAGCCTCAACAATTAAGAGGCTTCGAATGATCTTACTTAACCCTTTTTACTACCATAGATCCTTTATATACTGCACAACGTCGTTTATATATAGTTAGAATCATATTTAAAAGACATCGCCATTACAGAGGAGGTAAAAAACAAATACAAAATATAAACACAAAAACCCAAAGACCACCTTTCGAGAGTTTCGGCAGAAGGTAGCTTCCTCCTAAATTATAAGCTCGGTGACCCTCGCCAGGTAGGAAATCGATTCCTAAATGGCATACAAGGTCCTAATATAGAACAAGAAATGAGGCAACAGGTCTTAACATCGCCAATCTAACGGGACTTATGCTGGGGTCACACATTCACGTATATCGCTCCCGTATGCTCCCGTCAGGCGTCATCGCCAATTTTGTGTTCTGACGGGCGTAGTCCGGCCGTGTATGCCCATATAGACTAGACTGTTGCACTTCCCGACATACGTACCGTGACGGGGCCAGTGTTACGTCAGACGTAATGAAGTCGTATGGAACTACGTACGTGCTTGCGACTTGCGTAAGCATGTCCCCGTTAGTCCGCCTGGGCTGCCCGATTTGCGGGAACACAGGCCACGCCCATGGCCACGCCCCCACAATACCTGCGTAGCTGAGGCCGTACGTCTTGGGAGTTTTTAGGACTTACGTGGACCGTTTCCGAACACTCGTAGGCACACCCCGTCTGTCCAAACACAGACAAAGACAGTCTTTGTCAACCACGTAGGTCGGGGTTGGAATCTGGGAACTACAAAAGGGCAGGAATGGCCACACCATTCCCATTCCCAGTCCTTCATCGGCACCATGAACAACATCGCGGAATTCATCCTGGAGGAGTTCAATTTTGTGAACTCCCTTTATAGAGGAAAGACCATTCATCCTTGTAACCTTTAACCCGCTGAGTGCCAGCCAATTTTGACTGTGTGCTTCTGCCAGTGCCAGAGTTTTTTTTTTTTTTTTTTTTTTTTTTTGGCTAAATCTATCAAGTTGGGAGAGAAAGGAAGGATAATGGTAAAAAAAACACTCCCCTCGCCAGAAATCAGGTCCCCGATGGTCCCGAAAGTAGCTGAAAAGACACTATAGACTACAGAGACTTTTATGGTATCGGAATGTATGGGTGGGAGGGTGGTTTTGGGGTTGGTTGGGGGAAGGTAGAAGGGTAATTGACTTGTGTTACACATATGAAGCCGATTGGTCAGGTAGTTTCGCCACCACGGATTTTCCTTTTTTTCCTTATCTTCGTACAGATACGCTGGAAGTGGGTGGTGGGAGGCGGTTGGGGGTGTGGTGGGGGGAAGGCAGAAGGGTAAGGGACTTGTCACACAAATATGGAACCGATTGGTGAGATAGTTTCGCCGCCACAGATTTTCCTTTTTTTCCTTATCTTCGTACGGATACGCTGGAAGGGGGTGGTTGGGGGTGTGGTGGGGGGAAGGCAGAAGGGTAAGGGACTTGTCACACAAATATGGAACCGATTGGTGCAGTCGTTTCGCCGCCACAGATTTTCCTTTTTTTTTCCTTCTGACGGGACCGACAGTCAGCGAGTGGGTGGAAGGAGGGATTTGGGATTTTTGTGGTGGGTAGCCTAAAGGGTAAGGTACATGTGGCAAAAATATGAAAGCCATAGGTGCAGTCGTTTCGCTGCTACGATTTGTTTTCGGCAGGGTGCAGAGGGTGGCAGGGTTGGCTTGTTGGTTGCTGCTCCGGTGTGGTGAGAGGTGTGACTGGAGTGTCCCCCGCTGGTCCCGTTGTCCCCACCGTACAACGGTGCCGCGTCTTCCCGCCAACCCGCAGTGCGGCGGTTCTGCCAGATGCGGCCGGACTAACGTAAACTTTCCCGTTTGATGGGAATATTTTACGGTTGACGGGAGAAGCTTACGTTTGACCGGGCTAGCTGCTACGTCTTACGGGGCTGCTCCCGTAAGACGTAGCAGCTAGCCCGGTCAGACGTATGATTTCCCGACTTTTGACATACGTGAGCGCGAGCCACGTATCTGATTCGAAATCCAAAACATACCGGGCGGTCTTGGCCGTACCCACCACCTCCCAGACCAGCGTGGCTACTCCCGCCGCCATGCGTACCAACCCCCACGACTAGACACAATTTCATTTACGTTTTGCGTACTAAGCCCTTACGTTTTACGTATTCGGTTGCCAACTACCAATAAACCTTCGTACGGGAGCATACGGGAGCATATACGTGAATGTGTGACCCCAGCAAAACGCCTTAACAAATCAAAACTAATGGAACTAAGTATGAGGGGGGTCCAAAAAAAAAAAAATTAATAGGTCATATAGAACTAACCCGTCTTATGTGTCAATGGTTTGAGCAACTATGACATTTAAATACCACAGATGCATGATAAAGTAATTTATATTTGGGACAGCAAATGATTGGACACTTGAATACCATGATTACGAATTAATTACTGGGAGAGAGAGAGAGAGAGAGAGAGAGAGAGAGAGAGAGAGAGAGAGAGAGAGAGTAACAAACAACAATTAAGTTGTCGACATATCCATGGGACTACTTCACATTCTCTCATGACATGACTTTTCCTCCCACTCTCATTTACTTAAGTAAAATTCGTAGTTTGCATTTGTAGACATTAAATGGTAGATATACTGTATGTAGTTGCCAGTAAACGTATAACCTAAACAAAGACAGGCACATATGCATAAACTGGGAGAAAACACATTGAAAACAATGTCTCTCATGTTCGAAGTATATTATACATATACGTGTATACACCTAACGACACACACGGATAACACACCATGAACACAAATACTGACACCGCTAATTGATGAACAATGACTGGCGGATTCAGTGTAATTATGTTGGTTTAACACATAAATCTCACAAATATTCTGTTCTCACATTCATTTTATCAGGTGTTTATATTTTCGCTAGTTTATCCATTTAGTCCATGCCTCCCGCCTTACCCCTCATGACAAACTACAGTAAAACATTGTCCTAACTTTGGTGTAGCCAAACTGTAGATCTGTATTTTTTTTTAGTTCGTCTCCAGAGTATCAAATATTATTCTTTTAACATACTGCTCCAATATTCTTCACCTACTGCATGTGGTATGTGAGAGAAAGAAGTTGAGGGCGAATGTCAATAAAAGTAAAGTGATGGTGTGTAATAGAGATGCTCCTAGGGTGAAACTAAATGTACGTCTGGATAGGGAAATGCTGGGACATGTGGAGTGTTTTAAATATCTAGGTAGAGTGATTAGCACAGACGCAGGTGTGGGATGGAGAGTGTGTGAGGGAAGGACAGTTTTCGGAGCAATGGGAAGTATGTGGAAGGTGAGAAATCTCGGAATGAAAGCTAAAAGTGTATTGTACCAAAGGATATTTGTACCAACAGTGATGTATGGGGCTGAGACATGGGGTATGGATATACAAGAGGAGAAGAAAGATGGATGTGATGAAGATGAGCTGCTTGAGGAGTATGTGTGCCATGACGCATAGAGACAGATTGAGAAGTGAAGAAGTACGTAGGGGAGTGGGACAAAAGGAACCCCTATCGGCCAGAGAAGAAAGAAGGGTGCTATCTCAGTATGTTGAACGAATGGGAGATGAAAGGCTTACAAAGAGGATACATGAGTCAGAATAAAGGGGAAATAGATTGACAGGAAGACCCTGGAGGAAATGGAAAGATGGTGTGAAAAAGGCATTGGAAGATAGAGAGATGACTGAATAACAGGCAAGATAAATTGTGATCAACAGGAATGAATGGAGAATGATTGTGAATAGATGAGAGATAACGCGGTTGCGGGGGTCGGCCGTCAGTTGGATTCGATAACAGTTTGTCAGGCGCCCGGCTCGGGAAGCCGGTGTATATATGAAGGGCCATGCCTGGAAGTGATGTGGTCGGGCATTGTGGTGCGCTCCGCCGCCGCGTGTCTGCCTGCTGAGACCGGAACCTCTCCAGGAGATCTAGGACCTGGTAGTCATTTGCTGTGAACCCCCAAATGGGCCTTGGTTTCTGTGTCTTCTCCTGGACGACCTAGATATGTGTGGACTTGTATTTGTATTTGATTGTGTTGCTTCTGTTCGAGCTCGGCCAACCTCGGCTATAATTTACATTTTGTTTCTATGTAGATGAGTGAGACAGAAGGCAAAATTGCCTGTGACAAGTGCCTCCCCCAGAATTGAAAGAGTGACATGGCCAAAATCAAGGATTGGTCGAGCCAAAATGTCTGGACACACAGAGCTTGAAGCAATGTAAGTCATAGGATGAGGGAAAGATGAATTCAGCATATGAATGGATAGGACTGGATGTACAGTTGTGAACATCATTTATGAATATTTGAAAGAACATTGGAGGTAGGACAGAATCCTGAGGAACACCGGAGTTGATAGGATGAGGCTATGGGGTAGGTGCTTGAGTATATACATACTGTACATACATAATGAAAGTTTATGCTATTTTCAATTTCGTTTAGGATTAGTATGTTAAATGTATATTGTGTTTTGTATGAATATTGCGTACAAAGACTTGAACATGTATACGACTGTGGATCTTGCCCAATGTTCCGTGTATATATATATATATATATATATATATATATATATATTGACATATATATTCCGATTCTGTCTATCCCCACATCCCCCCTTAACAGGCAGCCTAGTAAGGTCCATTGAGTTAATTGTCGCTCGTCTTCCTTTGTACTTCTCTGTAACCTTGTGAAATTGTGAACACCTCGCATCCTGGACTCTGTCTAACACGGCAGCACCCATTCCGACACTGACGGTTCCGATGGTGTACTTCAACGTTCACAACATTTCTCCAATAACCGAGTGCAGGTCATATCCAGCAGGCAGTAAACTCTTGCAGCCCAACAGACAGCCAGTTGAGCCACAGACTGGTTGGTTGTCTATCGATCTATCTATTGCCTGACGCCGTGATCCCCGAAAGGGTGGCCACGAACGAACCGCCCCCATGCACCTCTGTCCCCAGTCAGTCGACGCCCCTCCTCCCAACCAGCACCGCCTTCGTCCATATACTTTCTCACTCCATCCTTCCACCTCTCTTTTGGTTTACCTCTCCCTCTCTGTCCTTCCACCTCGCTCTCGTACACCCTCTTAGTCATTCTCTCGCTTCCCATACGTTCCATATAGCCGAACCGTCTCAAGGTGTTCCTTTTCACACTTTCCAACACATCTACCTCCACATATGCGAATCAAAGTAATACAAACCCAAAAGAATTCTATAGTTATATCAGAAAGAAAAAAGTAGTTACTTCAACTGTTGGACCGTTAGTCGATGAAAATGGAGAATATACCAAAGACGAAATACAAATGAGTAATGCCCTCAATACCTTCTTTGCATCAGTTTTTACAACAGAAGACCTCGGTGATATCCCTACACCATCGCCGATTCAGATTGATAATTTAGATGTTCTAAGCAATATCGCCGTTACAGAGAGAGAAGTATTGAATTGTTTAGATAAAGTCAAGGTAAATAAAACGCCTGGACCTGATACAATCTCACCTAGAGTTCTAAAGGAGGGTAAGGATGAGCTCTCCAAACCACAGATATTGCTATTCAATAAATCCTTGCAGTCTGGAACAATGCCCGATCAGTGGAAGCTAGCCAACGTAACACCGATATTCAAAAAAGGCATCAAATCCCTACCCAGTAACTATCGTGCAATTAGCTTAACCTCAGTTGTATGTAAAATGCTAGAAACACTCATAAGAGACAGACTCGTAAATCACTATGAGGAAAATAACATACTTAAAGATACTCAACACGGCTTTCGTAAAAAAACGTTCCTGTTTAACAAACCTCCTAGACTTCTTCCACGATATACTCAACCTCTACGATGAGATAAAGCTGTAGATATTATGTACCTTGATTTTCAAAAGGCCTTTGACAAAGTTCCCCACAAACGTTTACTGCTAAAACTAAAAGCGCATGGAATACAAGACGGTGTGTTGAAATGGGTAGAATATTGGCTCAGCGACAGAAAGCAAAGACTAGTCATAAACGGTAAGGCATCTAAAAGGACCAATGTAAATAGCGGGGTACCCCAGGGATCGGTACTAGGACCAATTCTCTTTCTAAATTACATCAACGACATAGATGAGGGTCTCACCTGTACAATCTCAAAAAATGGTGATGATACAAAAATTGCAAATAGCGTACTCTCAAAAGAACAAGTTGACGATATGCAACACAATCTAGATAAGTTGTCATGTTGGGCCCAAATTTGGCAAATGAGTTTCAATGCGGATAAATGTAAGGTACTACATATCGGATACCAAAATGAGAAAGCAAACTATTCGATGAATGGCACTCAGCTTAAGAATGTAAACAGAGAAACCGATCTGGGAGTAACAATATCGAGTAACCTAAAACCGAGTCAACAATGATCAGAAGTTGTTAAGAAGGCAAACAAAATAATTGACTTTATAGGCAGATCATTTGAGCATAAATCCAAAGATGTTATCATAACCCTTTACAATTCCTTAGTCCGCCCTCTTCTGGAATACTGCGTTCAATCCTGGTGACCTCATTACCAAAAAGATATAGACAAGCTAGAACGAGTTCAACATAGAGTTACCAAAATGATATCTACTGTAGCATAAAGAACAAACCATACGAGGAGCGTCTTAGAGAATTAAATCTATTTCCTTTAACCCAGCGCAGATTAAGAGGCGACTTAATTCAAGTGTTCACAATCATCAAAGGCATCGCCAATATGAACTGTAGTAAGTACTTCACTATCGGCCAATCTAATTACACGCGGGGAAATGATTGCAAAATTATTGGTAAATATTTTAACTCACACGAATCTAAGAATTTCTTCTTCAATCGAGTTGTCAACTTATGGAATGGGCTTCCCTGAGACGCTATAGACTGCACTAACGTTGATTCATTTAAACTTCGCCTAGACAAATATCTTGCATCAAACCCACGACTGACTGCGTTTGTAAATGAATGACTTTTTTGTATTCTCTCCTCAGTTACCAACCCATCTGTCCCCTACTAATTTCCTAATCCTGCCACGGACATTAGTTCCAGGGCAGTAGTTCCCTTTCCAATGTTCCCTTACCCACTCTAAGCCACTGTTTGGACACTTGATCCTCAGTGTTTTGGAGGACAAGCAGCCTAAAAGGGTCACTAGATCTGTTGTTGCTTGATTTCCTTTGTACTACCCTTTGCACACCACATCACCTTCTTACTTCCTCATTCGTCCATTCCCTCCATGTAACTCCGCACACACTTCTCAAATAACTCATATCCACCCCTCTCACTCTTGGTTTGAGTCTCAGTCTCAGTCAGTGTCGGGATTACCACACTGTCATGTAAGGATTTCTTCACTTACATACTGATCACCCTATTTCCTGTTACTGCTTTCAGCGTTCCTACAACCCTTTTCCCCTGTTGCACCCTCTCCCGCACTTCTTCATCCATAGCCCCATCCTTACTCAACACACTGCCCAGATACTTAAATAAGCTGACAATCTCCATAGCCTGACCGTTTAACTTCACCTCACACTCTGTGGCTTCACCCCTTTCGAAGACCATAACTTTGCTCTTCCCCGCATTTACCTTCAGATTCCGTTTTTCTCACACTATGCCAAATATTTACCAGACCCTGCAACTTCCATTCATTATCGCTCATCAGAACTGTATCATCAGCAAACATCAGTACAGGTAGCTTCCACTCATTTCCCTCCCTTATTGGCGATACACCAACATCCACTGCTCTACCTAGTATTTCTTTCATGACTTCATCCATATATACAGTAAACAACCACGGGGACATCACACACCCCTATTTCAACCCAACATTCTGGTCAAAGAACTCGCTCTGCTTATTCTCCACCCGTACTGCCGCATTTGCACCCTCATACATGCTCTTCACTGCTTTCAGCAATCAACTCTTTATATTTTAAGTACTTTCCACATACCTTCTCTATCCACTCTGTCATAGGCCTTCTCCAAGTCCATAAATGCAACATACACCTTTTGTTGCTTCTCCAGATATTTCTCCACAACACAATTCAGGGTAAAAATCTGATCTACACATCCTCTTCCCTTCCTAAAACCGCCCTGCTCGTCACCTATCCATTTCTCCGTTCTCACTCTAACTCTCTCAATCACTACTCTACTGTACACCTTCCCTACTATGCTTAGAAGACATATTCCTCAGTGGTTACCACACACTCCTCTTTCCCCTTTACCCTTATATAGGGGGACTATTATGCCTGTCTTCCAGTCATCAGGTGCACTCCCCTTCTCCCATGCTAGTTTGCACATTGTCCACACCCATTCGACCACTATCTCACCACCATACCTCAACATTTCCCCACACACTCCATCTGTTCCTGGTGCTTTCTCCAACTTCACTCTTTTCATGGCTTCCCACACTTCTGACCTCCTGATCCCCACCTCCTCCTCCACTACTTCTCTTCTTCTCCCTCCCATACCCCAACCAACTGTGTTTGTTGGCGCTTCATTCATTACATTTAGCAACTCGTTGAAGTACTCTCTCCATCTTTCGAATCTCTCTTGCTTCTCGGATAGCATTCTCTCATTCTTATCTTTGACACCCTTACTGTTTCCCTTGCTACCTTCCCTAACTTTCTTGACTTCTTTCCAGACCAGTTTCTTACACTCCCTCCATTTTACACTCAGATTCCTTCCAAATTTCTCATCTACTCTTCTCTTACTTTCCTTCACTACTCTCTTCACCACTCTCTTTCTCTCCACGTACCTCGCACGTGTGTCTCTCCAAATCTTCATTCCCTCTACTACCCAACCGCTCTCTATACGCTTTCTTTTTGTCTTCCACAGCTATTTTTATCTTTTCTGTCCACCATGCTGTACCTTTCACTCCCATCCGTCTTCTCCTTACTCCACACACCTCCTCACATGCTGCACAGATCTCTTCCTTAAACGCCTTTGCTCATTTCCTCCACTTCCTCCATATCTTCCAGGTCGAACCCACCTAGTCGTCTTTCTACTGCTCTACTGTACTCTTGCCTGATTTCCTCTTCCTGTAGCCTCTCCACCCTCCTCGCCAATCCACTCTCCTCTCGCCTCCCTCGAGCTCTCCTCATCCACTTCTGTTATATCCTAATTTTAGCTACTACTACATAATGATCAGACAGACCCCCTCTAATACCCCTATACACCCTAGCATCCAGCACAGATATCGTCATTCATTCATCCACACATATATAATCAATCAGTGCCTTTCGTTCCACCCCTGTCTTATCCTTATCCTTCTTCCTCCACCCCACTTTCCATGTGTACCTGTCTATCATTCTGTGTCAGAAGAAGGTGTTGGCTATCCACAGCCTCCTCCCCACACATACGTCCACAAGCGCGCTACCATTCCCATTCACCTCTGACGGTACACCCCACCCTCCCACCACTCCATCAACTTTCCTATCACCCACCTTCCCATTCATATCCCCAATCAGAAATACTCTTTCGTTCTTGCCAAACTTATCCAGACACGCCTCCACATTCACCCAGAACTCCTCTTTCTCTCTTTCATTTTCACCCACACAATCCTTGAACCCACAGACCTATAGTCTCTTACACACTCCTTCTATTTGTTACTTACAAACAAACACGCACATTCTCTCGCTACTGTCTCACTCACTCCAGCACACACACCCATTCCACACTCCCACTCTCTCACATCTGTACCCCTCCCTTTGGTCTCTGTCATTCCACATACATCCAGCCTGGCACACACTAACACTTCCAGTACCTCTCTCTCTTTTGTGTCATCATTCACGCCTCTCACATTCCATGTTGCTATTCTAATAAGATTGTCCATAGTCGGTCGGGGATTCATCAACACAGGGTGCTGTTCGTTCGTTTTGTTGGTGTACATCAACGTTCGCGACATTTCTCCAATAACCGAGTGCAGGCCATCTCCAGCCAGCAGTAAACTCCTGCAGCTCAACAGTCAGCCAGTTGAACCACAGACTGGTTGGTTGACACTAACAATATATTGAGTTGACCCTTCCCTTTCTTCTGCTACTAGCATTAATCGGATATATAACACAGTTGGATATATATATATATATATATATATATATGGAATGAAACTGAGACACAAAAGGGAACATATAGTATATGGGAGAGTAAACAAACATTGATGAACACTAAAGAAACAAATTAAAAACAGCAATATAGGGAACTTAACATTATTGGAGGGAAATATCCATGACAAATATATACTAATATAAAATACTTAAGGGAACTGCAGACTGATTATTGTTAAGGGAAGGTTTGTCTTGACGTTTCGATATATCTCATGCCATCATCAGTGGATCTAAATCCAAAGATAAATGTAATATACAACAAACTATGCCCTAACCTTAACAATAATCAGTCGGCAGTTCCCCCAAATATTATAGATTAGTATGTATTCTTGTATTTTGCAATGGATACTTCCCTCCACTTCACCAATTCTGCTTGGGTAATAATGTTAAGTTCCCTTCAAGCTTTAAGAGTATGTTCCCTATATTGCTGTTATAACTAGTTATTTTAGTGTTCTTTAATTTATGTTTTACTCTCCCATACTATATGTTCCCTTTGATGTCTCCAATCCATTCCTTAAATGCTACTATGTGACGGATGTTAGGTTAGGGAATAGTGTATATATATATATATATATATATATTTATATATATATATACTGTATATTTATATCAAAGTACATACCTACACAATAATGTACATATTGTATGACTCAACAATATTATATATACAGTATCTCCCTATCCATATCCATTTCTCCCTCTAGTATAAAACTTATGACAAATGGTAGGCTATGTGTTTGTGGATGTAAGGGATATTTTTATTTTCTTACATTTAAAAACATAATTCGTCTCTCCATCCATACATATCGTAATTATTGAGATACTTATAACTTATTTTCATAATTTCATCCTCGTATGTGCTTGAATTAAGCTCCCTAATTTGCATTAGACCTGTCAAAGAAGTTAATATACAATAGAACATGCATTGTATTACAATGCTTATACTCTGTGTTATTTGTTAAAACTAACAAACAAAGCTCGGTCAAGATAAGAATACGTTTACTTGAAACCTTTGTATATTAGTTATAAATAACACAGCCTTTCTATATCAAGTTAATTACAAAACATCGAACTATCGAAAATCAAATTTTTATTTGGTGATGTTTGTGTCGATAAATTGCTTTGATGGGGTGTTTGTTTTCTGGCCCCCCTTTTCTTTCATGTTTAGAACAATTAGCTTTGAGATTTTAAGATGGTAGCCCCAATATTTTGGCGTTTTTAACCCTTTTGCTGCATCCAATGTATATATACATCGTATGTAAATGAGGCCTACACTGTATGTAAATGAGACATACATATACGTTCTCATACTACTGGCTAAGTTGATTGAACCAACCCACCCTTTTATTTGCCAGAAGCTTGCACGAGGTTCTAAGCTTGCCATTTTTTTTTTTTTTTTTCTATGTGATTGAGGGAGGCAAAAGGCATAACTGCCTATAGCGAGTGCCTCCCCCATAGTTGAAAGAGTGACAGGGCCAAAATCAAGGGACGTTCGAGCCAAAATGCCTGGACACACGGAGTTTGAAGCAATTTAAGTCATAGGATACTCATATGAGTCATTGATATTCATATCAGTGTGCATAGTGCATTTGTTCAAGGAGGGTGTGTGTACAATGACGAGGTGTTTTAGAAGCTGAAAACTGGGCCACTTCTCCATGTAATTGCGACAGCTATTTATCAGGTAAAAGTATGAAGGTAATATCATCTTCGTAACAATAACTGTCTTGTAAACTAAAAACATGATAACATATTTTTAAATGTCATCCAGTTATCGGGAGTGGAAGTGAAGAGGAAACTTTCACTCGTGAGTAAAAATTTGTGGGTTGGCTGGTCAGCCACGAAACAAACAAAGTATTGATAAATTTGCCTTGGTGGTATAGGGAATGGTGACATTTATAGGGGTCGTCGACCCAATCGATTTATTGGAGCTTGTTCCAATTCGCTCAAGGCTATTGATATGGCGCTAAGGCGACGTATATTGAGCGGAATTAACATGATATTGGCCGTCTGGGCGTATTCCCTATATATAGCAGCTGCTTTGAAAGGTTTATGACCTTTGTCTTATTTCTTGTTCATATTTTTAGATGTTTCGAGCCATTTAGGTGTTTTGCTGCTGGCAAGCGATAACGATCCTGTATTTTAGAAGGTATCGACCTTTGTCTGGGACATTTTTCTACCTAATAATGTAGTTTTTAAGCTTGATGGAGGTCTAGGTATAATTTACAAAAGGCAGTTAAATTCAACTGAATACTGTAAAGGGAAGTGCTTGGTATAAAGAAGTTAACAACATTATTGTATCCTCGTCTTCACTTGTATTTCTGTGTTTAGTATGACCAAAAGTATGCTCCCTACGCAACTGTCACACACTTATCCCCTTCAACCTAACTGTCTCTTTTCAATTATTGTATAAATGTTTTACTGACAATTACATTAATATATTCTCTGTGTGACGCTCTTTGTGAAAGTCCAGCATACAATAATATATTATTACTATTCCCCATCTTACATTTCAAATAGTAATAAATATATTAGTATTATACCTATACCTATATTTCTCATCGGTTTTTGTTATTACAAATCACACAAAAATATTACTTTCATGATGGTATTGACAGAGTAACCACTATAATTTAGTTTAATCGATCAAACTAATCATTTAATCTGTCTATCTATCTATCTATTGCCTGACGCTGTGATCCCCGAAGGGGTGGCCACGAACAAACCGCCCCCATGCACCTCTGTCCCAAGTCAGTCGACGCCCCTCCTCCCAAACAGCACCACCTTCATTCATATACTTCCTCACTCCATCCTTCCACCTCTCCTTTGGTCTACTTCTCCCTCTCTGTCCTTCCACCTCGCTCTCGTACACCCTCTTAGTCATTCTCTTGTTTCCCATACGTTCCATATGGCCGAACCATCTTAAGTTGTTACCTTTCACACTTTCCACCACATCTACCTCCACACCACACCTCCTTCTTACTTCCTCATTCGTCTGTCTATCCCTCCATGTAACTACGCACGCACTTCTTAAGTAACTCATTCCCACCGCTCTCACTCTTGAACCGAGTTTCTTCCCGAACGTCCATGCTTCGCTTCCGTAAGTTAGTGTCGGGATTACCACACTGTCATGCAAGGATTCTTCACTTCCATTCTGATCACTCCATTTCTTGTTACTGCACTTCTTCATCCATAGTCCCATCTTTACTCAACACACTGCCCAGATACTTAAACGAGCTGACGATCTCCATAGCCTGACCGTTCAACTTCACCTCACACTCTGTGACTTCACCCCTTTCGAAGACCTTGCTCTTCCCCGCATTTACCTTCAAATTCCGTTTTTCACACACTGTTCCAAACTCATTTACCAGACCCTGCAATTCCCATTCATTATCGCTCATTAGAACTGTATCATCCGCAAACAGCAGTATAGGGAGCTTCCACGCATTTCCCTCCCTTTTCAGCGATACACCAACATCCACTGCTCTTCCTAGTATTTCTTTCAGTACTCCATCCATATATACAGTAAACAACCACGGGGACATCACACACCCGTGTTTCAACCCAACACTCAGGTCAAAGAACTCGCTCTGCTCTTTCTCCACACGTACTGCCGCCTTTGCACCCTCATAAATGCTCTTCACTGCTTTCAGCAACTTGCCATCTACTCCGTATATTCTAAGTACTTTCCACATGCCTTCTCTATACACTCTGTCATAGGCCTTCTCCAAGTCCATAAACGCAACATACACCTTTTGTTGCTTCTCCAGATATTTCTCCACAACACAATTCAGGGTAAAAATCTGATCTACACATCCTTTTCCCTTCCTAAAACCTCCCTGCTCGTTGCCTATCCATTTCTCCGTTCTCACTCTTACTCTCTCAATCACTACCCTACTGTACACCTTCCCTACTATGCTTAAAAGACATATTTCTCGGTGGTTACCACACACTCCTCTTTCCCCTTTGCCCTTATATAGGAGAACTATTATGCCAGTCTTCCAGTCATCGGGTGCATTCCCCTTCTCCCATGCTAGTTTGCACATTTTCCATACTCATTCGATCACTATCTCGTCACCATACCTCAACATTTCCCCACACACTCCATCTGTTCCTGGTGCTTTCCCCAACTTCACTCTTTTCATAGCTTCCCACACTTCTGACCTCCTGATACCCACCTCCTGCTCCACTACTTCTCCTCTTCTCTCTCCCATACCATATCCAACTATGTTTGCTGGCTCTTCATTCCTTACATTTAGCAACTCATTGAAGTACTCCATCCATCTTTCAACTCTCTCTTGCTTCTTGGCTACCATTCTCCCATTCTTATCTTTCACACCCTTACTGTTTCCCTTGTTACCTTCCCTAACTTTCTTGACTTCTTTCCAGAACAGTTTCTTACACTCCCTCCATTTTACACTCAGATTCCTTCCAAATTCCTCATCTACTCTTCTCTTACTTTCCTTCACTACTCTCTTCACCACTCTCTTTCTCTCCACGTACCTCGCTCGTTTCTGTCTCTCCATATCTTCATTCGCTCTACTACTCAACCACTCTCTATACTCTTTCTTCTTGTCTTCCACAGCTATTTTTAACTCTTCTGTCCACCATGCTGTACCTTTCCCTCTTCTCCTCACTCCACACACCTCCTTACATGCTGCACAGATCTCTTCCTTAAACACCTTGCTTATCTCCTCCACTTTCTCCATATCTTCCAGGACGAACCCACCTAGTCGTCCTTCTACTGCTCTCCTGTACTCTTCCCTGGTTTCCTCCTCCTGTAGCCTCTCCACCCTCCTCACCATTCCACCTTCCTCTCGCCTCCCTCCAGCTCTCCTCACCCACTTCATTTGTATCCAAACCTTAGCTACTACTACATAATGATCAGACAGACCCCCTCCAATACCCCTATACACCCTAGCAGCCATCACATATTTCTTAATTCTTTCATCCATACATACATAATCAATCAGTGACTTTCGTTTCACCACTGTCTTATCCTTCATCGTCAACACCACTTTCTATGTGTACCTGTGTATCATTCTGTGTTGGAAGGTGTTGGCTCTCCACAATCTCCTCCCCACACATACGTCCACAAGTGCACTACCATTCCCATTCACCTCTGACGGTACCCCCCACCCTCCCACCACTCCATCAACTTTCCTATCACCCACCTTACCATTCATATCCCCAATCAGAGATATTCTTTCGTTCCTGTCAAACTTATCTAGGCACGCCTCCACATTAACCCAGAACTCCTCTTTCTCTCTTACAAGTTTATCCTCTGTCGGAGCATACACACACACACAATCACCCACGTTTGTCTTCCTACTTTCATTCTCACCCACACAATCCTTGAACCCTCAGACCCATACTCTCTTACACACTCCTTCCATTTGTTACTTACAAACAAACACGCACCTTCTCTCGCTGCTCCCTCACTCACTCCAGCACACACACCCATTCCACACTCCCACTCTCTCACATCTGTACCCTTCCATTTGGTCTCCGTCATTCCACATACATCCAGCCTGGCATTTACTAACATTTCCAGTACCTCTCTCTTTTTTGTGCCATCATTCATGCCACTCACGTTCCATGTACCTATTCTCAGAATGTCCGTAAGCTTGTCCATAGTCGGGCGGGGTTCGTCAACACAGGGTCCGTCCGCATCCAAGGCTGATTGTTTGTTTATCGTTGCTACATATTTTTTTCCGGGTGGGGGTCGCAAGCCCAGCGACCCAACCTCTTTAGTCGCCTCTTACGACACGCAGAAGGCACGTGTGGCATTTTCTAATCCCTTACCCCCAGGGCCAAATTCTAACCACGGTCGTAATCTGACCTTGAGCGGTGAGAGACAAACACCCTCCTTCTTTCTTGTCTCGGACAGTACTGAGAGACAAGAGGAGCTTTCAGACTGGCTTGGAGGGTCGGAGATATGCTCCTCCACCACCCCACTCTCTTCCACCCGTTCTCGCATGAAAATACTTGATAAATATCGGGAATAATAGAGAAAATACCTGATAATTGAGTAGAGGGGAGAGGGAAGGGGGGGGGGGGGGACACATGTGTAGGAGTGGTAGCAAGTAATGGAGGGAAATTATCTCACCAAAATACAAATTGCTTTGTTACGAGTGCCACTGGGATGTTTAACAAAAAATAAAAATTATGCCTTGGATCTTAAGAGTCTTCCCGCAGCCGCCCGTTAAAATTTCTTAAGAGTCTTCCTGCAGTCCAGAGGTTAAGAGTATGTCAGACGAATGATCAGTACAGTTGGAAAGCTCTTAAAACACACTTCACTGGAAGGTTTTTTAAGAGCTGGAAGATTTGGGCAATATATTCGGTAAGTAACTAAAGCACTGGCATCAAGTTACTTATCGAAGATCTTTAGATCTTGGCTCTACAAAATAATTGTTATTTAATCACCATAGTGGCTACACAATATTTATTCTTCGCCTCACTCATCAGGAATTACTGTTGCTAGAGAAAGCTGTACTGACGTGCACTCTAGTGGTAGTAAACCAAACCCCAATAAGGCTTGTTAGAATTTAATGCACTGGCAGTTGACTTCTTTTTAAGTCAGGGCTCGCGAGATACTGTTGCACTAGCCTAACGGCACTTTGCATAGAGTCCTTACGATACGCTGTCCTAGGCACTGGCAATAAGACACGTATTTGTAAAACGCCCATATACAAACACATCCAAAGTCCCTGGAAGACTCTTATAAAGGTCAGGACAGTTAAGTAAAGTTGGAGAGCACAGGCATCCCAACCCTATTACGTTAGTCCAATAATACGATATGTATATAACACTGTCAGAACAGACTCTTATTCATTTAGGACCCCAAACCCAAGAGCACTGTAAAGGTTTTTGATTAACGACTCTTATGAAGGTCAGGATAGTTGAGAGAGACAGTATAACACTGGTATAACTTCTCCTCACGTTAATCCGATGATATGTTACGTATAACACTGGTAGAACGTAACATATTCAATTAAGACCCCAAACCCAAGAGTTCTACAACATCTTCCATCCTGCTGTGATCACCACACGACAGGACCACCACCACGGCCCAAAAACCTCGTCGGAAGTGCCACGGAAGTGCCTAGCGTCATCACCGGGAGTGCATAATGTCATCCCCCTGGAACTTGTTGTGGATCCTCGATCGTGCTAGGAAAATTGTGTATATACATATCCCTGTCTGAATGTAACTGTATAAATATTATAGTTATGTTGAATAAGATACTCTATGCTTGTACTCTGTATATATATATTTATCCATTATTACCTTTGTGCATGTGTTCATGTGGCTGCAACTTCTCCAGTCGAGTAAGAACCCACCTAAATAGTCCAGTTAACCCCAGTAAAAACCTGGCATTATATATATATATATATATATATATATATATATATATATATATATATATATATATATATATATATATATATAATTATATTACCTACAGTACAGTGTTAGTAAAAAAACTGAACACAAACTTTACAAGAAGAAACGGTTTGTCCATGTCAATTATTCATGTATGTATTGTAAATGTTAAAACACTAATATATTTTGTATTTTTTTGTTTTTGTAACGCAGAATACTATTTGTGCTGAAACATATATAACACAAATTTTGAATAATTGTTTGTGTAATATTGGTGGGCAATACCCTGATGGTCGTCAGTGTCAACAGTGTCATTATCCGTAATTATCTTTCACCAATTATTGAGTTTAACCTGTCACGACATGTTATTAGAATTAAATCAGTCGTTGAATCGTATATTAATCAACATTTTAGTTGAACTAATCGTTTAACCTGGATGTTTATTTTAAGCTGATTAATTATGATGACATAAGGGCTCCACTTTCAACATAAGATGAAATGAAAATATTATAATTGTCTTACCAGTAGTATTTTTCAATGACCATACATATGTTGTCTGCAGAGAAACCGAAGGAACAACAGGTCAATAGAGCCTCCATACACGGCTTGATGTGTGCAATTTATGTGGTATGATGAACTACAAGATTACACTGAGTTTTTATGTATATTATTACGAGGTATGTGGGAATGATAACTTATTGGTGTTTACAATATAATTTTCACTAAAATAAATGAATTGTGCCAGTTGTAGATAAATGTATAGTTTTTTTGTCTATGTGGATGAGGGAGACAAAAGGCAAAACACTGCCTGTGACGAGTGCCTCCCCCAGAGTTAAAAGAGTGACTGAGCCAAAATCAAGGAACAGTTGAGCCAAAATGTCTCGCGACATGGAGTTTGAAACAATTTATTTAGTCATAGGATGAGGGAAAGGTGAATTCAGGGAGAGAGCTCCAGAGCTTAGCCGTTGACTAGAAGAAATATTGGTAGTAACGTTTCACTCTTGAGTTGGATAGTTGTACAGAGTAGGGGTGGGATTGTGTTGCAAGACGGGTACTACGTACTCTATGTAGAGGTGGTGGTATGCACTGAGAGAGCTCTGAGGAACACTGATTATTGTAGTAGCGATAGAATAGCGAGAGAGATGCAATATTGCGGCAAAGAGAGAGAGATTGCAGAGAGTCGGTGAGTGGACGGGAGTTAATGATATGATATTTCCCATGGAATGATTTCTGCTTCCATGGCCGAGGACCCGAGGAGAGTGCTGAACGCAATACCGAGGTAATCCTCTCAGGCATGGAAGCGTACATTCCATTTTCTTTCTCTCAGTCTAATGCCAAAAAATCTTGGTTTACTCACATTTGATCTACTGCTGTCCACAACAAGGAGGAAGCATTCAAACGGTACCAACGCCTTAAAACTCAAGAATCTCATTCTTTCTATGTTTCTGCCCGGAATCAAGCCAAATCTGTTCTTCGACTTGCGAAGCACTCTTTCATCAATTATAAATGCTCTGAACTATCCAACTCTAGCTCTTCCCAAGCTTTCTGGCATCAAGTCAAAAACCTCTTCAACAATTTTTCTTCCTATTCTTTCCCTCCCCTTTTCCACTTTGATGGCACAATCATCACTTCTTCCTCTGACAATGCTGAACTCTTTGCTCAAACTTTTGCTAGAAACTCTACCTTGGATGATTCCGGTGCTATTCCTCCCTCGCCACCCCCCTCTCTCCTACTTATCCCTAATATCCTAATCTCTTCTAAAGATGTACTTTCTACCCTCTCTGGGCTTAATACTAAGAAGGTGTAAGGTCCGGACAGTGTTCCTCCTGTTATACTCAAACACTGTGCTTCCGTGCTGACCCCCTGCCTAGGCAAACTATTTTGTCTCTGTCTCTCCTCTAACGTCTTCCCTTCTTGCTGGAAGTTTGCTCTCATTCAACCTGTCCTAAAGAAGGGTGACCGCTCTCAACCCTCCAACTATCGTCCAATTGCTCTCATATCCTGTATCTCTAAAGTTTTTGCAACTATTCTCGCTAAGGCAGCCTCCCAGAAGCTGGGTGTGCTCAACAGCCTCAAGGGGTTCATTACCCCTGCACAGCTTCTCGCTCTGTAGAGGGGCACAGTGCGTACTTGTATTGAGTATTGTTCACATGTGTGGGGAGGATCCTCTCACACCGCACTCCTAGACAAAGCAGAAAGGAAAGCCTTTCGTATCATTAACTCCAATCCACTCACTAACTCTCTGCAATCTCTCTCTCTTCCCTGCAATGTTGCATCTCTCTCGCTATTCTAATGCTACTACAATAATCAGTGTTCCCCAGAGCTTTCCCAGTGTATACCACCTCCTCTACGTAGGGTACGTAGTATCCGCCTTGCAACACAATCCCACCCCTACTCTGTGCAACTCTCCAACCCATGAGTGAAATGCTATTCTCAGACTTTCTTCTATTCAACTGCTGAGCTCTGGAACTCTCTCCCAGAATCAGTCTTTTCCTCTTCCTATGACTTAAATTGCTTCAAACACCGTGTGTCCAGGCATTTTAGCTCAAACGCCCCTTGAATTTGGCCCTGTCACTCTTTCAAAACTGTGGGAGGCACTCGCTGCAGGCAGTTATGCCTTTCGTCTCCTTCATTCACATAGACAACAAAAAAAAAAAAAAAAGGACGTACTGTGCCCCTGTAAAGAGCAAGAAGCTTTGCAGGTGTAAAGAACCCCTTGAGGCGGTTGAGCACACCCAGCTTCTGGGAGGCTGCCTTACCAAGAATATTGAGAGAAGATGAAGGATTGATTTTTGTATTGTTGAAGTATAAGGGATAGTCCTCTGGGAGTTCCGGATGTGTAGTAAGATGGAGATATTGAGTTTTGGAAGCATTAAAGGCAACAATGTTTTCTCTGCCCCAGTTGGAAATAGTAGTTAGATCAGAAGATAAGTGTTGTATGGCTTCATTAAGTTTGATTTTGAGGGATTCCAGGCTGGGGCGTCCTGAAAAATGAATTGAGTAGTGTAAGGTAGAGTTGTCTGCCTATGAATGGATGGGACTGGAGGTACAGTTGAGAAGATCATTTATGAAAATCAGAAAGAGAATGGGAGAAAAGACAGAACCCTGAGCAACACCGGAGTTGATAGGATGAGGAAGTGAGGGATGGCCGTCCACAACCATAGCTAAGGAATGGCCAAAAAGGAAATTAGAGACAAAGGCACACATGCAGGGATAGAAACCGAAGGAAGGTAGTTTAGAAATTAAAGATTTGTGCCTGACTCTATCGAAGGCTTTCGATATCTCTAGCGCAATAGAACAGGTCTCACCGAAGTCTCAAAAGGAGGATTACCAAGAGTTAGTAAGATATGAAAGAAGATCTCCAGTAGAGCGACCGTTAAGGAAGCCATGCTGGCAACCTGGGAGTAGATTATGAGTAGAGAAATGCTTAAGAATTTTGGTTGCAAGAATAGTTTAAAAAATGTTAGAGATAAAAGAGATGAGAGCAATTGAACGATAGTTGGAGGGTTGAGAGCGGTCACCTTTCTTTGGGACAGGTTGAATGAGAGCAAACTTCCAGCATGAAGGGAAGACATTAGAGGAGAGACAGAGATAAATGAGTTTGCCTAGGCAGGGAGTCAGCACGGAAGCACTGTTTCTGAGTACAAAAAGAGGAACACCGCCTGGACCATACACTTTCTTAGTGTTAAGTCCAGAGAGGGTAGAAAGTACATCTTCAGAAGAGATTAGGATATTAGGCATAAGGAGGAGAGAGGGGGTTGGAGAGGGAGGAATAGCACCAGAATCATCCAAAGTGGAATTTCTAGTAAAAGTTTGAGCGAAGAGTTCAGCTTTGTCAGAGGAAGAAGTGATGATTGTGCCATCCGAGTGGAAAAGGGGAGGGAAAGACGAGGAAGAATTTTTGGGGAGAGGATTTTGGCTAGATGCCAGAAAGCTTGGGAAGAGCTAGAGTTGGATAGTTCAGTGCTTTTATAATTGATGAAAAAGTGGTTGGCGAATCGAAGAACAGATTTGGGTTAGTTCCAGAACTTCCAGGCAGAAACATAGGAAGAAGGAGATTCTTGAATTCTAAGGCATCGGTACCGTTTGAATGCTTTGTCTTTGTTATGGACAGCAGTAGAACAAGCGTGAGTAAACCAAGATTTGTTTGCATTAGACTGCGAGAAAGAAAATGGAATGTATGCATCCATGCCCGAGAGGATTACCTCGGTAATGCGTTCAGCACTCTTCGAGGGTCCCCGGCCACAGAAGCAAAAGTAATTCCATGGGAAATCAAAGAAATACTACCGAAGAGCCTTCCAGTTGGCAGCGCCAAAGTGCCACAAGTGCCGCCGGTTGGGAGGATCAGGTGGGTGTACCGGAGATATAGAACAGGTGACAGATATTAGTTTATGATCAGAGGAGCCCAAAGGAGATACAAGATTTACAATATAAGCAGAAGGGTTAGAGGTCAAGTGTGTTGGGCCGGTCTCCGAAGCTATCCGAGATGCGGGTGGGTTGCTGGACTAACTGCTCTAGGTCATTTAGGATAGAAAAGGTGTAGGCTTGTTCACCAGTTTGGTCAGTGGAAAGAAAGGAGGACCATTGGCGGTGGTGAACGTAGAAATCTCCTAGGATACAAAGGAATACAACGGAAGGCAAGCAACAACAGACCTACTGGTCCTTACTAGGCTGCTTGTAAAAAAAAAAAAACATTTGCCATAGCCATCAACTGAAGGATTTCATCTCCAGAAAAGCTGTGGTCAGATAACTAAATTATAGTACTATGTCCGATACTAAAACGGTCATATTACTCATGCACAAACGCAGTCAGTTGTGGGTTCATGGCAAGATATTTGTCAACGCGATATTTGAATGTTTGGACTGCATGGCACTCTACAACACTTCTTGGCAATTTATTCCATAAGTTGACCACTCTGTTGAAAACAAAAGTGCTTCGTGTGAAGGAAACGCCTTCCCGACAATTTTGTAACCATTATTTCTTGTGAAATTTGAGTCATTGAATGTGAAGTACTTATGTCTGCAAAGGAGAAATGGATAAAATGTGTTCCATCTTAGAAGTTAAGTAGTCAAAGAATTGTGGATAGTTGGTAGAGTTAGGGGAGAGATAAACAGCACAGAAATATTTAGTTTGAGAGTGACAAGAAAGCTTTAGCCAGAAATTTGAGAATACAGAAGAATCAAAGTTGGGAACACGAGAGAAAGCAAGATTGTTGGGCACATACTGTATACGCCACATCCACCTTTAGCTTCAAAATGAGGATAGAGATAGTAGGAGGACACAGACAAGGGCTTGCTGTCAGTAGGCCCATATATATGCATACATATATACAGTAATCTTGTCTTTTTGCAAATACTGCTGACACATTAAGATGCTATTAATGCTATTAAATTCATGTTAACTTACTTATTGCATTTCGGTTTAGCATCCAAATAAATATTATCAATAGAAAGGTCTTCGTTCCTATACGGCGTATTCGTTGGTGCATTCTAGTGGGTAGTCAAAACATATATATATATATATATATATATATACTGGTATGTATATATATTATATATATATATATATATATATATATATATATATATATATATATATAAGTACATAAATAAATAAATAACTTAATTATTAGTACCACCAGAACTGTTGGGACACTGAACATCGAACAATATAAGATGCAGGTTATCTTCCATTAAACTTTGCTATAAATATATCAGGATACCGTTTCATAAACATAATATAAGCTACTTTAACTGAAATACTTTTTCCTCAAAGGATGTAAATATAATTTCATTAGATGATTCTAAGAACAGGTAGATAGTATTTTGTACTATGTTTGTTTAGTATAATACAAACATTCTCCGACCATCATTATTTCCCTATAATAAACCTGTAACTAATCTTACAGGGGCTATTACGGGAGGGTTTTTTATCGTCAACATTCATTGGTCAACACTTGAGGGATGTTGTGCTGTGTAACATTCATGATTAATTAAGTTATGTTCGAGAATTGTTGTACAAATTAACCTCCTCAGCTGCCAGACCTGTGTTGAAAACTCATTATGACTGAACAAGCGCTCGTATGATTATGGCTTAACTATTTCTTCCTCAGGCTATCGCTCTCTCTCCAGAAACGTATATCTACCTACCAACACTATTTCTTGAACACCGTTCGGCAATCAATCCTCGGCTTTGTTTTCCCAGGACTCACTCTGCAGCTCAGGTTCTTTCACTACATTTTTATTTCGAAACCCTGTTTTTCGTTGCGAGGAACACCTGAGGAGAGAATGATTGTGGGAATGTTGGAAGAAGGAAAGATATATGAAAACAATAAAGACATTGGATAGAGGAGGGAAGATATGATTAGTAAAATGGCATAATATGTGGGGGTTGTTCTAATTTTGATATAAACAACAAGTACACACAATCAGAAGCCCATTACAATCAACATTTTTAATGGAACCATTATAATGTAGGTTTAGCCTATGTTCGATTAACTGTCCCTTTTCGATTATATTATATTTTAGCTATTAAACACCGTTTGTTGCGTCACAATACACAATGTGGAAGTCATGTCAGAAAGGGTACAAATATAGCTCGTCTGGGGAAGGGAAATAACTTATATTCAGACTGTAGAATACTTTGGTAGGAATTGGCTACTATTCTTCTCTGCCGTGAAGCTATAATACAGGAGCCTGCATAAGTCAAACTGTTAACGCTAGTCAAACCTATTCTGAATACAATAGTAGTTCCCCATGTCGAGACGAGTCATTTGCAACCAGTTAGACATTTCTACCTCTACAGTATGTATAGATTGGGGGTAGAAATTAGTGGTTAAGAACTCCAATGAACAATAATGTATTGCCAACTACTTTCTTTTCTTGAAGATCATCCCACCTTGTATTTTGAAATTGCATGACAAGTTCAAAATGTATGTCTACAATTTCTGAAAAAAGGGAAACAAAAAATGTGAAGGCAATGTCGGAGAAAACCTTCCAGGATGGCTTCAGTCAAGTAATAGTAAACCTTCCAGGATGGCTTATTAAACCTTCCAGGATGGCTTCAGTCAAGTAATATTAAACCTTCCAGGATGGCTTCAGTCAAGTAATATTAAGGGGTTTTATTGTAGGTTGCTCTCTAGACTTAAACAAAAACTTCAAAGATATACATTTGTACAGATTTTATTTGGCAAACACATTTCCCGGCCGATGGCATGATCCACCTGAAGTTACAGGCTTTCTATCACTCGCGAGGAAAAAAATCAACACCTAAATTGCACGGAAGGTATTATTATTAGCAAATAAATGGTGCGAAGGTCTAAATATTGCCAAAATAATGGGGCGAACGTGTTAAAGTTTCAAAACTAATGGGGAAAACATGAGGGAGAAGGGGGTCAAGAATAATGATATCCCCTTAAACATAGCTGATCATTAGAAACCAGTGAAGCAAAAAGCATGACGGGCACACCAATGTTGTTGGTAGGCCTATACCTTAACCCTTGCTGTACAGTCGCGCTAATAAGTGATGTCTCAGCACAGTATATTTTGATCAATAATTGGTATCAGCAATATCCAAGCTTCAGTTCTTCATATCGAGTGAAATTTACAAACATTGTCCTACACTTACCCACCCTATTCAACATCTGACAGACATTAATACAGTGCAGAGCAAGCCAAACGTAATGCCAGTTGGGACATGACTTATTAGCGCGACTGTACCGGCAACGTATTTTTTTATATTATTCTGGCTACTATTAGACGATTATTTTCAGTTTAAAAATGGACTCCACCAGCTAACAGGTTTCGAAATGGACTCCACCAGCTAACAGGTTTCGAAATGGACTCCACCAGCTAACAGGTTTCGAAATGGACTCCACCAGCTAACAGGTTTTGAAATGGACTCCACCAGCTAACAGGTTTTGAAATGGACTCCACCAGCTAACAGGTGTCGAAATGGACTCCACCAGCTAACAGGTTTCGAAATATATCACTTACCCCTTTTTACTACTATAGATCCTTTTTAGACTGCGCAAAATCGTCAAAATATAGCTAGAATTTAACTAAAAAAACATCTCTGTACAGAAGGGGTTAAATAACGATATACTGAACACGAGAACATTTTATATCACTAAAATGGATATAAAACGATTTACATCAAATAACAGACATAATTATTGAAGGAAGTGTCGAAAACTAAGAGATATAGCCTACACATTTGTGAAAAGGTTAACATACATGTAAATACCCTACCATATACTGTACACGTCTGAGCTATTCTTGCGTGTATTAAACTATAAGGATTTTTTTTTTTTTTTATTAGATTTGCAAAGCTAATTATACAAACTACCAAAACCTATATATCGGCTTACTTTTGCTACTACAATGTTACCTGTTATATATTATGTTTTTGAGAACCGAAATAGCGATACTTATGACAATGACTCCAATCTATAAATACATTCTTGATCTCTAGCGAAAGGGAATAGCCATGGGAGGGTATTGGAAGAGGCACGCCGTTAATTAATCCGACATCAAACTACCTTCATTATACTGAGGGCCGGGAGGACGTATCAACAGTGTAGTGTTACAGGAAAGAGAATATATTGATAAATAGGTGATATCTCGGCATTATGTATGTTTTCCTCAATATATGGTATGAGCAATATCTAAACTTGATTTATTAATTTCGAATGAAATGTACACAAATGTTCCTACACTTACCTACCCTATTCAACATCTGGCAGATATTAATACAGCACAGAGAGCAAAACGTATTGACGGCTGAGACATGACTCATTAGCACTACCGTACACTTCCTTTTTTTTGGGCCTTATAATATAAAAAACATACAATAAATAGAATTAATATATATTGGTATAATAGTTTCATATACAGTATAATCAACAAAGTAACATACATGTTCTAAAATACAACACATTATTATACAAAAATAGGTCAATGGATATGCTTTAATAATGCGAAGCACAAAAGGTCCTACCTAAGGTTTTCTGTGAGTTAATAAAGGCTGCCTAAATAAATGTTTGTTTGGATAAGGAGAAAATCTGGAAGATATCGAGAATACACATTGCAGGATATGAACATGGAAAGTAAGTAACACATGTTATGAGTTAGTTGGTTCGATTTATAGAAGGTTTAAGACTGGACATAAATTACAGTTAAATTAAACATGTGACCTGGGAGCCATGATTGAGACAAGGGGAAAATGTACAAGAGAACTAGCAAACAAAGTAACACAAGGAAGAAGGTAGCTGGAGCAATGGCAGCTTTGTTTAGGAGCAGAAACGTGTGTAAGAAAGCAGTGAGGTTGTGTTGGCGCCGACATTGATGTATGGATGTGAAACTCTGGTATGGTATAGTAATGAAAAGTCACAAGTAAGAACAGTTGAAATGGATTTGCTAAGAAATGCGTGTGGAGTTCGAAGAAGTGTGAACATAGGGAGCCATGTGGAGTTAAGAAGTCGGTAGAGCAAAAGGTTGAAGAAAGAGCTCTCATATGGTATGCTCACATGACAAGAATGCCTGAGAAAGAATAGTTAACAGGATCTATATCAGTGAAGTGGAAGGAAGAAGAAGGCGTGGAAAGTCAAGAAGAAAATTGTGTGATATGGTGTCAGAATGTGTGTCAAAGCGTTAAAAGGGAATGGTTGAAGCAAAAGAATTAGCAAATGACAGGAATGAATGGAGGAAGTTTGTTAGAGAGATGAAGGGCTCTGGACCATTTTAAATGACAAACCTGGAAGGTCTTTATCCCAGATGTTGATGTGAAGTGACCTTGTCCGGAAGTATAACATCTGAGGTGAGGACATTGATGCGGGGGGCTGATGAGTGATTGAGACTTCTGAATGCCTGTGTGCTTGCTTTTTGTGGGAAAACTGTTATATGTGTTCTTCTCCTGCCACATCTTTGTCTTTTCTCGTGTATCTTGCTGATCCTTCCAACCTCTTGTGGGAGCAAGGGCTGGCTACTGACTAACTGGCTGACCTAATACTATCCTGTCCATGGATATAATGCAAATACATAGTACCCCCTGGGGGTAAGGGGGCCTCCATCTTATGGTGGAGGAACAACAGAATATGCCCCACGCGTCCTACTGCGTGTCATACAAGGCGACTAATAGGGGGAATGGGGGTAGATTGTAGGTACCAATCGAACAGGGCTATACCCAGGAGAGGCTGTGGGCATTTGATAAGGAATCGCTGGAACTCCTGTTTCATTTGCTTGCCCTCTCTTACTGATTCCCTTTGTGCCTCACTTACACTGAGAGTGCAGCATGCTCTCACAAACCACTCCTCTCCCTATCTACTTCACTACACTTAACATGCACACCACACTTCCTCCTTCATAATTATTAAAAAGATGATAATTAACAGGCCCAGCCTCAGAGTCCCCAGGGGGGGGGGGGGGACGATAAATACCCCTACACATGCCTGACCTTCCCCTGACGACCCCTATAAAGACTCTGGACCTTGGCCTGTCACTATTACTATCAACTTCTGCAATATTCGCGGCCTTCCCTCTAATTTTCACTCTATCGAACACCATCTCTCCTCCTCCAAACCTGATCTTCTTTTCCTCACCGAAACTCAGGTGTCTGAAGCAACTGCCACCAGCCCCTTCTCTGTATCCTCCTACTTTCTCTATCCTAGTTTCAAAACCAAAGGCGGATGTTGTGCATACATGCACAACAATCTCACTTGCTCTAGTGTTCCCGATTTCGACTCCTCTGAATTCTCAACTTTATGGCTCAAACTATCCTGTCATTCTCATACTAAATATTTCTGTGCTGTCTATCTTTCCCCTAACTCTACCGACTTTCCCAAATTCTTCGACTATCTAAACTCTAAAGTGGAACACATTCTATCTGTCTCTCCCTTCTCTGAAATTTCCATCTTAGGAGATTTCAACATTCTCCACCTCCAAGGGCTCTCCTCTCACTCTACTGACCCACCTGGTGAACAAGCCTACGTCTTTCTATCATAAATGACCTAGAGCAGCTGGTCCAGCAACCCACCCATATCACAGATCGCTTCGGAGATCGGCCCAACATTCTTGACTTATTTCTGACTTCTACCCCTTCTTCTTATACTGTCAATCTTTTCTCTCCTTTGGGCTCCTCCGACCATAAACTTATATCTGTCACCTGTCCTATCTCTTCAGTACGGCCATCCGATCCTCCCAGCCGACAGCGCTTGTGGCACTTTGGCGCTGCTTACTGGGAGGCTCTTTGGCAGTACTTCTTTGATTTCCCATGGAATGACTTCTGCTTCCGTGGCCGAGGACCCTCGGAGAGTGCTGAACGCATTACCGAGGTAATTCTCTCGGGCATGGAAGCGTACATTCCATTATCTTTCTCTCAGTCTAATGCAAACAAATCTTGGTTTACTCACGCTTGATCTACTGCTGTCGGCAACAAGGAGGAAGCATTCAAACGGTACCGACGCATTAAACTCAAGAATCTCATTCTTCTTATGTTTCTGCCCGGAATCAAGCCAATTCTGTTCTTTGACTTGCCAAGCACTCTTTCATCAATAATAAATGCACTGAACTATCCAACTCTAGCTCTTCCCAAGCTTTCTGGCATCTAGCCAAAAACCTCTCCAACAACTTTTCTTCCTATTTTTTGCCTCCCCTTTTCCACTCTGATGGCACAATCATCACTTCTTCCTCTGACAAAGCTGAACTCTTTGCTCAAACTTTTGCCAGAAACTCTACCTTGGATGATTCCGGTGCTATTCCTCCCTCTCCACCCCCCTCTCTCCTACTAATGCCTAATATCCTAATCTCTTTAACCCTTTCGCTGTGGGTGACATTCTGGAATGTTTTGGCAAGTTACAGCAATTTCCAGGCTTTAAAAGCCTGTAAAAAACGTAAAAATCGAGTGTCAGTGGGCGGGAGCGTGAGGGGCCCACCTCCGACCCTCAGAGCACTGAGCGGCTCACTGAGCTAGGCTGTGTCTCACGCGGGTCTCTCTTGGTCTCTCTCACCAGTGTAGCCAAGCGAGCGAGTGTTACATAATAGCGGGGTTCCCGCATTTCACTGGGACCACTGCGGGTGAACCAGACCACGTACAGGGTCCATTCTGGTGCCATTTTGAAGCTATTTTTGCCTAGTTTTCGTCAGAATACACTTCATTTAATGCAGATGCTTGATTTATCATTCAGGAGTGCCTGAATATGCCCTAAATAGCGCAAACATACCCGCAGGCAAAGGGTTAAAGATGTACTTTCTACCCTCTCTGGGCTTAATACTAAGAAGGCGTATGGTTCGGACGGTGTTCCTCCTGTTGTACTTAAAAACTGTGCTTCCGTGCTGACCCCCTGCCTAGGCAAACTCTTTCGTCTCTGTCTCTCCTCTAACGTCTTTCCTTCTTGCTGGAAGTTTGCTCCCATTCTACCTGTCCCAAAGAAGGGTGACCGCTCTCAACCCTCCAACTATCGTCCAATTGCTCTCATCTCTTGTATCTCTATTGTTTTTTAAACTATTCTTGCTTCCAAATTTCTTAAGCATTTCTCTTCTCATAATCTGCTCTCAGATCGCCACTATGGCTTCCTTAAGGGTCGCTCTACTGGTGATCTTCTTTCATAATTCTTACTAACTCTTGGTCATCCAACTTTCGGGACTTCGGTGAGACTTTTCTGTTGCACTAGACATATCGAAGTCCTTCGATAGAGTCTGGCATAAATCTTTAATATCCAAACTGCCCTCCTTCGGTTTCTGTCCCTCCATCTGTGCCTTTGTCTCTAATTTCCTTTCCGACCGGTACATAGCTGCGGTTGTGGACGGCCATCGCTCATTTCCTCATCCTATCAACTCCGGTGTTCCTCAGGGTTCTGTCCTATCTCCTATTCTCTTTCTAATTTTCATAAATGATCTTCTCAACTGTACATCCAGTCCCATCCATTCATATGCAGATGACTTTACTTTACACCACTAAATTTGTTTTCAAGAACGCCCCAGCCAGCAATCGCTCAAAAGTAAACATAATGAAGCCATAAAATGCTTATCTTCTGATCTAGCTACTATTTCCAATTGGGGTAGAGAAAACCTTGTTACATTCAATGCTTCCAAAACTCAATTTATCCATCTTACTACCCATCAGGAACCTCCAGAGGACTATCCCTTATTCTTCAACAATACAAAAATCAACCCTTCATCTTCCCTCAATGTTCTCGGTGTCTCTTTTTCTTCTGCTCTCACTTGGAAAGACCATATTACCAGTCTCGCTAAGGCAGCCTCCCAGAAGCTGGGTGTGCTCAACCGCCTCAAGGGGTTCTTTACCCCTGCGCAGCTTCTCGCTCTGTACAGGGGCACAGTGCATCCTTGTATTGAGTATTGTTCACATGTGTGGGCAGGATCCTCTCACACTGCACTCATAGATAAAGTAGAAAGGAAAGCCTTTCATATCATTAACTCCCGTCCACTCACCAACTCTCTGCAATCTCTCTCTCATTGCCGCAATATTGCATCTATCTCGCTATTCTATCGCTACTACAATAATCAGTGTTCCTCAGAGCTTTCCCAGTGTATACCACCTCCTCTACGTAGGGTTCGTAGTACCCGCCTTGCAACACAATTCCACCCTTACTCTGTGCAACTCTCCAACCCAAGAGTGAAACGTTATTCTCAGACTTTCTTTTACTCAACTGCTGAGCTCTGGAACTCTCTCCCAGAATCAGTCTTTCCCTCTTCCTATGACTTAAATTGCTACAAACTCCGTTTGTCCAGGCATTTTTAGCTCGAACGTCCCTTGATTTCGGCCCTGTCACTCTTTGAAATCTGGGGGAGGCACTCGCTGCAGGCAGTTATGCCTTTTGTCTCCCTCATTCACATAGAAAACAAAAAACAAAAAACTAAAAACTCAAAATATGATAAACCCATACCATACCGTAGAATACAGTAATAAATGCCGCTGCAGTCCCAAGCACTGTGGCAAAAATGGCAGGAGAGACCACCTTTTCACCTCAAGAGATTGAGCAAGGCTGGCCAAGTCACCCTTCAGCGAGTCTTATATAAGCTGAGAAGTGTTGCCAGACCGGTAGCAGTGCTTAAACAGTCGTGTTACCAACTACAGGGTTGTACAGGCAGTTACAAGGAAAGTAAATTACTGACGAATATACTCGGGCCTGGGACTGTAAGGGTTAAGTGGGTTGGTTAATTTTTCTGGATCTCATTCACCCTCATGTGGAACCCCATTAGTTTTGAGGCTTAAAGACGTTCATTGCACTAGTTTGGCGATATTAAGATCTTTCACACCGTTTCTTTGTTAGTACTAGGACCTTTCATGCCTTTTAGTTGTCGATTGTAATTTTAGGAAAAACCGGCCTGTGGCCGGGACACTTTTCTTTCGTAAAAAGTACAAATTTATCTCGAAGGGGGGTCTAATACCCCTTTCCCACTGATGCGAATTTAAACAATTTTCATCGCCGATACCAACGAATGGGCACATTCGGAACATGTCACAAACATTTTTTGAATCCTCGCAAGTTTTCGGATTGTTCAAAATTTGGCACGAGGAGTGACGAGCTGTGCGAACCCTCGCAGGCATCGGCAAATATTTTCCGACGCAATGGCGAGGCCCTCGGAGCTCCTCTTTGACATCGGCGAGGGTGTCGCACGAAAAAAACCGGTGCAAATGACCGAAACTTTGCATGATGGCTCGCCGAAAATCGCCGATGCACAATAATAATCGGAGATTGCCTTGGCGTACTCGCACATATAATGCGACGTGCGGCCGAATACCTGTCGTGAGTATACCCGCCACGGGTATACTCCGCACGAGGCGTGCGAAGGGTTTCGTTGTCAATATTAAGACTTTTCTTGTCATTTAGGCGTCGAGTTTTTCCTGGGTAGCGATAGCGATCCTGTACTTTATGAGGAACCAGCCTTCGGCCAGGACATTTTTCTATCGAAAAATTTACAAATTTATCTTAAAGGAGGGTGTTGGGGGGTGCTTTATAATCTTGATGGAGGTCTAGGGATGAAACTAAATATATTATAAACAAATATATATATGAACAAATATTACGCCCATCCCCCCTTAATATAAGAAATTAAGTGTAGGTTTATGAAAGGAAATTTAATATGACCCAGTTTTCAAATGCTAACCATTCAATTTTACACATTTCGCTTACTAACCCTTGTATATATTTGCATTATTAATTTAACCCCTTTTGTACAGTTTGCCAAATATGTCGTGTCACCGCTGTCATTACGTTTTGCTCGCTGTGTGATGTATTAATGTCTGTCAGATGTTGAATAGAGTGTGTAAAGATAGAAACATGTATGTATATCTCACTCAAAACTATGAATTATTGATCAAAATATAGTTGGTGCCGCGACATCACTTATTTGGGCAACTGTACCGGCGACATATATTTTATTATATTTCAGCTATTTGTTGACGATTATATGAAGCATAGGAAAAGTATATGGTAGCTAACATGATTAATTGAGATAGTTTGTAGCCTTCTTATGGGTAGACGTACTTCCAAAGCTGAATTCATTCGTATAATAATTGTCATCATACAATGAAAAGGATGTCACCGAATTGGTTATCTTAGTTAGCCCTTACAGTACCGGCGACGTCTTTTTGTTTTTATTTCAGCTGCATTTAGACGATTGTATGCAGCTTAGGAAGGATATATGGTAGCTAAAATCTAGCTATTAATCCAGATAGTCTGTGATCTTTTACGGGTAACCATCCTTCCTAAGCTGAATATAACTGTCTAATTGTTGCCAGAATATAATGAAAAGGACGTCATCGGTACTGAATGAGTTAAATACCGGTAATACAATAACGTTCAGCCGTATAAAGACACATCAGCTCTCGCTATCAGTATTAGGTTGAGAAGAATGATAGATATGATAGAGGTGTTCAAGTGGGTTAGTGGCATTAATAAAGGGTACATGAAAAATGTACTGAAGCTCAGTGATAGCGAAAGAACTCTAACAAATGGTTTCAAATTAGATACATTTCGTTTCAGAAAAGATATAGGCAAATATTGGTTTGGTAACAGAGTTGTAGACATGTGGCATAGGCTACCGATTGATATGGTAGGATTGAGAACGATAGGGAGCTTTAAAATAAAATTAGATAGGCATATGGGCGAGATGGGTTGGGTATGAGGGGGGGGGATCTGCTTGGTGTGGGTCAATCGGCGCTCTGCAGACCCCCGTAATCTTGTGTTGATCTCTGACCGTTTTGGCGAGGTCAGTCCTCAAGGTATTATTGAGTTAGGTCTATAATTTGGCCTTGTAATTGGGGTTGGGTGTGACAGGAATCTGCCTTGTGTGGGCCGATCGGCTTTCTGCAGACTCCCGTTGTCTTATGTTCATATATGTTCTTATGTTTGTGCCATGAAATACAGTATATGCAAAATGTTTTCGGATAATCTCGCCGAGGTTACCGCCGAACCATCGCTTAATTTGCCGAAGACGTCTCACAACATACGCCGAGGATTCGTTCATCCCTCGCATTATTTTGCAATATCTTATTGAACACTAGCAGGGGTACCCGGCGTTGCCCGGGTAATCACCATAATCACCATCACTACTACTACCATAATCACCATTATCAATCACTACTACCACAATCATCACAATACTACTACCACCATAATTACCGGCCTCGACCTCCCTGTGCCTCATTAAACGGCGACCTCGATTTCGGCCGGTAAATGACCTCCGATTTAGGATCTGACCACATCCGTACCCCCATTTTGGGGGCTGCGAATAACTTTCGTTCCATACACCTTTTCGATCGGAGGCTTCCTTCTGCTCCAAACGGCCATTTTCTTCGCATTTTTTTCACTCCCGTATACTACAGAAGTTCTGCCGAAAATTTGATTAAACAAAAGTGTCTCTGATTTCCACTAAACTCGCCTAAAACCATCTCCAAAGCCTGGGCTTTTCAACGGTGCCCCACACTCCCACCTGGCACCAAAACTGTGGGAGGAGTTTAGTAACAAATGTCGGGTAACTGATCGGGTAACTGACAAACATTGACCTTTATTTATTAAGATGTGACAGTTCTCGCCGAGGTCATCGGCGAACCATCGCTCAATTTGCCAATGATGTCGCACAATGTCGCCGATTACGTTGCATCCATCGGACACATCGTCGCTGTGTGTAACTTGTCAACGGTTTTTTATGCCCCTTTCCCACTGATACGATTTCATACGATTTTCATCGCAGACACCAAGAAATGGGCACATTCGTGACATGTCGCAACAAAATCTTGAACCCTCGCATGATAATCGTTTGACTCGCAAAGCCTCGCAAGGGCCCTCGCCGGTCATCGCAAATGTTCGGATTGTTCAAAATTTGAGACCAGGAATTGCGAGGGGTCCGAACCCTCGCAAGCATCGTCGAACATTGCCGAGGGATCGACGTGGCCCTCGGAGATCCTCGGCGAGACATCGATGAGGGTGTCGCACAAAAAAAAAAACGTCGCCGAGAGTATACCCGCCACGGGTATACTTCGCAGAGGCTTGCGAAGGGCTGTGCGACGTAGATGAATGCTCGGAAAACACATCGCCGAGGCCAAAGAGCACCTTCGGCGAGGTGGGTAAAAAAAAAGGATTAGGCCTATTGTGAACCTGTCAACCCTTTTTTCTATGCACCTCTTGTAAGGGGGTTCACCTTTTTTTTCTCTTTCTCTCCTTCTCTGTCTTTCTCTGGCTTGTATCCATTCGGCCCCATTCAGCCAACTGTTTTAAGAAGTTTATCCCCATCCAAGTATCGATATCTTCCTGACGAGCGATAGCGAGCCAGCATTGTATGGAGAAATCCGGCTTCGCCGGAGACGTTTTTCTATAAAATGTTTTACAAATTTAGCTTGCTCTCAAAACAAAAATATATATATGTTGGCTCGCTACCGCTCCAGGAAAATATTGAAACCTGGATGGGGGTAAACATCTTAAAACAGTAGGTTGAATGGGGCCGAACGGATACAAGGCAAAGAGAAAGGGAGAGAAAGAGAAAACAAAAAAAGCGAGGTGGGCTCAATTAAGCCGTAACTTAAACATACGGCAAGGACATTGTCAATCTCCGAATTAAGGGGAGATGGGTCGTTTTTCTGGTCCCATTTCTTCCTCATGGTTAACCCCATTAGTTTTCATATTTTATGACGTTCGGCCCATTAGTTTGGCGATTTTAAGACATTTCACCCCATTTCGTTGTCAATATTAAGACTTTTCGTGTCATTTAGGCGTCGAGCTTTTCCTGGATAGCGATAGCGAGCCTGTACTTTTTGAGGAACCGGCCTTCGGCCAGGATATTTTTCTATCGAAAAATTTACAAAATGATCTTGAAGGAGGGTGTTGGGGGGTGCTTTATATGCTTGATGGAGGTCTAGGGATGAAACTAAATAAATGAGCAAATATTACTTAAGGGGAAACCGACAGTTTGTTTGGTCATTCATTCCTTTATTTCTTTGTTTCTTCACTAGACCTCCATCAAACTTAAAACAAAAAACTCTAGACCTCCCTTCAAGATAAATTTGTAAATTTTCGACGAGATGGGTTGGGTATCGCTTAATTCGCTGAAGATGTCGCAGAACTTACGCCAAGGATTCGTTCATCCTTGCCAATATTATATTCAAATGTGACAGTTCTCGCCGAGGCCATCGTCGAACCATCGCTCAATTTGTCGATGAAGTCGCATAATGTCGCCGAATACATCGTATTCATCGGCGACATCGTCGCCGAGTGTAAACTTGTCAAAGTTTTTTAACGGTCAAAATAGTTGACTTCACACAAATTCGTTGCGACAACTACGTCCTCGGCGACGAAAACCGTATGAAATCGCATCAGTGGGAAAGGGGCATAAAACGGGCAATTTGGTATACATCGCACAAATTCGTTCCGAAATGCCAAAAATACGTCCTAGGCGATGAAAATCGTTTAAAATCTCACCAGTGGGAAAGGGGCATAAGGGTGTTTTTCTAAATTTGATGGCGTTTTAGTGAGGAAACAAATAAATCGATAACTAAACCAAAGAAAAACAACTATCCCCCCTTACGCCTACATACTCGAATTACTGAGGATCACGAATCAAAGCCTATTGTTTGGGGCATAGCTTACAATATCAGAGCCTGCTAAATCGGTCTTCCATGACGACCATGTTATAAATCACAATACAACCGTACCGGTATTCGTAATTAACCCCTTCTGTACCGGTGCCGTTCTTTTAACTTTATTTTGGCTACTGTTGAACGAAATTATTCATTTTAATAAGGGCCTCATGAAATTTACTGGTATCAAACTATCTCACTTGATCCTTTTTACTAACACTGATACTTCTAAAACTGCACACAAACGTTTAACATTACTAGACTAAATTTTAAAAGACATCGCCGATACAGAAGGGGTTAAGTAGTACCGAGCCTTACCATAAAAAGATGCTAATCGTAAATGCAAACAGTAGTTTGTTACAAACAATAACAGTACCGTAACAAAATCCATACCATACAGCACCGTACTGTCAACTTTATTCTCTAGTCACTACAATTAGCCTTATTCCAACAACCCATCAAAGACAAAAGATGAAGAAGGACAGGGTGATTTCGGCAGTCCTCATATTTCGCATGTAAAACTCTACAAACATTTAAATGATCAAAACATATTACGTTACAGAGTACGAATCTATTATTGCACTAACTGCAAATATATTACGAATACTCTTACTTAAATATAACATGGGCCGAATGTGTGCTAATGCGATCGAAATATCGGCGATACAGAACACTTCACAAACAACTGTTGATGTAACTATGGGCTTACTATACTAATACATAATATGCAGAAGTACAAACATTACCACAGATCGCTGTGCGATCACAATAACACTGGCAATATTTCGACTGTGGCTTTTTGGTAATAAATACATTTTGCAGTTCATAGCTTTTGTCGATGTAGCCGCAGTCGTATGTAAACACATTTAGAGATTTCTTGCTTCTGTGTTAATGTAGAAAATAATAATTTTGTCTTTTACTTTGACCATGTATTGATTTTGAGGATGGACATGGAATGAGTAAATAACGATAAGTGAATGATCAGATTCTCAAATGTATTTGCCTATATAGCGCTAAATACCAGATACGCAGCGATAAAATAGCGTCTATACCGTAAGCTCCATAATGTCTGTGTACCTCTATACTTAGTACCACCACGGTATCAAGATGGCGTTAGGTGCCATTGGAATATAGCTTAATGAATGGTAGTCAACGTAATTGTTATTCACTTTATTAACTTGTTAACGTTTCTTTTGCCTAGCTTACCATTCTAGTCTAACGGTGAGCAACATCTGTGCATAAACAAACCCTGACATAAGTAATACGAAGTAAAGGCGAAAACCTCTACTGTATGTAGAAGGTAATTACAAATCACAAATACTTAAATAAATCCAAGTAAAGCACAAATATATACTACACAATATAACTTTCATTAAATACCTTGATTGCAAATCATATAGACACATAATAATGAGTGGAAGCTGCCTATACTGCTGTTTGCGGATGACACAGTTCTGATGAGCGATAATGAATGGGAGTTGCAGGGTCTGGTAAATGAGTTTGGAACAGTGTGCGAAAAACGGAATTTGAAGGTAAATGCGGGGAAAAGCAAAGTTATGGTCTTCGAAAGGGGTGAAGTCACAGAGTGTGAGGTGAAGTTGAACGTCAGGCTATAGAGATCGTCAGCTCTTTTAAGTATCTGGGCAGTGTGTTGAGTAAAGATGGGACTGTGGATGAAGAAGTGTGGGAGAGAGTGAAACAGGGGAAAGAGGGTTGTAGAAACGTTGAAAACACTTACAAGAAATAGAGTGGTCAGTATGGAAGTGAAGAAGTCCTTGCATGACAGTGTGGTAATTCCGACACTAACTTACGGAAGCGAAGGATGGATGTTCGTGGAGAGACTCAGACCAAGAGTGAGAGCGGTGGAAATTAGTTACTTGAGAAGTGCGTGTGGAGTTATACCCCTTTCCCACTTATGCGATTTCATACGATTTTCGTCGCCGAGGACGTAGTCTTGTCAATTCGCAACGAATTTGTGCGACGTCAACGATTTTGACCGTTAAAAAACGTTGACAAGTTTTCACTCGGCGACGACGTCGCCGATGGGTAAGACGAATCGGCGACATTGGCAAATTGAGCGATGGTTCGCCGATGACCTCGGCGAGAACGGTCACATTTGAATAAAATAATGAGAAGGATGAACGAAACCTCGGCGTATGTTCTGCGACGTCTTCGAGCGAATTGAATTAAGCGATGGTTCGGCGAATACCTCGGTGAGATTATCTGAAAACTTCTCTTACTCTCCTTTTCTCTCTTTCTCTGGTTTGTATCCATTCAGCCAACTGTTTTAAGACGTTTATCCCCATCCAAGTATCGATACCTTCCTGGCAAGCGATAGCGAACCAGCATTATATGGAGAAATCCGGCTTCGCCGGAAAAAAAATTCCAATTGAAAAATGTACAAATTTAGCTTGCTCTCAAAAAAAATATATATATATGTTGGCTCGCTACCGCTCACCAGGAAAATATTGAAACCTGGATGGGGGTAAACATCTTAAAACAATAGGCTGAACTTGGCCGAACGGATACAAGGCAAGAGAGAGGGAGAGAAAGAGAACAAAAAATACAAAAACGAGGAGAGAGGGAGAGAAAGAGAAAACAAAAACAGCGAGGTGGGCTCAATGTTTGCGTTAAGGCTTAATTGAGCCCACCTCGCCTTTTTTTTTTTTTTCTCTTTCTCTCCCTCTCTCCTCGTTTTTTTTGTTTTCTCTTTCTCTCCCTCTCTCTTTGCCTTGTATCCGTTTGGCCCAGTTCAGCCTACTGTTTTAAGACGTTTACCCCCATCCAGGTTTCAATATTTTCCTGGTGAGCGGTAGCGAGCCAACATATACATATTTTGTTTTGAGAGCAAGCTAAATTTGTACATATTTCGATAGAAAATGTCTGTGGCGAAGCCGGATTTCTCCATATAATGGGGTTCGCTATCGCTTGCTAGGAAGATATCGATACTTGGATGGTGATAAACGTCTTAAAACAGTTGGCTGAATGGGGCTGAATGGATACAAACCAGAGAAAGAGAGAAAAGGAGAGAAAGAAAAAAAAAACAGGTGAACCCCCCAAGAGAGGTGCATAGAAAAAATGGTTGACAGGTTCACTATAAGCCTAATAATTTTTTTTTACCCACCTCGCCGAAGGTGCTCTTTGGCATCGTCGATGTTCTCGGAACATCTGAGAGCATCGCGAGCAGAACATCTGAGAACATCGGTGAGCCGCCGAGCAGCGTTGCAAAGTTTTTTTTGTGCGAAACCCTCCGCGATGTCTCGCCGATGTCGCCGATGGTCTCAGAGGGCCTCGTAGATCCCTCTGCGATGCTCGACGATGCTTGCGAGGGCTACAAACCCTCGTGAGTCCTCGTCCAAAATTTTGAACAAACCGAACATTTGCAATGACCCGCGAGGGCCCTTGAGAGGCCTTGCGAGTTATACGATTATTATGCGAGGGTATACGATTGCTGTGCGACATGTCACGAATGTGCCAATTTATGGGTGTCGGCGATAAAAATCGTATGAAGTCGCATAAGTGGGAAAGGGGCATTACATGGAGGGATAGACAGACGAATGCGGAAGTAAGAAGGAGTTGTGGTGTGGAGGTAGATGTGCTGGAAAGTGTGAAAAGGAACAAGTTGAGATGGTTCGGCCATATGGAACGTATGGGAAGCGAGAGAATGACTAAGAGGGTGCACGAGAGCTAGGTGGAAGGACAGAGAGGGAGACGTAGACCGAAGGAGAGGTGGAAGGATGGAGTGAGGAAGTATATGAATGAAGGCGGTGCTGGTTGGGAGGTAGAGCGTCGACTGACTGGGGACAGAGGTGCTGGGGGCGGTTCGTTCGTGGCCACCCCTTTGGGGATCATGGCGTTAGGCAATAGATAGATAGATAGATAATCATTCATGTCACTTTTTCTATCAAGTCGAGAGAGAGAGAGAGAGTAATGATACACATACTGCATAGCATATTTAATGACTATGGTATTATCTGAATATATAATATTTGCATAACATAATATATTCTGGGTGTTCAACTTATTACGAACATTTGCAAAGAGATACATTTGACAACGATTATGTGCGTGTTCTATATTAAGTGTCATTGTAATACCATATTAAGATAATTCACACTGAAAGTCATAACTTACATTTGTAAATTACCACACAATGTGGGTGTCTTCCTTCCTGAAAATGTAACACATTGAACACCGAAGAAAGATGACATAATTATTGTATTATCAACAACTTCCATTATGAAATATAGATTTGTTCCCAGTATTATTCAGTCATGTATTGGCTTTATCTTTCTTGTCATTTATAACTCACTACAGTAGACGCGATTATTGTGGGTTTAAATATACCGATAATATATTGTTTCTTTGCTCTCCATCCATTGGGAGCCTGATGAAACAAGGTAACCTTGATGAAAATTAAAGTAAGTTTTTTCAGCGGTTCAAGGGGTCAACATTGTATCTATGACTGTCAATCACTGCATGAATTAATGAAAGTAGTGTTTGCACAAGACACAGACGCACATATAATACTCAAGACCTGAACCGATCTCTTCCAAAGGGAAGCGGATTGTGTACATTTTTCAACCTTAACCGTTTAAGTTAGAGGCTTAGTTTTACCTTGACATTATTATTTCAAATAACTTCAATTATTTATTTCAAATAACTTCAATTATTTAGGTAACTTGTAACATCAACAACATAATCATAAAGAGGATTACCGGTATCCAATTATTGAAACAAAATCTATTGTATGTGTGTTCTACAACGTTATGTGAATTAATTACATAACTTTATAATTTCAAATAGTTTAATCCCTTGAAGGTTATGACGCAGCTTAGGAAGGATCTATGGGGATTAAAATGGTAAATACTATATCATAGTATGCTTTGACTTTACTTTACCCTTCTTTATCTGAACAACATCTTCTAATAATAGCCATACAATATATGCATTTAAGTATGACTGCTCCAGACCACCGCGGCGAACCTACTGACACAAATCTCAGCTCCCTCCTCCCTCTCTCACTCGCTACATACTCAATTATGTACTGCCGAATTGTTCTGGGTCTTATTTAGGCATGAAAATGATCACGTAAACAGCCCTATTTTCCGCTCGTAAGGTGTTAAATGCGTATTCGTATCTTGAAAGTGTTAATCACACAAACCATTAGTGCATCGCGATATAATGACCCACCGTCCATAAACCATCCAGGTGAATGATTACAATATTCATACGTGCCTCATAAATTGAAACAAACATTATATGTTGTGCCGTGCCAGGAGCGCACATTTTATGTATGGAGGTAACTTTCAGTGATTGCTTTCATGATAGCCACACCATGGATGAGTGCTGGATAGATATGTAAAATTTGTGATTAACCCACTGAGCCCCAGCTATATTATAAATAAATGTACCACCAGGGACCGGCAGGATTTGAATTTGAATTTTTTTCCAGAAACAATAGCGAATGGGTTAGGAATGAAGGGAAAAAAAAAAAAAAAAATGAAAATGGTCAAAAATTGGTCCTACGGAGCCCCCGAAAACGGATTTTAGAAGAGTAAAAATTTGAAGGCAAAAACACCCAAAAACCATGTTTTTGCACGCTCACGCAGTTGGACTTTGAGAGTTTTTAACCATCGCCAAGGTTGCGTGGGATACTTACACAGTTCCCATACAAATCTGAGCTCTCTAGGTGCCTTGGGACCGGAGTACCAGTGACGACACGTTGTCGTCGCTGGGGTTTAGCGTTACATACATTGCCGACGACACGTTGTCATCGCTGGGGTTCAGTGGGTTAAAATTGTTCATCATGCTTACAGGAGTTAGTTTGTCAGTCATTCATTACTAATATGGAATTTCTACTACTACATAACAACAGGCCAAACAATGACAGATGATAATAATATATTCTAGGTGTGAAACGCATAACTATGATCTAAAACATTGATCGATATACAAAAACATAAGACAGACATTTCATAGACTGTTAAAAACATTTACGTATATATCATGCAATACTAACACTTACTGCACACCTATAGGAGTCACAAAGGTGTAAACCTCAGAACTTACAAGATATTGTATGTGTCAAACGCTATTTCACAGGACATACAGTATATACATTCACTAAGCACACATGAATCACATGCTACATACTAGCCCACAAATATTTCAATTCCATATATAGTAGCCACACAAATACAAAATCAACAATAAAAGATATACATACACGAGACACAGACGCAAAACACACAGTCAAGAACCGCACATCTGTTTACCAAGGTTCTGTAACTTGCAGGAGCATATGGGAAGAGAATGTCCATGATTGTCGTGATTCTTACAGTTTGAAACAAATCACGGTGGTCGTGTTCTTATCCTCTGTCTGACATTGGCTTTTATGAATGCACACTACCATAAGAAACGCAGCCTCCTAAACAAACATGCTCCCTAACCAAAATGTTATGCTCACCATAAGTATTGCGGCTGTATAGACAACCACTAGTACCATGCCACAAGGACGTAACAAGCAGGCAGAGAGCATCTGCGCACCTTTCACACGCGCAGATGCCCCCATGTGGGTATACCTCAAACAATCATGTTGCTGGAACCGGCCTACACTATAACAACACAAGATCGCGCCCTTCTAGCTCGCACTGAATAGGAACCAGCATAAGCAGAACTAGGACAGAATATGCCAGTCAACCTGGCAAAAATAATCTAACTAGGTTCGATACTAACACCTCCAGGTCTGAAGACTGGAAAAATTCCTAAGTATGTGACTAGGAAAACTAGGTTCAATACTAGGCACCAGGTCCCAAGACTGGTAGCACTAAATGTTAATAGTAAACCTGCTAAGTTCGCAACTAAAATCTCAAGTCTGAAGACTGAAACTAAACAGTGCTCTGATCAACCTGCTAACTTCGAGACTAGCATGTCTGGACCCAAGATTGACTCAGTTTGTTTACGATACCCACACAAGTGCAAACTGGCGTAACAGTGAGGCTCGATGCTTTCATTTAGGTTATCGACTAGGGCAAAGGAAGCCAAGACTCACTTCTATCCTATCACTTGCATGTGATATGAAACCTTGCACAGCTAGTGTTATGAGACCTAACCTTCAAGCAGAGCAGAAGGAAACTGCAAGTTGCACCACGAGTAAGTCCAGACCTAACCAGACGAACAAGACAAAAAAATGTTGAAAAAGAGTCTAGTACGTGGCACGTTAAAGGAAAATCACCGAGTCCCCCTCAGACGCCGGATAAATCACTAAATTCAAATTCAAGTATTGTGTCACTAGTTGTTAGTGGAGTCTCTTCTTGAGAGACTCCAGTTCACACATCCTTCAGGGAGTACAAAACACACGTTTCCCTCCTTGTGTCTCGCTATATAATTGTCCTAATTTTACGATCGAGCAATCCCGCTTTGATGTATTTCGAACATTAAGTAGTAGAGATTTCCTTGCGAAGACACTAAACACCCAATCACGCGCACAGGGTTACCAAATCAAGTCCGCTAGATAGTAATTAAACGCCGAAAATCTCTTGAATATTGCCACAATCTCTACAATAGCGCTCTAAAATGGCTCAATACTCCACAATATTGTTATAATTCATGTCACTAGATGTAAAAATTAGCCTCTAGGTAGAAATAAATACATCTAGATCTAGCGGGAATATAGCTAAATTGGCCACACTGTACGCACACCTATAATTTAGTGATTCCCATATAGTAAATGTTCATTTTATTGATAAATGTACCTATAAACTATAGTAAAAACATTCTAACTTCGCTAAAGCTCAATTCAAGATACCAATTTAATTAAAACACGTTTTCGCCATTTCCAATTGAATCAGCTCAATCTATGTACATGTGTTGAAATATAACAAAACATTAATTTGTGATAAGAATCCGCGGAAGTAAAAACAAAACAACATAATTTAATTACACACATGTCCATCTTGTATTTTAGAGCACGCGTCTTCAAGCATGCGTGGCCTTTTTAGCTATAACTAGAGTAAAAGCTCATTCTTAAGTAGACTTGTGAAAGTGTGTATATTTATGTTTCTATACATTGTTCTTACCATTATTGTGTGAACGTATATCCAATTTTGTATGAATATAATTGTTGTTCTGTTTGACTTGCCTTTGTGTTTGCCTATAGTTATATATACAATACTTGTATCTCCTGTTAGTAGAACTCGCCAATAACCAGATTTGTACTAGCATTAAACAAAATTATTGCATTATAGCTAGTAGAAGCAAAAACACAAAGGAGAGCACGCTCATGTGTGAATCTGCTTGACCTGGAATCAATCCCAGCCAAGGCTCAAATTTAGTGGGTGTGTTAGTAAGTCCTAGCATGCATATCATGTTAGTAAGTCCTAGCATGCATATCATGTTCGCACCCAGTCGGCGGACAGCTCGACGACGTATACAGACTAATAACACACATAACAAAGCCACTACAACAGCTTCCTTTATCTACAACACCCCTTCTCTGCTATCTACATTTCCCCAGCCGTATGGTCCTAGTGTACTGTCTGATGGGTAATGGGATTCCAAATGTAAGGGGTATACTGTACAGTATTATATCCACTTTCTCTTTCAGCAAGAAAGTCTCTACTTCAAGAACCTGTAATTAAGGAAATTAGTGTTTGCTTTTGAACCACCTAACGAGTTGGTCGAAAACCTGCACTTAGGGATATACAGAGTCGCTTCTTTATGAGAGAGATAGAGAGAGATGATGCCAATTACTCATTCCACATTCTCCTAATTTTGTTTTTAACCCTCTATTGGCGGCCCGCAACATAAGTCGAGTTAAATAAATTTGGACTATGTGGCGGCGCGCGACATAGGTCGTGTGGCAATTTCAGCACGTAATGTTGCTGAGAGAGAGAGACAAGTGGTGGCAGGAGAGTAGCGAGCGTATGACTGCTCCAGACCACCGCGGCGGGCCTACTGACACGAATTCCACCCTCCTCCACCCTCTCACACTCGCTACATACTGAAATGTATGGGGAAAGTACCGAATTACATGGTTTTTGCACTCGTGTTTGGCGGTTGTTGCAAGAAAACTAGCAGTCATACAAGGATCGTTGTGGTGTCATTGGAAAGCTTTGTTTATGCCCTTTCAGGGATAGATGCTTGTTTTATGCTCTGTGTCTTATTTAGGCATGAAAATTATCACGTAAACAGCCCTATTTTGGCTAAAAACACCCCGCTGGGCGGTACATATAAATAGACCGCCTAGCCCGCCAGTAAGGTGTTAAATATTAGCCTCATTACTTCCGGATTGAAGTTATATTTTCGCCGATCTGTTTGTCTGTCTGTAAACAAGATGTTTCACAATGTTACGAACAGGTTTTCACGATATTTGGGGGGTAGATGATATACGCGCCAAAGAAGAAGTGGTTAAATTTAGGAGGCGAATCGGAGTTTTAGCGAAATGTTGTGGGCTGATGGGATATGAATTATGAACATTATGTTTACGAATGTTTAGGCAGATCGCATATGCGCCAAGAATGAAGTGATTAAATTTAGGAGGCGATCTGGATGGTATCCTGGAACCCAGATCAAGAAGAACATTTAGGCCTATGGTAATATTGGTAAAGAATCAGCCAGCGTAAATGAATGGTTACCTTGTACCGGCTGTCCCTTCTAGTTTTAGGTTTCCCACACAGCTCGAATTACCTTCATTATATATGTTTAGTCCTTGCGTCGTGTGTACATGGCATGTTCCTTTTTAAAATCAAGTATACTTCTATTCTGAAATTGTCTACGAGCCCACAACACACATGTACAACATCTTAACTCTATTGATTCCATTTGGCAAGCCGTTTAGGTAATAATAACGCAATTTATTGCCTGCTATACAGTATACATTTATTGCCTGCTATACAGTATACATTTATTGCCTGCTATACAGTATACATTTATTGCCTGCTATACAGTATACATTTATTGGCCGATCTACAGTATACATTTATTGGCCGATCTACAGTATACATTTATTGGCCGATCTACAGTATACATTTATTGGCCGATATACAGTATACATTTATTGGCCGATCTACAGTATACATTTATTGGCCGATCTACAGTATACATTTATTGCCTGCTATACAGTATACATTTATTGCCTGCTATACAGTATACATTTATTGCCTGCTATACAGTATACATTTATTGCCTGCTATACAGTATACATTTATTGCCTGCTATACAGTATACATTTTTATACACAGACGGCAGTCCAAAATTGGTTGACTTTTGAATTAAAAAGTGGTATTAACCCCTTCTGTACCTGCGCCGTCTTTTTAACTTTTTCTGGCTACGAGTAGTCGATTATATTCAGTGTGAAAAGTATCTCCAGCAATTAACAGGCTTCAAACTATCTCACTAAACTCTTTTTATTGCCACCTATCCATTTTAAACCGAAATCAAATCATCTAAATATAAGTAGACTAAAATTAAAAAGACGTCGCCGGTACAGAAGTAGTTAACTGTATTTTCCTGTTTATATTATTTTGCGTCTTTCACTATTTGCATGACTTGTAGTTTTCATGCGCCTTTTCGTAGTGGTATTATTCTGTGTGCTATCTGTTTTCTTGCCAACTCACTGTATACGTGCTGTGTACGTGTAAGACTTTTATTTGTCTTTCTTTTACCCTACTCGCATTAACCCCTTCTTCCTCACCATTTCTTCTCATAGATAAACCCTCCCCCCCTCTCTCTCTCTCTCTCTCTGTACAATACCGGTTTTTGTGTTTTGTATTATTATCTTAACAAGACTATATTTTTTATATTACTAATACCTCATTTACAAGACATGCTTTCACATGCCACACTACAACATAATTTAGACATGAATAATAAGTATAACACACACACGCACACACCTTTGCCAAAATCCGATTTCTTTCTCTTGACACACACACACACACACACGTATTCACCAAATCGTATATATTATTAATATGTGTACAGTCGGTCACCTTTCCGACTGGGCCACCTAATGGTAACTTCGCTGCATGTTTTGTTCGCTCTGAAATCAGTAAGATCACTCGCCCCCATCATCTTGTAGATTATGCCCCATAGATGGCGTAGCTTGATGGGAAGGAGAGGGAGGGGACACAGTAGGGAAGGGGGTGTGCTTGTTGGCATGGTTTACAGGATAGGATCCAATGGGAGGGTGTGAGGACGAGTTGTTACAATGTTTTTAATCATAATGGTTTATAGCTATCCACCCTTCCCAGTTAGCTAGTACAGTCACTCATAAACATTCATGGACCCCCCCCCCCCCACACGTGGATGGATCAAGTAAAATGTATTGTTTTTATTGTCCTTGGTACCCCTTAAGACTGTATGCCAGCCAGAGTAAGGGGAGGGACAGGGGGGTGTTAGAGAGGGCCGAATAAGGAGGGTGTAGAAACAAGGAAGTACGGTAGTTACCTTACCCCCACTTTTACCCCTAAACTAAAATTCCACCTACCTACCTCTCTCTCCCTCTCTCTCTTTGATTATAACACTCCACCTTTACAAGACTGGGTATAAAGGTTCGCCTTTCAGCAAATTATATAGGGAGAGCTTTCTATGGTAAATATTTATATAGCTGCCAAAATTCAGTTCATCATCTTGATAATTAAGGATATATGTAGATAACCGTGGGCTTCTCCGAATGCAGAATGCCAGTTTTGTCTCCAAAGTGACACGGGAAATTTGGTGGTCCATACCTATCTAAATGTAAACTGGCAGCTTATTATCATAACTAAAGACCGGAAGTTAAGGCACTAAAAAACACTAAAATAGGCAGGCAAAAAGGCATTTATAAATTACAAAAAAGGCAAAAAAAAAATAAAAAAAAGGCATTTATTGATGAAAAAGGCATTGATTTTATGTAATAAAATACAATCTAGAATTAATAGGGTAAAAATTACCTAAGTAACATTGTCATTGATACACGTTCTAAATTTGTTCATGATTGCACATAATTGCAAGCATTTTTTTCAAATTGTCAGGCGCTAAATTGTGCCGTTTGTCGGATAGAGACCAACTTGGGCCAGGTTGCCATCTGGCGACAGCAACAAGCACCAATATTTTACACTTTGAAAAACAAAAACAAAAAAAGTAAAAAAAAAGACATTAAAGTGATGAAATCACCAAAAAAAAAAAAAAAAAAAACACAAAAAGGCTCTGGAAAACACTAAATAGGCATAATAGGCACTTATCGGCAAAAAAAGGCATTATATTGATGCAATCACCAAAAAGGCACAAAAAGGCACTTATGGTATTTATGGCAAAATCCGATCTCCCCTTAAATTTTAAGCCTGGTTATGTAACCAGGCTTAAAATTTAAGGGGAGGCAGACCCCCTTCTCCCTGATGTTTAGCCCCACTAGTTTTGATATTATAACACGTTCGGCCCATTAGTTTGTCGATTTTAACCTTCTCCAACATATGACGTAATTTTGAGCCGATTAGGGATACTTTAAAGCCTTTGTTACCATCAGGGGTATTTAGAAACCTTTAGTTTAGTTACTTCAACCTCTGCAGTTGTCTTTGAGTTAGCTGTGGGCAGAAAACTAATTTTGGAGAGGTAATTATAAGAGTGAGAGAACTCTATTTCGTATTGCTAATCTGGCAACCTCTGCGTCATATGAGTCTGAAGGGGTTAACACCTTTCGCCCCATTTCATTGTCAATTTTAAGACCTTTCGTGTAATTTAGATGTCGATTATTTCCAGGCGAGCGATATCGAGCCTGCAATTTTAAGAGGAACCGGCCTTTGGCCGGGAAATTTTTCTACCAAAAAATGTACAAATTTATCTAGAAGGGCGGTCTAGGGGGGGGGGGGGGGGGGGGGGTGTTTCTAAGCTTGATGGAGGTCTAGGGAGGAAACTAACAAAATTCATGAATAAATGAATTAATAGACCAAACAAACGGCCAGCCTCCCGTTAAATTACCAAATCCACCCACCACCTCTGATCTTCTTGATTTATAAGAACAACAAAACTAACCAGAGATTTGACCGTTTTTTTCAGCATTCCGCCGTAGGTATATATTCAAACGGTGAATGCAAGTAATATAATATGGCAAATCAGGTGAATGTGTGAAATATACAGTAATATGGCAGAGAGGTGAGAAGACAAAATGTGTCAAGCGTAAAGAGAGGAAGAGAAAAGTAGAAGGAAAAGAGGAAGTGGATGAGAGAAAATTGAATACAAACACAAATATATATGGCAAAATACATTCATAAGTGAACTGAAATAATGCAGGGAGAGAATGTGGAATTCGCAGATGGTTTTCTATAATTATGTATTACAAATACACACACGCACACACACACACACACAGTTACAGAGTTACACAGATACAAAGATCTTTCGGTCCCAATTACTATGGGTTTCAGAGGCCGTGTGACATCGTTTTTCGGGAATAACTTATTAACAAACAGTTGGATCAGTATGATATTTTGACACAGCTTTTTTCACACCGTGCCCTAATTTTCGTCAATATAGTGCATTACTAAAAGTGTAGAAATAAGCCACTTGTCCCTGTGTCATAAGGTTAAAGTCACACATTAATGACTAAGAACCGGACAAGGCTACCTTGGCTTACCTGTGAGAACCACCAAACCATTATTGCTCCTCCATCAAACACAGTAGTTATCAGCCACCACCCAACCCTACTATCACCTTTAAATTTAAAGTCAATATCAATTATAAATATACAAAAAATATGGATTTCTGTATATTTTTTATTTTGATATTGACAGATAACTTGTATGTCAAAATATCATACTGATCCAACTGTGTGTTAATAGGTTATTCCCGAAAACAAAATGTAACACTGCCTCTGAAACCCATAGTAGGTTGTCCAGACTAATACTACTACACAGGGACAGTTTATAGTGGAAGAATAGGACAGTAAAATAGAAGGCTCTCTCCCTACCCTCCAACTAAAAAGCCGTACCGGAAAATGGGATGAAGTGTAACCAGATGGGTCAGGAAATGCCCACAAAGAAAGTTTGTATAGAGTATAGACAAAACATAGTTTGAAAGGGAAGTCACACATGCCTACTGATAAATTCATAATAATTCAATCTTAATCAGGTCATCGTTTAATCTTTTCTGTCGACCACATCAAGAGAGAGAGAGAGAGAGATAGTTGTAGCCATAACATATACTGATATTCGCGAGCATACAGTGAAACATTAGTGTTTATCGAAACACAAGAGTGTATGTGTGTGTGTGGTTGTGTCTTTGAAAGACCATATTAGCATTCTTGATCATAAAGTTTCCCAGAGTAATAATTATTGTAATATGGGAAAAAATACTATTCGGTTTTTAGTAAAGGAGAGAGAGAAGGAGAAATTATTAAATATTCCATGTTACTCCTAAATTCATGAAAACGCGATACTGCTATTTTGTTCATGGTACATTTAATGTGAAGAAAGTGTAATAATAAGGATAAACATAGTTGCTGTAAGTTATAATTAGTGATGAGCATTTCATGCGAGTCACGCAAACCTCTACCCCTAGGTATGAGACAGAGATCGTGATATGAGAAGCCCACAAACAAATGGTGCAAATCGACAATACGGGCCAGCCCGGGACCTCAACCAAAATAGACTAATGTATAATGTGAATACTGTATGTATTGATAGATATAGATAGATAGATATAGATAACTAGATAGATCGATAGATAGTGTGAGTGAATGAGTGAGAAAGAGCTGTCTTACTATATAGACAGTGAATCTAGCAATCCCTACACATTGGTTTGTAAACAATTATAACACAAACTAATATTTTTTACAGGTAGATTTAGCTAAAACAAAAATTTACATCGTAATTTATATCATGCGATGTAACGGTAACCATAAACCTGGTGAAATAATTAAATAACCTACCCCCACCCTACATACGGTCAACTTTTCCTACATGATAATCCACCCCCACCCCCCCCCCTTCCCCCCCCCCCCCCCCCCCCCCCCCCCCCCCCCCCCCCCCCCTATTGCTCCCTTTAACCTCTTCTCCTTCCCAGCGAATCTATTTACGCCATCTATGAGACATGACATGCAACCAATTCAGGGTGGGGGGAGTGAGCGATCTTACTAATATCAGAGCGAAAGACACCCAGCGAAATTACCATTAGGTGGCCCAGCCGGAAAGGTGACCGACTGTACCATGGTCAAACCCTCAGCTAATGGAGGGAATTACTTGCAAATTGCCCTCTTCATCAGTCTGCATATTTTACACTGACCTTCTCTTATCGTCTATTATTATTGTCTATTTTTTATGATTGAATTTCTAGTATATGTTGCCTATTCCTGTTTTGTTGTTCGTATTATTTATTCAATTTCGTATTATTATTTGTATTATATACATATATATATATATATATATTTTTTTTTTTGCACGAATCTAGTCTATATTTCCGAATTGTAAAATTCCAGTAGCTGTTTATCCCTACATTTTGCCACTGTAATTCCTCAAACCAGATATTATCCCCATCATGATCACAGATTATCAATCAATGAACACTGAAACAAACACACACACACGCACACACACACACACACACACACGCACACACACACACACACACGCCGCACGGCTAGCTTGAGTGGTACAGTTGCGGAAGGTAATTTGTATACCCCCTTGGGTCTGCCTCTATACCCTAGCACACACCTCGGTGTAATATTGGAAATGATTTATGAATGAATGAGAGTGAAATATGTAACGACGAATATGGTTGGCAGATCGGTTGCCAACAATCCTTAATTATAATAATATAACTAATTTATAATAATTAGGCAAGTGAGCATAATGATCAACTACATGAACAGTGTGTATAATGCTCTACTGAATATATTTGAATTTAATTATTAGTAGTAGACATTGGTGATGAGGAAAGGAATTAATAAGCATATTTAGACATCGTATAAATTTGGTTCAGCTGTGGTTGTCATACATCAGCCACCTTCAAAACAGAGACGGGTGGTGATCGGTAGGATTCGGGAAATGGTTCATGGAACTCGCTTTGATTTACATCCCTGGCTTGAAATATTAATTCCTAACTTCATTAACTGGTATATATATGTATTGTATATATATATATATATTGTGTATGTGTAGAGAGAGAGCGAGAGGGAGACGGGAACAAGAACTAAACATATAGTCAAGTAGTAAGTAAAATAGCATATATTAACATTGATCTGAACAAGAAGGAATGGATTAATAATTGATGATAAACAGTAATGGTTACACATAATATATATTCTTCCTCAAATGTTCTGTGTTTATTACTTGTATTACTACGGGAAAAAGGAGTGGTTGTGCAAGCACGTTAATTGTAAGAGAATCGAAAACAAAATTATTTTCTACAACCTGGTTCTGCCATTTGTGTGGACAGTCCTATGATCACTACCATAGCTGCCCGACATTTTGGTTGTTGGAAGGAACATAATAATTCATTAGTTATGTTACTAAGATACAGTACGGGCATTATCTACCTCTAATCTAATCTAATCTAAAGTTACCTACAGTAAGTTAGATGACGTTTGATGGAACTCAAGGACATTATTTCAATAAGGGAGGAAGGCAGGGAAAGCTTGCACGGGGCGGCGCGAAAGTGTGTGTAGGTGAGGGTGGGGTAGGATGTCTAGGGCAGTGATGTCAGGTTGGTGAATGATATCTATTCGGCCTTCCCTCTTCAGGCTAGCGAACGGTAGCGAGCTGATTTTATTGTATAAAAATTAACTCTGGCGAAGCCGGATACATTTTTCTAAAGGAGCTGGCTACCGCTCGCAAGCTTTAAGATAGTGAGCGGTAGTGACCTGATTTTTCGGTAGAAAAATCTGTCCGGCTTCGCCAGAATTAATATTTCAACCGAAACATGAATTCGCTACAGGTCGCTAGCCTGAAGAGGGAAGGCCGAATGGATATAATTCACCAAACTGGCATCACTGGTTTAGGGTCATACCTGAGAAAAATGGCAGAATCTAGTTGTGATGGTTAGAGAATTAAATAATGATTTGCTTAATAATTAAATAATTAATTTAATTCTTAACTTCATTAACTGCTATATATATATTGTGGAGAGAGAGAGAGAGAGAGAGAGAGAGAGAGAGAGAGAGAGAGAGAGAGAGAGAGGGAGAGAGAGAGTGAGTGAGACCTCTCCATGAACTCGATGCAAAATGAAGCAAATTAATTTTGTATTTACCTATTTCCCCAACTTGACACACACACACGATTATGTTTTATGTATTTGTATTACTATTTTGTTTAATATACAGGCAGGACATTAACTTATGTCATTACTCTCTTAAACTCTATAAATGTATGTGTATCACACATGATCATATTACCAATGTTTGAGGCAGGTGTTGTTCAATGATAATTCTGGAATGGTTTAGTGGCACCCTCTATCTATCGCCTCCGTGGTTATTATTTACATAATAAGATGCTGAAAAGTTATACGAACTGGTATATGCTTATCCTGTATTTGATTGCGCTATATACTAATATATAGACAAAAGGATTCATAGAAGATTCGAGCATCAGTGATACTTGGAGTAAAAACTACTTGTGACGTCAGGACGCTCATACCTCTCTTATCACGGTGGTGTTATCAAGGGTAATATTAGCTAGGTCAGGCATAGTCTTCCCAACCCTTGCCTCGTTCGAATTTTCCCTGTTCCTCCAAGAGATGAATCGTCACAAAGAGAATCTCTGCAGACGGGGAATGATTGTCGGCATGAGGAAAGCTGGCACTTCTATCGGTGGTATAGCCAGGCAAATGGGAATATACAAGTCAACTGTGAGGCTTTGGTGCCAGCGTTGGGAACAAAGTGGCAACCTGAAGGATAAACCAAGATGTGGAGGTCCTAGGAAGACGACTTCAGCAGAAGACCGCAGAATCGTGAACGCTATAGTGGAATCCCCTCTCACAAATGCTGTATCATTAACAGAACACCTGCAGTTGCCAATATCAGCAAGGACAGTCAGAAATAGGCTCCATGATGCTGCCATACATCACAGGATACCAGCTGTTAAAGAAAAGCTACACCAGCATCATCGGGAGGCAAGGCTTGCATTTGCTTTGGAAAATGTTGACAGCGACCTCGATTACTGGGGCAGGGTAATATTTAGTGATGAAAAGACATTTGCTTCTACTATCCATGGTCGTCTCCACTGCTGGCGTAGAAATAACACCAGATATGATGAACAGAACATTCACGAGGTGGCTAGAAGTGGACACGTCACATGTAACGTCTGGGGCTGGATACATCTGTATGGTATTGGAGAATTGGCAGAGATCCAAGGAAGATTCACGGCAGAGAAGTATCTAGAGATTCTGGAGGAGGTGATGGTGCCCTCAGTTCGTGCTATGGCTCTACCCTTTCCTGAGCGCATTATTTTCATGCAGGTATTTTAAACTTATATACATTCTATACAGGCCATCCCACCAGTATAATTAGATACTCCATACTCATGGAGGTGAATATTTGGGTAATTCTAAGCACAAAATACTCTATAAACAAACATATGTCTAATACTCAACCGTTGTGGAATTACAGTTATTGAGAAACGGTTGAGAATTGAGCATAGGTTTTGTTTAGAATTACCTAAAATATTCCCCTCCTGAAATATATAAAAATAAATTGTGGGACAATTTGTATGTCTTTCTTCGATATCTTCATCGAGGAAATGCACTACTACGTCATAAGTAAATTTATTTTTTTATTTATTTATTTTTAGTCTGGTATTATTTTCCAGACTGACAGGACAATTATTTTATATAGAACTGCAGACCAGTCCTTAACGTCTAACCTCATACAAGATTGGGATTTACCTGTTTATAATTCATTGTGATGAGGCACAGGATAACTGTCCCATTCACACTGCAAGGATCATCCGACAGTGGTTTGGAGAACAGCGCGACATCGACCTCCTCCAGTGGCCAAGCAAAGGTTGTGACCTGAACCCTATCGAAAACATCTGGGGCAACATCGTCAACAGTTGGGAAGCTGGCCAGGAACGAACTTCCCAGCGGCTCTTGCAGCACACTATGGAGGAGTGGGAGCTATTCCGTCGGAACCAGAGAACCATCTATAACCATGGATCTTCTCTACCTAGGAGGTTGCAGTGTGTAATTGACAATAATGGTGGTTGGACAAAGTATTAAGAAGTGGAACAATATATAATTATATATATATATATATATATATATATATATATATATATATCTTATTTTCTATCTACAATATTTTATTGAAAGACAAAATATAATTTGTTTAGTTAACTATCGTAATCTCTTTTTTTACTGATATACACCCAATTATGTAGCGTTACGAGTTGTAGATTGATACACACAATTCAAAGGGGATTATAAACATGTAATAATAAAGCTGGAATTCTGAGACAATAATGAATTTTCTTTAAACCCCTTTATTGTGATCCTGGATATCCATATTGTAAGTAACATTCATCTAAAACCTAAAGCATTATTATTAATGGTAATTAAAATAAAAGTTATACGTAAAAACTTTGTATATGCAACTTGATAATATAAAAAATAAATAGTTATTAATCAAGATACCTACAGGCATTAAGAGTATAGCGGTCAAGGATGCTTCAATGGAAAAAATGCACAGTCGATTGTAAAATCACGTTCATTAATGTTCGCTGTCAAAATATAACTATCGCATAAACCTTGGGTGTGTGGGGGGGGGGGGGGGGGAGAGAAAAAGGTGATGAACAAGTCGCAAAGAATCTCTCTCTCCTCTCTCTCTCTCAGTAGTATCGAGAAAACTGCAGGAATTACTATTATAGCCATCAAGGATGTTTGAAGGAAAATCACAAAAATAAAAAGCACAGCCGATTGTAAAATCATGTTCATTAATGTTCGCTGTCCTAATATAACTCTAGCATAAACCTAATTGTGAGATCATTGTAAAGCAAAACAATGTATGAATTGTTATCATTTAGTTAAATTTCCATAGGGCATAGATAATCATGATGATTAATTAATCGCAAAAAGTAAACTTCTTTTCTATTGCAAATAGATAGTATGAATGTGTGTGTGGAGGATGGGCGGAGTGGGGGTGGGGTTGGGGGGGGGGGGGAAGAAATTAACAGCCGTATTCTTTACAAATTCTTTCCCTTCCTAACGACTGACACCGAACGGATATTGTGGGAGTGAGCGTTGTTTATAGAAGTCAGAGGGATTAGCACGGTCATTTCTAAGAGTATAGTCATTTTTCAGGTATTCTCATCAAAGTTTAGATTTGCCGGACTATTGACAGTCGCAAGTTGTTGGGAGACATATCCGTGTGAATCAGCCTTAGGGCATGGTTACAATACACGTGCTAAAAGGGTTACTTGCTGTCAAGTAAAACTTTACAATAGTCGCAATAAAAGGCTCAACGAAAGCAGCTTAGGGTGCCTTGGGACAATTGAATAAAAGCTAATTAAAAATTTAGTATAACCCTAGTGAAGATTGAATTGCTACCTGGCTCCTACTCGTTCCTAGTAATGTGACTAACACGCCCCTAATGAGTATTTCATATCCAGACAGGGCAGAAACTTGTTAGCTCAGACAGCAAAGATACCAATAGATACCAATTAGACATATGCATGTAACAATGCTTTCAAGATATAACTGTACATTTTCATAGAGGGAAAATTAATCACATCCTATCAAACGTAGTTTATATTATTAATCACACCCATAGTTCTTAACATCAACCCTCACCAACCAAATGTCAATGAAACAAATTTATGAATAAATAATTATTTCATTATTAAACAAATAATTATTTAATTCTCTAAGCATCACAACTAGATTCCGCCATTTGTCTCAGGCATGACCCTAGACATCCGCTTCCCCAACCCCAACCCCACCCACCCACACTTTCGCGCCGCCCCGTGCAAGCCTTCCCTGCCTTCCTCCCTTATTGAAATATGTCCTTGAGTCCTATCAAACGTCATCTAACTTACTGTAGGTAATTTTAGATTAGATTAGATTAGAGGTAGATAATGCCCGTACTGTATCTTAGTAACATAACTAATGAAATACGTCAGGCAGCTATGGTAGTGATCATAGGACTGTCCACACAAATGGCAGAACCAGGTTGTAGAAAATAATATTTCTTTCGACTCTCCTACCATTAACGTGCTTGCACAACCACTCCTTTTTCCCGTAGTAATACAAGTAATAAACACAGAACATTTGAGGAAGAATATGATATATTATTTGTAACCATTACTGTTTATCATCAATTATTAATCCATTCCTTCTTGTTCAGATCAATGTTAATATATGCTATTTTACTTACTACTTGACTATCTGTCTAGTTCTTGTTCCCCTCTCCCTCTCGCTCTCTCTACACATACACAATATATATATATATATATATATATATATACAATACATATATATACCAGTTAATGAAGTTAGGAATTAATATTTCAAGCCAGGGATGTAAATCAAAGCGAGTTCCATGAACCATTTCCCGAATTCTACCGATCACCACCCGTCTCTGTTTTGAAGGTGGCTGATGTATGACAACCACAGCTGAACCAAATTTATACGATGTCTAAATATGCTTATTAATTCCTTTCCTCATCACCAATGTCTACTACTAATAATTAAATTCAAATATATTCAGTAGAGCATTATACACACTGTTCATGTAGTTGATCATTATGCTCACTTGCCTAATTATTATAAATTAGTTATATTATTATAATTAAGGATTGTTGGCAACCGATCTGCCAACCATATTCGTCGTTACATATTTCACTCTCATTCATTCACAAATATTTTATGCTAGGGTATAGAGGCAGACCCAAGGGGGTATAAAAATTCCCCTCCGCAACTGTACCGTCCCTGCCTGCAATCCAGCAGACCGGGGTTGAAATCTCGCTCAGATTGATGAAGGTTTTATGAGACATAATCGGCGGTTACCATCTCCCTTGAGCAAGGAGATGGGTAATTGTCATTGATAATAATGTTAAGGAAGCAGAACAATAAGGGCCAAAAACTCAATTCCTGTCAAACTACAATTAAAAATACCATTATGAATACACACACACCCTCCCACACACACACACACTATTAATCAAATATACATAGGCTTTGAAGTTGTGAACTAATTATTTATTGCCTTTAAGCTTGTATAATTATTATGCCAGTATTACCCTTTACAGTACACGTACACCTCACAGGACTGTTAATACATTGTCATCACTGACTAAAGTATTATTAACGAACTCGAAAGTAAACAAAGTCTAATTTCCCTAAAATCTTATAAGTGTTAACGGGATGGATGTAGTGATCGGGCGTACGGTCGTCATGTTGTGTGCTCGCAGTTACGTTCCCATCTATTTCGACGCTATATTTTCTGCTATTTGCCCCCTGTCATTACTACATGAATACTAGGTTGGTTAGGTTAGGTTGTTTGGTTAGGCTAATGTATTTTTATATCCAAAGGCAGTCAAAATAGAGGGAAACATGATGGGAAAGGTCCGACGTCACTACGCTTAGTGTAAACAAGGCTGGCGGTACGCCCCGTACCGCACTTAACATTCTTGCCGTGTTAACTTACTTTAGATGTAGATAGTGATGGATAGCTCAAGGATAGAGTTAGGAATAGATAGAAGCTATAGTGGCCACTAAGAGTTAAGAATTAGAAAGACTTAGCATGAACAAGGTGGTTGCAGTGAAAGCGGCTGGAACGAGGTGTTGTTGAAATGGTCGTCAGAGCGAGTCTGACGTTTCTTTTGCCAGGGACCCGCAGGCAACGAGCCTGAACACCATGAGGGGTAACCGAGCAAAAAGAGTGATACCTGAGGCTTGGCAACTTTCGTATTTTCGTTGTTGTCGTTGTTGTCGAGCTCACGCCGCGTCCATACGCTTGATGGCGTTAGTGTCGATCTGCATCGTCTGCATGTCATCAGCTTAGCTATATAATTAGGCAATGCATAACGTTTGAGCTTGAAATGCAAACACATAAGTTTGGATTCCCAATTAAGATAACTATCGTAATAATATAGATAAATAATGTTGGGAGACGAATACAATAATGTTAACAAATAAGAACCATTCATTTCAGCAGACGCCAGACAGACTCACGGAGGTAGGGCTGATGTTGATGTTAAGTTAATATTTTCTTTATCTCTCCTGAAAGAGGGATTAATGCTGGTCCTTATGTCTCACCGAAAACCAAGGCCCTCTCTTAGATGTATATATGAGGAAAGAAACGACCCAATAATTATAGTTTCCCTACAGCAAGTGAAAGGTAGATTTTGCTGAAGGCAGGCAATGTAAACATCAGGCATATCGTGAAATACTTAGGGTGACGTATATCTCGATCAGTCACTTTTCTTATATCTCGCTGCTCTGTATTAACATTATCCATGTTTACCTAATACTTTATTGTTTTTATCCACAGATCGGTGTAACTTGTGGATTTGTGCCAGTGTTCAGCTGAGGAGTGTTCATACATCATATCAACTAATAAACTAATCTAAATAAACAGAACAATAATTAGGCTATGTATTATGTGTTATTATCCTTTCACATGTTATAATAGGGATCTGGCATTAAACTACTTTTAATGATGTGTTAAACGCAATATATAGCATAATAATGCAGTCTTGTGGGTTATAATATAATTGTGCTCACAGCTGTTTAGGATATGTTTCGTGATTATATATTCCAATTACAGACATTAGGGCGATTAGGCTATACGTAAATTATAACGTATTCGTGGTTAATTTCAATTGTTTAATGTGAGGAAATTAATTATTTATAGCCTATTCTCTTACCTCCTTAAATTTAAATACATAATGACTAACAAAATTAAAGTTTAAAGATAATCACCCAAGCTTTGGTTATGACCTACCCGTACTATTGATATAATATTTGATTATAGTGCATACATAATACTCTGATGTAAACCAACTCAACCCTATAGGCTACAATCTCAATATAATGTTACCAGTCGCTTTATATGAATATGTTATTTCATTGGTCACTACAATACATACTTTGTCAGTCCGAAATTACGTTTTCGCAGTTAATTTTGAATATCCTGATAGCGAATACACATTTCTAATTAATTTTAATGTGTTCATTCCTCTTACAGTCATATATGAATAGATACTGTCTTTGTAAATGTCATATTCAAATGCGTAGAATCAACCTGAGCAACACTTGATAATTATATAACTGCGAAAATGTAGTTTCGACCAGACTAGAGGACTAGTATCGTATATATCATGGTAGAATAATAGACTTATTATAGTAGAGGTGATGAGGTAAATATTTTCATAACGAATAAACAATGATACAGTAGCCTACTATTTTTTGGTATGTTATACAACACTGGCGATTCTGACATTAGTAAAGTGTGAAGGGAGGATTCCTTAGCCTAAAGTAAACTATCAATATTGAATACAGTAGCTGTATGAAGTATGAAGACAAATCCCCTAGATTTTTTCACCAATATTAGTACCGCGTCCATACACTAGATGGTGTTGGTTGCAGCCTCAAATCGGTGCTAGAATCCCTATCTATGGTATAATTTATTTTAATGGGAGGCATAGGAAGTTTCCTATCTCCCTTATATATTCTCTGCCCGCAGGCTCCTAAAATGACGCATGCGCAGTGAACATCCTATTCACAAATGCGTCATTTAACTAACTACAAGATATACCGGATTAAATATAATAATAACCCAATATAATTATGGATAATAAACCCATAGAAACTAAAATGCCACAGGAACGCTGTGGTACGAAAATCCTGAGAGCGAAACCTCCAACCCTAACGAGCCACAGGAACGAAAATCCTGAGAGCGAAACTACCATCCCCAACGAGATCCCAGGCCCCCTTTTTCCTCTTTCCGATTTGGTCTCTCTCCCTCTCTCTCAATTCACTCCCCATATTATACGTCTCTCAATCACAGTCTTCTAATATACAAACCACAATACTTTACTCACTGATATTCTTGATGTACCACCTAAGTATGTATTTAATTAGGTAACCACCATACAGACTATAATACTTTCATTGTGTAGGTTCGAGGCGATCTAAGACACCTTAACTTCCAATTCACACCAAATCAGATCATGATTACGTCAGCCCTGTATTTAGTTATAACAATCATAGCCCCCCAATTCTAACAATTCTATGTCTCTAACCTCCCGTGGTTTTATCTACTAACTATATATTCCCAACCTTTAACCACGACACTATACACCCGAAAGAAAGGTCCACAGAACGAAAGGACCAGCTGACCGAGCCAACCAATTCAGACAGGCCCAAGGCCGCAGGGCTAAGCAGCTCCAAACCACACCTACCTACCCATTCTAAAAACTGACCGTTTTCCACACCTCACATACACTACCCCTCGTGTCCTACACCTCTACCTACATGATGACCAATAAATACACCTTTAAGTTAATACACCCATGCTCTGTCCCCAAGTTTAAGATATTAATATCAACATACCCTACCATACCTTGTCTTGCCAGACTAAGTTCTGAAGACCAATCGCCCCCATAAATCTATGTATTCAATCCTTAGGTTAAGTATTAACCCCTAACTATCGGCGCGCAACATAAGTCGAGTATAATAAATCTGGACTATCTGGTGGCGCGCGACATAGGTCGTGTGGCAATTTCAGCACGTAATGTTGCTGAGAGAGAGAGACAAGTGGTGGCAGGAGAGTAGCGAGTGTATGACTGCTCCAGACCACCGCGGCGAACCTACTGACACGAATCCCACCTCCTCCCTCCCTCTCTCACTCGCTACATACTGAATTGTATGGGGAAAGTACCGAATTACATGCTTTTTGCACTCGTGTTGCGCGGTTGTTGCAAGAAAACTAGCGGTCATAAAAGGATCGTTGGGGTGTCATTGGAAAGCTCTGTTTATGCCCTTTCAGGGATAGATACTTGTTTTACGCTCTGGGTCTTATTTAGGCATGAAAATGATCACGTAAACAGCCCTATTTTGGGTAAAAACACCCCGCTGGTGGCAACATATTATATACCGCCTAGGCCGCTCTTAAGGTGTTAATATCAACATACCCTAACATACCTTGTCTTGCCAGACTAAGTTTCTGAAGACCAATCGCCCCCATAAATCCATGTATTCAATCCTTAGGTTAAGTATTAATACCAACATACCCTAAAATACCTTGTCTTGCCAGACTCAGTTTCTGAAGACCAATCGCCCTCATAAATCTATGTATTCAATCCTTAGGTTAAGTATTAATATCAACATACCCTAAAATACCTTGTCTTGCCAGACTAAGTTTCTGAAAACAATCGCCCCATAAATCTATGTATTCAATCCTTAGGTTAAGTATTAATATCAACATACCCTAAAATACCTTGTCTTGCCAGACTCAGTTTCTGAAGACCAATCGCCCCCATAAATCTATGTATTCAATCCTTAGGTTAAGTATTAATATCAACATACCCTAAAATACCTTGTCTTGCCAGACTAAGTTTCTGAAGACAATCGCCCCATAAAATCTATGTATTCAATCCAGGAGTCTATGATTCAATCCTTAGGTTAAGTATCTTGATCCGCCATTGTGTTCACCTTTTTCCATTTACTTTTCCACAATTGTCATACGTCTTCCACTTACCTCCTTCGTATCCACAGTCCACACTGCGCCAATTTGCTTCGTGTCCTACACCTCTTGGCCAGAGATTTTATAGATAACCTTGTTACCAGTATCTGTCATAAGTACCTCGAAACAATAACGAAGTACCCCTACGAACTGCCGCTTTTCTTGGTATATATTTCATAGAAAATGCAGTTCCCAGGGACAACTAGACGTGCAAAAGCTCGTGCCAACTAATTGTATCCATAACCCCTCGTACTGACGAAGAATAATACAACATGTTTTTCCCCAATTTACCCACAGTCAAGCACACACCTACAGTTCACCTCCTTCTCCCCCCCCCCAGCCCCACAGTCTACATAATTCTATCTTTTCCAGACTCATATACCACCCCATAGTTGCATTCCCCGGTAGCATTTGGCTAACGTACTTTCACTGCCTTTTCAAACTCCAATATCAACTGCAGCCTAATGCCACCCCCACGCCCAGAGACCTTAGGGTCAAATTTCCCTATAGCCCCCCTGAACTCCTCCCCTCTCATTAAAATACCCCGCGCTTCTCGACTCTTGTCCGAACTAGCCTCTCTCTCATACCTCTTGAAGATCCTTGATTTTTCCGTTGCTAACGCTCTCCAACCTTTTATATATATACTCCTATCCAGCCTGCCTTCCCTTAGTAGGCCAGAACAACATTAGAACTTTACTAACCGCTTGCATGTCATCTATCCTCTTACAACCTATTCACAACCCTGCACCCAATGGTCGTCGGTGCGAGGCTAGCCGCCTTACCAGTAACTAACTTCTATTGCCATACTTCCAGATTAATGTGGCAGAGTTAGCAACCAGTCTCCACCACATCCAGCAAACCATATGATTAGCAACCAACCGATTAAAACCAGCTAGCCAAGGGACCTTCGGTTTGGATATTAAGAAGACCCACATCTGTCTCATAAACAGAGGGTTATTACAAACACTAGTGATATGGCAAGCCCCTAGCCACAGCCGCTGGACGACCATCCCAGAGAGAGAGCGCCCGGCTACCCCTTTTTTACCCACCCGAGGAGGGAGAACCCCACCCCCGCGGAGGTATACCTGACCCCTGTTTTGACTTCTGGGTCATTGCCAGGTAGCACAGGAATTCTTCCTATCAATGAACTAACCATGCATGACTAACCCCTTTACTAACCTTTATTAAACCACAATAACCCATTTACCTTTCTTGCATACTCTGATCACTAAATTAGCACCTCAGCTATACCATAGAATGAAGATTGAACAATCTAAGAGAGACGCTCCTATCACAGTTGTCCCCATCCTCCTCGCAAAGTAGATCCAGTCTCTCTCCCCTAAATACTTCCAGTATAGCCAAAATAGTACCTCTTACTAAGGCTCAGTTATATCATATTATGAAGGCTTCCTATAGCCATGTGCCACAACAGTAATCACCATCTTACCTAGTCCCCATATCTATTGAGAGCTCCAATAAGTCCATAAGACTCAAGATCCCTATGGCCTACAGGGTCCAGAACCGAGCCTATAAACCCAGCTCCAGCCCCCAGTAAAATCAGTTGAAAGATAGACACCAACCCAGGTTGGTCACCAGAGTTAGCCTTGAGCTCTATCTTTGTTAGTTGCTGAGAAGTGAGTTCCAGAGCTGGCAGACTCCGTGGCAGATTTGGATAGAAGGACCTGTCCACGTATTTGAGAACTTCCTACATATGGGCACCCTGGACGGCCGCGGAACCAGTCGCTAGCCCCCAACATCATGGACGCAAGATATCCAGGACCAGACCAATCAGATACTACCCAAGATTCACTCTATCAGTACTACATTGTTACAGTGCTATTTAGAGATTCACTTATTAATATTTCTACGAAGTGGCTATATCTTTGCCCAGTGTAATTCATATATAACCATTCCAGTCGGGAAGTGCTAAGCGTATCAGTGTTTATTAATTAACAGGCGACATTAACTCTCGTAATTACCTTTATCCAGATATTATTACATAGGAGTAACACCCTAGTGATATCTAACGTTCGCCCACTGCTTTGTGTTCTACGTATTTCTGCCATAAGAATATAAAACTTAGATCAGTACCCCCCTGAGGTTACTAGAATTCCCGTGCTCTAAAATACGTGTGTCTAATCTAGTCTGTGAACTATTACTTGTGCACCAGAGCTACCAGTAATAAATCTAACAGTGAATATGAATCTATAAGTAACATTGATGGTCTCTAGTATAAACCTGTTAAATAAGCCAGTGATCAGAAGATTAATACCTGAACGTTGGAAGTGGGAGACTAGGCTCCATCCAGATCAACTTATGCTAGTGTTGTTCATTTCTATCATATTGTCTTGCACGAGTATTCAGCAGTGGTATATTAATAAACGTGATCGTGTGTCTTGTTACCGTGTGTTTCTTTTGTGTTCTCTATTCCTCATACCTTGTATTGTGTATGCAGCCTTATATACCCAGTCAGTTAGAACTCACATTACCCAAGTTAAACCTGTAGAAAAACAGGGCATAACAGAAACTTAATACGAAAAAGTACATATCATAAATTTATAAAGATATATAGTTTAGTCTAATACTGGCGTCTAATTTAAAACTTCCAGTATACCTACTTAACCTAAATTGTCTAGGTGCTTACAAGTCTCGACAATAATACACCAAAGGAATAAACCAGACCTCATTCAATTGTACGACAGAGGCAACGGCTAAAATATACAGTATTTGCCCCACTCTTGACCTTGACCATCTTTCTGGAGAGAGAGAGAGAGAGAGATGGTGGGGGGACGTGGAATGGTGTGGGATTTAGAGAGTTAAGCCCTTTTCAAACATTCACGATATTGGTCCCGATGTACCCCGATTTCAATCAAATCCGGACACAACGTGGTGCAATCGCCAACGTGTGTCTGGGTCATCGGGGAGCGGCGGGTTACCTAAGTGGCGGGACGTAGCAGAGGGACTTTTGGCGTGTTAACATCGGGTACATCCTGTCGATAACGTGGGTCTGGCGTGTCTGTATCAGATTTCATCGGCATTAACGTGGCGGCGTCGGGTTAAAAATAGTTATAATATATTACAGTAAAAGTCATGTAATTCGAATGGCAGCAGACCGACAGTGCTTCGGATTAGTGGATTATTCGGACTGTTGGGAGGGACCCCTGACAACACTATAAATACGCACATGATTAATAAATAAAGACCTGATATGGTATAGGCCTATACGGTATATAATATTTCATAATCAACTTATGTCAAACGAGTTATTAAGTTCTAATGAAAAATCAGTGTACCGGTATGAATACCGAAACACGAAACACGAAACACGTGTGAGTGTTAATTGTCGAGTGAGTGTGTGTGCGTGTGTGAGTGTTCTTGTTCTTGTGTGGCTATATCGACCACCACTGATACACGGTATGCAATAAATGTTATAATAATTATGCTCTATGGAATTGAATTTCATTTTACCTAATACAGTAGTGTTTATAATAGTAAAAGACAAAGGAAACTCCATTAAACTAACTTTATTAACTAATGATTATAAGCCATGTTGCGACAGCAGAACGGCGCATGAAAACCGAAATCTTTGAGAACAGAATATTAAAGACACATAGAACAAGCTACCGGTACATCATTTTAATTTCAGTGCATATACTGTATACTGTACAGGTTTAGTGAATCAATATGGTGAAATCTCCGATGTATTTAGCCTATTGTATTACAATCTACCCGCAAAAATTCCGCAACCACAAAACGACCAGAGTTGACCAAAATAAACCGATCGAGTTTATATTTTAATCAACACTTGACGTCAAACAATTTCAAAAGTTAAAAACTACACTAAGTATCGCCTTATATATACAGTATATGGGCTAGACTTAAAAATACTAAGTGTTATTGATTAATGTTAACACAAGGTAGTGTTTGTGTGGATGGATGGGTTTAGATAGAGGAGATTGTTCCTGTGTTTTCGACGATTCCATCCTTACACAAGCTAACCTATAAGAACATAAGAACATAAGAACATAAGAAAATGGGAGTCTGCAGAAAGCCGATTGGCCTAAGCAAGGCAGATCCCTGTCCCACACAACCCCAATTCAATTACAAAGCCCAATTATAGGCTTCACACTCTAATACCCTGAGGATCATCTTACCAAAACGGTTAGAGATTAACGCAGGATTATGGAGGTCTGCAGAGCGCTGATTGGCCCAACCCGGCTGATCCCCCTTCACACCCAACCCTTCTCGTCCATATGCTTATCTAATTTTATCTTAAAGCTCCCTACAGTTTTAGATCCCACTATAGCACTTGGTAGTCCATTCCACCCATCTACAACTCTGTTACCAAACCAATACTTGCCTATATCTTTTCTGAAACGAAATTTATCTAATTTGAAACCATTGGTACGAGTTCTTTCGCTATCACTGAGCTTTAGTACATTTGCCATGTCCCCTTTGTTAATCCCACTAACCCACTTGAACACCTCTATCATATCCCCTCTAACTCTGCGTCTCTCTAACGAATGTAAACCTAATTTCTTCAACCTTTCTTCATACGAAAGATTTCTAATATTATGGATCATTTTTGTCATTCTACGCTGTACTCTCTCCAATGAATCTATGTCCATTCTGTAATAAGGACACCAAAATTGGACAGCATAATCCATGTGGGGTCTCACTAATGACAAGTAAAGTTTTAAGATAACATCAGCAGTTCTGTTACTCACACTCCTAGAGATGAACCCGAGAATCCTGTTTGCCTTATTACGAACGCTTATACACTGTTTTCTAGGCTTCAAATCATTGCTAACAAACACACCTAGATCTTTCTCGCAGTCTGAATTTTCTAATTCTAAATTAGCTAGTTTATATTTAAAATTTGTTTGCATCTTCCCTATCTTTAATACCTTGCATTTGTCAATGTTAAACTTCATCTGCCAATTTACTGACCATTCATGTAAGGTATCTAGATCCCTTTGGAGGCACTCTATATCGCTATCTGAATCAATTGATCTCCCTATTTTAGTATCGTCTGCGAATTTACTTATCCTACTAGTTATACCTAAATCTAGGTCATTTATGTATATAAGAAACAACAGGGGACCTAATACCGATCCCTGGGGGACACCACTTTTGACTGCTCCCCATTCTGACTTGGTACCATTTATGCTGACTCTCTGCTTCCTACCAATTAGCCATGACCTAATCCATCCTAACAACGCCCCACCTATTCCATGTGCCTCAACCTTTCTCATCAATCTCTCATGAGGGACTCTGTCGAAAGCTTTACTGAAATCTAAATATATAATATCATATGACTTGTCATTATCTACTGCTTCATATACCTCTGAGAAAAAACTAAGCAAATTAGTAAGGCAAGACCGTCCCTGAGTGAATCCATGCTGAGAAGAATTGATTAAGTTAAATGTTTCTAAGTGGTTTCTCATTTTCCTAGCAATAATTGACTCTAGTAGTTTTCCTATGATTGAAGTGAGACTAATGGGACGGTAATTGGATGCTATTGATTTATCACCTTTTTTGAAGATCGGAACTACATTTGCAAGCTTCCAAGCTTCTGGAACTATACCTGTTTCTAATGACTTGTTAAATAGAAATGTTAATGGATAACTTAACTCATCTCTGCATTCTTTTAATACTCTAGCATATACCTCATCAGGACCAGGCGATTTATGAGGTTTCAGTCTGTCAATTTCCTTAACCACATCATTTCTACTTATAGTAACCGTACTTAACCTATTTTCTATACTATCGCTGTATACCTTACGGACTTCTGGAAACTGTGCCAAATTTTCATTAGTGAAAACGGAAAGAAATTGACTATTTAATGTACTGCACATTTCTAAATCACTTTCTGTCAATTTTCCTATAGAAGTTTTAAGGGGACCAATTACATCTCTAACCTTGGATTTATATAGTTGGTAAAAGCTTTAGGATTATTTTTTGAGTCATTGGCAACCTTAATTTCATAATTTCTTTTTTCTTTCCTAATATCCTTTTTTACCTGTCTTGATAGATTCTGATAGTAAGCAAGTAGGTGAATTTCGCCTTTTCTAATTTTTCTATATATTCCTCTCTTTTGTCCTAGAAGATCTAATAGTCTATTATTCATCCATTTGGGTTGGTTCTGTGTTGATCTAAATTTTCTTTTGGGGATATATTTATTTTGCGCATTGAATACTGACTTGATAAAATTATCGTATGTATCTACCAAGTTTGACGTCTCCTCCTGACTTAAGATGACAGGTGCCTGAGAAAGGATACACTCATTTGGACACCTGGATCGACTTAATTTTTTGACCATAGGGTCCGCTAACAGGGCTTCTCTTAACCCACCATAATTGGCTTTTCTGAAGTCAGGTATTAATGTTGTATTCTCTCTGGTATTACCTTTCCATTGTATATTAAAATACACAGAATTGTGATCACTATTTCCTAGGTGGTCCCCGATTTCTACACTATTTATCATATGTTCATTGTTACTGAAAACTAAATCGAGAATAAACTATGTTTATATCGATCCTTGTGCAAACGATAGGTTTATATCAATACATTTTACCTTCCACAATTAGAGAAAATATGATTCATCACGAAGTGTAGCCTACCTGTGGAGATTAAACGCTCTGTTATATTATAAACTATATGAGATATACCGTTACCGGTATATCGTTTTTTTATCGTCATTTTTATTTTCATACTAAATCACAGCTATTTTTTCCGCTGAACATGATGGCGGTGTTTAGAATATGCTATCATCAATATTGGATTTTATAGTAATAAATCAATAACGATAGTTTTTTGCTTCTATAGAATCCCAGCCGCACCAAAATATTCGCTCTCAGTTGGTTTTCACCCATAATATTTGTTTTTGTTTATTTTTATTTTTTTTATGAACGGCAAGAGGAAAGGTTATTATATAAGATTTCAACAAATACAAATAATAATAATAATATGTGGAATTTCATCGTAGGTGAAGGTTACTGTTCAGTCCGCCCGTACTTTCCCTCCCCATTTTCACCGATAAAATGTGGGACAATGAATATTCTGTAAGCAAGTGATATATAGGATTTGTCATTAGCTTTCTAATGGTACATAAAATTATGGCCAATGTACGATCAAAACTTTTATTTTTCCTGAATATTTTTTGTCCGTCGCCGCTGTCACCCACTTGTAAATATTTTTGCTTTACTTCATGGTCTATTTTCATATAATTTAACGTTCGATACAGTTTTTAGATATTAATTTCGTATATCGGCAATTAATACAGATTGTTATTTTTGAAGAACCAGCTCTCTACGACTAAAACTTGAATTTATATAAATATTTTCATGCGCCTATACCTTACAAGGAAATAATTCAACCTTATCTTACCTTAAACTTAAACGTTGAACGTAATAGCTTTAACACCATATGTATTGACGATATCTGTCAGGCTGCCTGACGTTGTGGCGTCGTCCTCGTCGGGTCGGCCACGAGTCACCATCACAAATCCATCCCCCCTCGTCATGTTCCCCTCGTGCCACGTCGGGGTACGGTTTTGACCGGAATTTTGACCGTTAGGGCATTGACGTGGCGCCCTGGTGTTGCAACCGTGGTACCATCAGGCACGTCATGGCTACGACGTGTCACATTTGAGGCTTCGTGTCACTCTCTCTGCCGATGAACCAATTTGTGTACATCGTGGCACATCGGGACCAATATCGTGAATGTGTGAAAGGGCCTTTAAGGGGACGTTATTTTAGTTATTTATACTGTATATAGTTTATATTTTTACGGGTATTTTTACCATCCTCTCACCAACTCTCTGTAATATCTCTCTCTTCGCCGCAATGTTGCATCTCTCTCGCTATTCTATCGCTACTACAATAATCAGTGTTACTCGGAGCTTTCCCAGTGTATACCACCTCCTCTACATAGGGTACGTAGTCCCCGCCTTTCAACACAATCCCACCCCTACTCTGTGCAGCTCTCCAACCCAAGAGTGAAATGCTAGTCTCAGACTTTCTTCTATTCAACTGCTGAGCTCTGGAACTCTCCCAGAATCAGTCTTTCCCTCTTCCTATGACTTAAATTGCTTCAAACTCCGTGTGTCCAGGCATTTTAGCTCGAATGTCCCTTGATTTTGGCCCTGTCACTCTTTCAACTCTTGGGAGGACACTTGCTGCAGGCAGTTATGCCTTTTGTCTCTCTCATTCACATAGATAAAGAAAAGAAAATAATAATAATAATAATTATAAATATATATATATATATATATATATATACCGGTATATATATATATATATATACCGGTATATAAATATATATATATATATATATATATATATACCGGTATATATATATATATTATATATATATTTGTTTTAGTGTGCTCCTTAGACCTCTATCAAGGTAAAACAAAATATCCCAAAGACCACCCTTCGAAAACATTTTTGTAAATGTCCTTGCCGGAGGCCAATTCCTCCTAAACTACAGGCTGGCTATCGCTCGCCAGGTAAAAATCGGCACCTAAATGTTATGACAGGTCTTAATATTTACAAAGAATAGGGCGGAAGTGTTAACATTTGAAAAATAGTGGGGCTAAACATTGAGCAAAATGGGGTTGAGAAAGAAAGAAAATATTTCCATGTAAAATGAAGAGAAGAAGCATATCGCATTTCAATTGTCAGTAACAATAGAGCGGTAGTAATATGACTTTTACGCGGGTCAACCTCTCAAAACTATATAACTAGTATAAGCTAGCCATAAACAAGAGGCCAACAGTTATACTCAATCCTAAAACACATGCGTAATCTACCTATACATTATATATTGTGTTGTTTATTGCAGTTATTAGCGTTTCCCAACTTCCACCTGAGGGATTTTTTTCTCCCTCATGTTTAGCCCCATTGGGTTTGAGTATTTAGACGCTTGCCCCATTAGTTTGGCAATTTTAAGAACTGTCGCCCATTTCTGTAATTTTGAAGGCCTTTCGTGACATTTAGGTTGTCGATTTTTCCCTGGCGAGCGATAGCGAGCTTGTAATTTATAAGGAACCGGCTTTCAGTCGGGACATAATTTTGTAAACAAAAATACAATTTTATCTTGAAAGGGGGTCAAGGGATGTAATTGTAAGCTTGATAGAGGTGTAGGGAATAAACTAAAAATAAACTCCTTAAAGTTACTAATAACACAATTTGAAACGCCATCCAGGAGCAAACAACATTGTCAGTTTGCGTGTTGTACGCTGCTGCCGTTTATTTTGCGAACCAACAAATAATCATAAAACAAAAGTTTGCTCCAGAGTGTCATACCAAAATGCACTATCATTGAATCGCAAACTATCTCAACTTGTGACAGGAAACTTAAATTGCTTGTAGAGAATGTCCAAAGTCAACAAGGCATTTTCGGTTCAGTTGAGACTCAAAATTTGATTATTCTATCAACATTTTCTACAAAATAAAAAACAAAAAGTCTGAAGTTGCATGTGGTAATTTAACCCCATGAGGATAATGACGCGTTTTGACAGTTTATTGTGGCTCTCATTAGACGATAGTTAACAGTTTTAGTAGGCCCTATAGCAGTTGAAGGAGTAAAAACTATCTCAATTTTCCCTGTGACTCCCACACTTAGTTTTTTTAAGCTGAATACAATCGTCTACTTCTAGCCAGAATAAACGGTCAGCATGCATCATAACATGTAATGGCAGGAATTTAAATTTGACCTTCATATTATGAAATGAAGAATATAACATGTTCTTAATGTTTGTGTGTATTATCTTTTACTATGTCATATATGTCTATATGCTTATTTATGATTTGAATTTTTATTAGTGGACTAATGTTAGGACAAAAGCTATATCATGGACAAGTTATGGTGATGTTGTTTAGGTTTATCTTTACCGGTAATATTACGTTGTTCCGCAAGTTGGATGTAAAGATAGGAATGCGGGGAAATTACATTGTTTCGTAAAAGATTATTTAAAAGTTGTAGGCCTATGTGTTTATGATCGCATGTAATATACTGTTCATGTACTCGACAAGTAAACCAAATGGTTATGTAGTGATGAATTACACAAAACAAAGGGGTGTACACAGAAATCATACAAAACTAATGCAAATAGCCTCGATATGTCAAACAAATGGTTGTACTTCAGTAACGTATACAGTGTATACCACCTCCTCTACGTAGGGTACGTAGTACCCGCCTTGCAACACAGTCCCACCCCTACTCTGTGCAACTCTCCATCCCAAGAGTGAAACGCTATTCTCAGACTTTTTTCTATTCAACTCTCTCCCAGAATCAGTCTTTCCCTCTTCCTATGAATTAAATTGCTTCAAACTCTGTGTGTCCATGCTTTTTACCTCGAACGGCCCTTGATTTCGGCCCTGTCACTCTTTGAAATCTGGGGGAGGCACTCGCTGCAGGCAGTTGTGCCTTTTGTCTCCGTCGTTCACATAGACAAAACACAAACAAATTGGATATTATGATTATCTGGTGTTGCTTAGCTTTGGGAAAATATTTTTAAAAAGAATATTCCGGACAAATGGCTATAACAAGATACACTTTGCATAGCTCTGAAAGGTTAAACGTGTTAACCCAACAAGGATTTCTTCCACAGACAAAATGCACGAGAAGGGTTGCCTGGCTTAGTTACACAGTGCTCGAGGAGTCAGAGGAATGGCGTAATATGAATGACTGTATCGAATGTCAATGCGATCTAACACTTGATGGTGTAATGGTTAGATCGAGTAAGTATTATATGTGATATCTTGGGTTTGAATCCTGGGAGAATCACACGCTTTCATGATTTTAATTTGGGGTGTAATTGGTGTTAAGAACAATATTAGAAATAACAGTAATTCATGTAACTCAGGTTTAAATGTGTGATAGGCAACACACACACACACACACACACACACACACACACACACACACACACACACACACACACACACACACACACACACACACACACACTACCGAGGATTAACCTCCCATTGTAGTACCCGCACCCTCCTTACCTGACCTTACCAAAACAGTTTCTGTATGTATGTATGTTTGTGTGCATACGTGAGCGTTTGTGTATACGGACATGTGCACACTTACTGCATGTTCTTATGTTCCTATATATGTATGTATATGTATGTGCGCACGTACGTGTATATACGTATGTGCTGTATATGAGTAAGTAAATAAATGTGTATATGTACTGTATATCACTTACTCTCATGGTTATTTTATGATAATTTGTATTCTGCACATGCATCATTATTGTATTTATTTATTTTGTTTGTAAACTAAGCTTACCATCCTCATATCTGTACATCTCATGTTCATCCACTAAAATTGTAAAATGTGTATTTTCAGCTCATGAGGCTGCCATTCTTAAATAAACCGTTTATTATTATTATTATTATTATTATTACACACACACACACACACACACACACACACACACACACACACACACACACACACACACACGTGCTGTACAATTATAGCTAGATAGTCAGGAATAAATTATTACCTCCCCGTGAAGGTGCCGGTAATTATCAAGAACATGGAAACATCAGGGAGAAAATAATATCTGTAAAGGTTATGTTGGGGGGGGGGGGGATGTAAAGTTGTGAATGTTTGACCATTCCGGCCGAGTAATTTGGTCAGTACGAGTGACAGGAACTTATTGGTGCTGGTGAGGTGATGGACATAAACAGAAACATGTTGTAGAGTAAGGCAGAAATGTACAGAGAGAGACAATTGTCGTGTAGTGAAATTTGGTGAAAACTTAAGTCGATAGTCTAAACATCTGGTATATTCCACAGTCTATCAAACAGACGGTTGGTAGCACTGACTTGAGTTGCCATCTGGTCCATATATTTGATAATTTCGGAGATAACTCCAATCCATTAATACTTTTGGACAGCCACGTTTAAGCTTGTATTATGATATGCTTCACCATCACTTTTCATCATCTTATTTGTGGAAGATAAACTTGTTATTTTGTACCAGTAAATATATTTGAAATTGTTAATAATCCTACAGTAACAGGAATCCCAGATCAGTGTAAATTGTGATTATTTAACGTGAAATGCTATGGTCGAACCATCCATACCTTATGTTGGAATCATCCCTCTTAGTCAGGATAGTTCTGACTTGCTGTGGGGGGTGTTTCGTAATTTTTCTATTCAATAATTAGCCAAGATGAAGCTTCAAGTGTAACACACATAAGCGCCAAGGTATGGAAGCCCCTTACTGCCACCGCTACGCGCAACTTCTGGAGTTAAGCGTAACTCCCTCAGCCAATCAGTAGCTCGCCAATCATCTATAAAACATTAACCTAACCAAACAACCTAACCTAACCTAACCTAGTATTCATGTAGTACTAGGTTAGGTTAGGTTAGGTTAGGTTAGGTTAATGTTTTATAGATGATTTATGGTGTAGGCCAATAACATAAAAGTATTTGAAATAGGCATAGACACATTACCTGATTGTTTACAGCACACCCACAAGCATACAAGCAACAACAATGTATTGTTTTACCGCCTTATTTATGTCCTCAGAAAAACACAATAATGATTGTTCTAGAGTATAATGTCTTCAGAGTTACGCCCTGTGGATTGGCTATGATCGATGACGACAGAGTTACGCGATGCTGGTTGGGTGGCTGTTCTTGCGCGCTGCTGATTGGTTGCCAGTGCGTGACGTCAGAATTACGCGGAACATGATTGGCCAAGAGAAGTTGCGCGTACCGGTGGCGGTCATGGTCTTCCATACCAAGGTTGGGGACTTCACTACGAGATATATGAATGACTGCTTCCAATATTCCTTGTTCTACGAATATTTTACTGTTTTTGGCTCGTATCCAAGAACCGACAAAGTCCCGGGATTCACAGGAACCCTTATCAGAGCAGCAGTAAACGAAGCTTAAGGGTTCCAGGCCTGCCAACCACGAGTTTATATCTATGGTAGAGCTTTCATAATGATTAACGAATTAAATTTATTCTTCAGTCACAACCGCGCAATGACTATTGTCTCTCACTGTACATACTATAGAAGTTGTCGAGGAAGAATATTCAAAACAAGTAAACTAATTTTGCATCATGTAGGTGATTACATGGTAGGAAAGAAGTTGGTATTGCGAATTATATTGGATTAAAATAATGTTCAAGAACTTATTTAACAATGAAAGTGTAAGTATATACAGTATATATAATGTGTGTGTGTGTGAGAGAGAGAGAGAAAGTGTAAAATGTAAATCTTTTACGATTTGGATAATGGTTGGCTTTGATCGTGATACCTCGGATATTTGTTTGCTTGGTTTTGTTAACCATATGTAGGTTTTATATAAACTACAGTATACTTGCAATTGCTCAACAACATTATATCTATCCACAGATATAATTCCAGGCTGATGAACCAATTGACGAGCTTTGCAACCATATCCACGCACTCTAACTTCCCAAACATACCGGCACTTTGGGTTCCCCATTACCTTGGTGCAATGTGGCTTCCTTAATGGGAAGGTAGTCACTTGTTCTCCCTCATGATAAGTCCCATTAGCTTTAAATTTTAAGACGTTCGTTCCATTAGTTTAGCAATATTAAAACTGTTCGCCCCATTTCTTTGTCAAAGACCTATCGTGCCATTTAGGTGGCAATTTATTCCTGACAAATGATAGCGAATCTGTAGTTCTGGGAGGAACCGGCCTGAGGCCGAGACCTTTTTCTATCGAAAAATGTCTTGGGGGTATTTTTTTAAGCTTGGTGGAGGTCTAGCTATGAAACTATGAAATCAATATATACATAGACAAACCGAACACAATATAATTATCCACTACCCCCATAATCTGGATGTACCACCTCAGATTCCACACTCTCACGCCACTTATTGGCTACCACGGTAACTGTAATGGCGGGTCCGGGAGCTTTAGTGTAATGTACTTATATAGGGTGATTATACATGTGGTCATAATATTCAGGACATATTCATCCAATAAAAGTAAGTTAATAGGAGTAAATGACACTCAAGGAGTTTGTGAACATAAATAATGTATTGATAAATATTAGTAATGTCTGTGGAATGACAACGACATTTCAACATATACATATGAATTAATGTTAGGCTTGTTACAGGTGTCAGTCAAGTAATTATTATGTTTGTTTAATTGTGGATAAGGGCTGGTCCTATCCAAAGTGAGGTTTGGCATCCTCTACGCAACCTTAACCTGTCTGTCTCTTTTACTGTTCTACTTCTTCTGTTATTAAAGGTATTGCCAATATGGATGTCAACAAATATTTCACAATCGATCATTCGAAGTACACTAGTGGAAATAGTTGCAAGATAATCGGAAAGCATTTTAACTCCCATGAGGCAAAGCATTTGTTTTTCAATCGAGTAGTAAACCTATGGAATGGACTACCCAGTCATGTCATTGATTGCAGTACTGTTGAAACTTTCAAAATACGCTTAGATAAATAGCTCTCTCTTAATCCATGATTAACTGCGTTTACAAACGAATAGCAGCAATATTTATTGAGCTACCGTTATCTTTTTCTCAAATAGGTTAGGTAGTTTATCTACACGCAGCCTCGAAAGGATCAATATAAAGTTGTTGTTGCTTCTTTTTGTTTGTAATCTTACTTTCCTCTTAGACCTAGAGAGAGAGAGAGAGAGACGTTCTTCTCTGACCTTTTGTACATATTGACAGTTCGACGACACAAAATAACATTGTGTTTGAGCTGATGTTGTTTCAGAGCCAGTCAGTAGAGAGGCTATTAAGGATGAAACATGTAGTATGTTTTCACTTTGTTTTCCTCTCTGCTGATACATCTGTACGAGTGTCACTATTGCGGGTAATATGTCCTTTACACAGACGAAATACTATTCTTACAGTTTCTTACAGTAGATCCTCTAGAAAAAGGCAAACTATGCCTGTGTATCCAGCTCAGTACCAGTACTAGCACTGCTGCGGTCGTTCACGGTGTTGGCGGCGGCGGTAGCAGACGCAACATTTTTACTATTCTGTATTTTTGTTTTATAATCAAACTTCAAATCTTGTCTTCCCCATGCTTTATCAAGATTACTTTCAAACTCCCTTATTGATTCGGAATCGACTACATACTGGGGCAGTGCGTTCCACTCATTTACCACTCTATCACAAAATGAGTTCTTTGCCTTCTCAAACCTATTTCTTTCTTTGTAAATTTTCTTAGAGTGTCCTCTCGTTCTTGTTCCCTCCCGCATCAAGAAGATACCTTCACACACATCCTCATCGTACTTTCCTGACACTATCTTAAAAGTCTCTATCATATCCCCTCTCTTTCTCCTATATGCCAGTGTCGGAAGCCCCAGTGTCGGAAGCCCCAGTGTCGGAAGCCCCAGTGTCCTCAACCTCTGCTCATAGCCCGCGTTCTTCAACGTTGGTACCAGTTTGCTAGCTCTCCTCTGCACTTTCTCCACTGCTTCTATATCCTTTACTATATATGGAGCCCACACCTGGTTCGCATATTCCAGCTGCGGCCTAACCAGCGCTGTATAGAGATTCCTGAAGATTTCTTCGTCAAGTGACACAAATGTCCTCCTTATCAGCCCTACAATTCTATTGGCTTTGTTTATCTTTTCCGCTAAATGTTCTGAGAAATTTAACTTATTGTCTATCACTACTCCTATATCCTTTTCTGCACTCACTTCCTCCATCGCTTCATACATACTGTATCCTACCTTGTCTATCTTGCTGGTTCCAATCCACATGTACTTGCATTTTTTTGGATGAAAAGGCATTAACCAATGCTCAGACCATCCCTTCATGCCCTCCACATCTCCTTGAAGCAAACCCATATCTTCCTTACTCCTCACTCTTCTATACAGTTTAGTGTCATCCGCATACAGGTATACCTCACTTCCATTAGTTATAACTTCAGGCAAGTCGTTGATAAATATAACGAACAGCAGTGGTCCCAACACAGATCCCTGAGGTACCCCACTTGTAATTTCCCTCCACCCCGAGCCTATTCCATTCACCAGTACCCTCTGTCTCCGATCTTTCAGGAAGGCTTCTATCCATTTCACACATTTCTCCCCTATATTATAGCTTCTAACTTTCTCTATTAACCTTTTATGTGGGACCTTATCGAAGGCCTTCATAAAATCGCAATATACCACGTCTATTACATCACCATCTTCTAGAATTTGCATCCAAACATCTACCACCTTTATTAGCTGTAGTACCGTCGACCTCCCCGGCAAGAATCCAAACTGTCTCCCACTGAAAAGTTGGTTTGACTTCATATGATCCATTATTCCTTCTCTAATTACCGTTTCCATTAGTTTACACACAACACTTGTCAAACTGACTGGTCTATAATTCCCTGGGTCATTTTCTCTTTCCCTTCTTAAATATAGCTGTTATGTTCGCCTCTCTCCAGTCCATCGGGATTTGTCCTGTATTAAACGATACCTCAAATAACACTTTCAATGGCTCTACTAACATCTCCCCTCCTTCCTTTATGATTCTTGGGTGTATCCCATCCGGTCCCGGTGACTTACTTCTGTTCATTTTTTCTATAGCCCTTCTTATTCTAGCATGGGAAAACTCTATTAGTTCTAGTGCCGGTGCCTGTTTGATGGGAATAGTAGGCACTGCATCCTCCGACTCCACTGTTAGTACCCCCCCAAAGTATTTCCCCAGCACCTCTGCTTTCTCCTTATCAGTCTCCGCTCTACTCCCATCATTCAACCCCCCTACCAGCTCTGGGATCCCTACTCTTCTTGTTAACTTTTCCTGAATGTACTTCCAGAATATTTTTGGATTATCCTTCACATTTCTAGCTATCTCTCTCTCCCTCTCCTTCACCCCCCTCCTTGTTTCCCACCTTATTTTATTGTTTATTTGTCTGCGTTCCAGATCCACTTCCTTAGCCTCTATACTAGACCCCCTGTTCTTTTTTAACAATGTTAATCTTTCCCACAATCGTTTCTTTCTTCTAATCAATATCCAAAGCTTTCTTTTCATTGGCAATTCTGGGTTAGTTCTTTTCCTCAATTTTGTTTTATCCTTATATTCCCTTACTGGTACACTTTTGGATACAGCATTCTCCAGTTTGACTCTAATTTTCCTCCACATTCCTTCAGCGTCTTCACCGTTCAAGTATTCCCCCCCGTCAATGTCCAAATACCGTCTCAGCAGCTCATAATCTGCTCTATCATACATGTATATTTTTCTATTGCTTCTATTATCCCTCTCTGATTTAATGTTACAACTAAAGCTTATACAGGCATGGTCACTACGACCTATAGGGCTATCCACATTAACATGTTTACACTATATCCTCTTCATTGCTAAAAATCAAATCAAGTACACTCCCCTGAGTCCCATCTCTATATCTTGTCATCTCTACAATATGTTGCGTTAAAAAACAATCTCTCACTTTCTCTATAAACTTATTTTCCAGGCTACCCTGTCCCGCTGGAGTAGTACAATTTGCCCAGTTGATCCTTGGCAAATTGAAATCTCCAATCAAAATTTTATATTTGTTCTCTCTATTATCTATCTCCTCCATTGCTTTCAGTAGGTTATCATCCTCTCCCCTGCTATTATTTGGGCTTCTATATATAGAGGCAATTAGAATTGATCCTCTTACACATTTTACTTCAATACACAAATACTCACAATACTGCTGTCTCATATCCACCTCATTAACCTTGAGCTCTTTTCTTACATAAATAAACAGTCCTCTTCCAACCTCTGCTCTAATAGCATTTCTCTCATATAACTCAAAACCCTCCAAACTATATTCCACCAGTTCCCTTTCAATTCTAAAAATTTTTGGTCTTACTTCCTGTAGGGCTATGACATCAGACGAAATACTATACCATATTCCAAGTAAGTATGCCAAAAATCTTGACCACTAACCTCTATAACTCACTCACAAAGAACTAGAGTAATCGAGCTACTATTTTTACCATTAAGGAAGGGTCAGCTAGGGAAGTGGTGTGGAAGTTTACAGTTAATTTGCTCTAGCCCTTTTTAAGTTACAGAAGTTAGGATTCACGATTTATGAACTATCTATTTGGAACAGGATATAGTTAGTAACAGTTACTACTGTATTTTGATGGGCAGCATAAAATTCACTCCGGAAACTTACGGCACGGAAAAACTGATACAGAGAGCCTACAACATGATCAGAACACCTCCGCACCAACCAGCGTAACAACATCACTAAAGGTATTTCGCCCATAGAAGGCAGCTAATCAATGTTCTGGCCGTGAACCACCTTATTCTGAAGCCAATGGAAATACGGAGGTTGCTTAAGCCTGGTTCACACATAGCCGAGTCGGTGCGCGAGTCCAACACGAGTCACACTCGTCGATTATCGCCGTCGCTGGAGTCCGAGTCGGACGCGAGTAGCAATTGCTCCCGAGTCACGGAGAGTGTAACACTAGTTAACTCGAGTCAATACGAGTCAACACGTGTCCATGCAAGAGTCTATATGAGTAACTGAGAATCAAAACGAGTGTAACACGAACCAAACACGAGTGTCCAAAATTTGAAAAATAATGGCCACATTCCAGAGCACGCAAACAAAGAGTATGGACGTGTCTAACACGAGTTAACGCGAGTCAACGCGAGTGTTACACGGATCAACATGTGTGTTACATACGTGTTGTTGCGTGTAGACACGTGTTGATTCGTGTTGATTCGCCAACGTCGAAATGATGACGAAAAGCGACGAATCACCATAGAATGTTACACGGGTTTACACGAGTCAACACGAGTTAACACGAATAATGAAGAGTTATTCAGAGTTCAGCACGAGTTAACACGTATGTACACGAGTCTACACGTATGTAGGCCACAATCGTGGGTACTCGCCACGTGGCCCAAAAATGTCATGCATGCATGACATTTTTGGACCCCGCGGCGAGTACCCACGAGTGTGTCGAGTAAACAAAGAGTATACACGAGTCTAACACGAGTGTTGAGGAGTCTCGACGAGTCATTGCCGAATAGCAAAATTTCAGCACTCGTGTTGGACTCGCGCACCGACTCGGCTATGTGTGAACCACCCTTTAATTAGTTAACACTCAAGCCGCGGTGCCCGACATATGTTGTGTGAGAAAATCATGGCCACCCCTGCGGTGCCCGACCTATGTCGTAAGGGATGTTGAGCACATTATCGGCTCTGAGAGAGAGTCGACATGTTGGGAGGACGATAGGCGGGCTCTGACCGCTTGGCATGGACCCAGTGCCGCAACTGACACTACCTCTGCAACATTCCACACCCACGGCCTCGCGAGACCAGGAAAAAACTCGGGAAATTACCGTATTTTAGGGTTTTTCCCCTCGTGTTGCGCGATCGCTACAGGATAACCCATGGACGTACAATGATGATTCACAGGTGTCATTGAAAAGCTCTATTATCACCCTTTCACGAATACATAATTGTATTACGCTCTGGCTATTGTTTATGCATGAACAAGAGCATGGAATGAAGCTCGTTTAGGGTAAATATGCCCGCCTGCCAGGTAGTAGAAGTTACGTACATCCCCGTTGGACAGGGGTTAATTAGTTGGATAGATAGATAGATATATATATATATATATATAGAGAGAGAGAGAGAATGTCTTCATCATTTATGATGCATATAAGAGTTAATTATACAAATATATTTCACTTTAGTAAAACACAAACACGGGTATATATGTATATATATATATATATATATATATATATATATATATATTGAGTATATATCACAAATACACGTGAGCCACTAAATGTTTCTAATCTCTCAGTGGGGTTCGAACCGCCGACCGTCAGGACGATAGCCGACGCTATATATATATAGATATATATATAATTTCGGAACAAAATGAGTATTTGGCCAATTTATGTAAAACTTAAAATAGACCGACTTTCCGAGGTCACATAAGTCTTTTTGGTTTTAGCTCTTCAATACCAATTCTGAGCTTTGCAAAGTTGAGTTCAGTGGTCAATTCATTGATATTTTATTCGAAAATATTATAATGAAAACACTGTTGTGCTTTAACCCTTGACTATCGGGGCCTGACTTAAGTCCGTATAGAAAAATTTGGACTATGTGGCGGGGCCCGACTTAAGTCTGTGTGCAATTTTGGCGCAATATTGGCTCTGAGAGAGAGACGAGCGATGGGAGGAGCCTGGGTTACCTCATGACCGCTCGCAACGGCCGCCGTGGACCGACTGAGATGTACTCCACTTACATCCACCCTCACTCCCTCGCTACATACGTAATTATATAAAGAAATTACCGTATTTTAGCGATTTTGCCCTTCGGTTGCACGATCGTTGCAAGACAACCAGTGATCGTAGAAGGATGGTTCGGGTGTCATTGGAAAGCTCAATTTAGGCCCTTTCAGGGATATATACTTGTATTATGCTCTGGGTCTTGTTTATGCATGAAAAAGAGCACGGAAACAACCCCATTTATGGTAAAAAAAAAAACGCTGGGCGGCACAATGAAATATACTCCACCACCCGCGCTTAAGGTGTTAAACGATCCAACATTAATTTAGGTCAATATAAGCTATACTGCACACTGCTAACCATATTAACACGGCCTATGTGATTACACTTTCGGACGACGAAAATAAGAAGATGATATAGTAAAGATAAGACATGCAATAATAGTGATAACGCTAATAATACCAGGCAGCCAAGAAGGGGACCAGGGAAGCAGTAGGGCGGGAGGAAGGGTTTACTGGTAGGAGGTGGAGGCGGCAGGTATTGATCTTTCACCTTTCAAGAGGGAGCTGGTTGTTTTTAGAGACCCTTCTAGCTCGTGCTTAACCCCAGTAGTTTTGAGATTTTAAGAGGTTCGGCCCATTAGTTTGGCGATTATATCACCTTTCGCCTCATGTTGTTATACATTTTAAGACCTTTCGTGCCATGTTGGTGTCAAATTTTCATGGCGAGCCTTAGCGTGCCTATGATTTTAAGTCCCTTTATTTAAATGTCCCTTCTGCCGGGACATTTTTCTACCGAAAAAATTACAAATTTATCTTGAAGGGGAATCTAGGGGGGATTTTTGTATAAGTTTGATGTAAGGCTAGGGATGAAACTACAACATAAATATATATATATATATATATATATATATATACATACTGTATATATATATATATATATATATATATATATATATATATATATATATATATATATATATATATATATACAGTATATATAATTATATAGTTATACATATACCAACAAATGACCACTTATCCTGAATAACACACTCTCTTGTTCACTTCTACTGTTCGCCCTACTTCTTCCGCTGTTCCTCACTTTGGCTTGTGTATCTTTACTACCACTTAATCTTTACTACCACTTAATCTTTACTACCACTTAATCTTTACTACCACTTAATCTTTACTACCACTTAATCTTTACTACCACTTAATCTTTACTACCACTTAATCTTTACTACCACTTAATCTTTACTACCACTTAATCTTTACTACCACTTAATCTTTACTACCACTTAATTCTCATCGTCGGGAGGTTTACCGATTTAACCCTTACAGTGCCGTCCTTTTAACTTTATTCCGGCGACTATTAGACGATTGTATTCAGTTTACAAAGGGCCTCCAACAATTAACAAGCTTCAAACTATCTCACTCACCCCTTTTTACTACCACTGCACATAATCGTCTAAATATATCTGTAATAAATAAAAAATATGTTGCCGGTATGGTATAAACAGTTTTCAATATAACCATTTTCTAATCAAAATATCAATAACCAGCTAACTTGAACTGATTGACGTTCAGGAAGAGAGTACAATTGCCATTTCTATCATCAGAGCCATGTGTGCCAATATAATAATAAGTATAATGTCGAACCATTTTCATTATATATTAGGTTTTCGTATCGGATAATTATTTAGAGTGTGTGTTCATTTAAAAAAAAATACGTTCACACATATTTGTAAATTCAATAACAGTTTTGCATTCATCATTGTTTAAATTCATAATATTGTATACTGGCTATATGAATATAGCGTCTTGACTTCCTATCCAGAAGTCTAGAGTTCCCGACCATTCATGCGTGATTTTTTTCTTCACTCGCCCAGGTTGGTACTGTTTCCCTAGATAAAGGGGATGGGTAATGGTTACTGTTGGCTATTACAGCGCTGTTGGATCTCGGAGCGGATGCTATAGAGAAATTATGCTTAATACAAAACGTGAAAATATTTATCTTCGAGTGAGGGCTTGTCCTGTCCAAGACGAGGTGTGGCATCCTCTACCTACTGTAGCCTTACCGTTTCTGTTTGTCTCTTTTCCTCTACTACTTTTCCTACTTCGGTGACGGGAGGCTAGAAATCCTCCTACCCTTGTAAAATTCACCTATTGGACAAGACAGATAAAGCGGCGAGGGAACGCGAAAGTGGTCCCGGACCCAAAAAATGTATACTTTATATGTTGTTTCTGTTGGGTTCTGTCTCAAGTCGGCCACCCCCCAGCTATGAGGTATTGTGCCTGAGTATATATACTGTACATACACAATCAATTATTATCATGAATATTATTATGATTTATATTATTTTAAAAAAGAAAATGAATGTTACCTGGCCGCATAAATGTATGGATATAAACACCATATGAGGAGGAGCACTTTATTGACAATGTTTCGCATATAGCTTCATCAGGCCAAAAATCGTATACATGTGTGTCCACCCATTGTGTCCTTTACATGAGCAAGTATTCAATATCGTCAGAATGGGACAAATTATTGTGTTAGTTTGGAAAATCTTCATCTAAATTGTGTAAGGTTTGCATATACAGTATTTGTAAAACTCTTGTTATCGTATAGCATTTTATGACTGTCCTACAACTTTTAGGAAGTATTTTTGATTTCACCTTACATGGCATGGTTTCTTCATACTAAACAAAATTGGTTATGCCCAATATTTATTCATGATATACATATGACTGTATACTAAGAATAACATATAAATGGTCACATATTGGTATATATACAATATTAAAAGCTTAGCTGATTATTGATATCTTATGACTGACTGTAATAGATGTATATTATTATTTTTTCTTTATTCCAACTACTCCCTCTCGGGCATAGGCTGATAGCCTTTACACTCTAACCCTGAACACTGTGAGGCCCTTGAGGTCTTGCTCCAGTCTAGGGAGTGAGACATGCGAAGCTTCACGGCTCTGAAGCCGCCTCACCTCTGCGCTTCACAGTCTCTTCCCCCACACTCGGACCCTCACTCTCAGAACGCCACCTATTGAGCAATTAACTCACTAGGCATTGCCCCCCTGTAGCATAATTTTGAATATGGGAATATTCATACAATACTATTTTAATCAGGGTACAATAAGGGTATTTTTTTTGGCATTTCGGTGTGCTGTGGTAATGCACTGATATTAGGTACAGCACAAATTCCATCCCAATAATATCTTCCCATTGACATATTGGGATTCGAACCCGGGTCCATTGGATTACCAGTCCAGTGGCAAGACCACTCAGCCACACCTCCCCTATGTTGGCTTTCAGTTGATCATATTCATCATTCAGAGGTATACTACTGAATTTTGATCTGGATAATTAATATATGCTTAACCAAATCTCAATAGAGCTGGCTTTCAGCACAACGTATCAATACATTCCCTATAAAACATTAAATTAAATTAAGTAAACAATTTCTTATTATAAAGCCACATCCCATTTCAATTAGTCCTAAGCTAATGAATACGTGATGATCACCAAACCGCTCCCTCCTCGCCAGTGCAGATTTAATTAAGTGCAATAATTATGTCCTCATCCATTTTTGTTTTCAAAGCAGGACTTATATCTTTTAAAGAGTTATGTGATTTAGTGTCCACAAGAATACGTTCCATACAGTATATTACACTTATTATACCCAGTTGCTTTATATATATAATAAACTGTGAATACATTGTGTACTTAATATTTCACAAATACACACACAAACACACACATACATACATGTCTCTATTTGAAATCTAGCCAGGTACAATGTTCACAAGAATAATATATGTGAAGTCCGATTAAAAGTATTTGTTTCCGTGAATTCTGTCATCATCAAACTCTTAACTAATGGATAGCTGAAAATGAACCGATAATTATAGGTGCATGCACAGTACAGTCTGGGACTAAAGTCATGGTCTGGATCGTCAACCATCCATTAGTGCCCTCTGATGGCGGTATTTGAAGCAATACGAGCTATGGTGTTTTTTGCTCTCCACAGATGGCTCTGTTCGACACGACCAGGTAGCGCCAAAAGTAAGCGAGAAACTTCCTGTTTATTGGTGGATTACGACCATGCCAACTAGAACACACACGCACACACTACTTCATTATCAGAATGCAAGGAATATTATTATGCTTTACAACTATAATATAATTATGTATAATCGAGTGATGCGAATTTTACTCTTGCATGGGAATATAATCCGGATATTAATGATTAAATATTTAATAATGATTAAACATAGCAGTGTAGATAAGGCACACCGAGTATTCTAGCTTACTAGGGAAATACTATATTGTGGATACAGTATACAACACTTTGTAAGTGAACGCAACACAAATATATAGCCTATTATAATTTAGTCATATATCATGTAGGAATTATATATACAGTTAGCTTAGTCCAGGGGGGAAATTAGGTATAGGCCGGCAGCCCGGACTAGCTCGGAGATGTTGCCGGGCTAGTCTGCCCAGCAGTTGCCCAGGGGACAAGTTATTGTTTTTATTACTATTTAAATTGACGCTTTATAAAAAAACAAATAGTTGTCATATAATATCAAATACTGATAGATAATTAGTATACAAAAACATCGATGATGCGGTGGGCGTCTAGTAAAACGGTGGGCCTTTAGTAAAACAGAGACCGACACTTCTCGCTGCCGTGACCCTTTAATAAACAGAGACGACGCAGCTGATCGATCGTAAATTTCGTAATGTTTTTGGCAGATATTATTAGTTCGTCATATACTGTCAATATTGATTTCTCTTGGATGCAATAACATAAAGAAGTTCAATTAATGGATAAATATAACATAAAAAAGAAACATTGAATACAACTAGTTAGGCTAAAACAATGTAACCGTGTGTGTACCGGATGCATGGCTTAAGATTTGTTGTTATTGCTGGGCCGTGAATTTCGTAATGTTGTGAACTTAAGAATTTACTTGGGGATAGTAAAGCTTGCTAAACTTTTAGATATTGTTGGTGGCAAACAATTTGAAGATTGTTTTTTTTTTTTTTTTTTTTTTTTTTTCTATATTCCAACTTACTTCCTCTCGGGCATAGGCTGAGAGCCTTAACATTCACCGCTTTACAATGAACAGTGAAGCCCGTGAGGTCTTGTTCCAGTCTAGGGAGTGAGACATGTGAAGCACGTAGAGTACAACGAGCACCTGCCATCTTGCCTTCACATGAGGCACGGTGCTCACTCATGGCCCGAAACGACCCCATCTCTGAAGCAACCTCGTTCCCGTGCTTCACTGTCTCACCCCCTACACTCGGACTCTCACACTTACACACACACACAACGCCACCTGTTGAGCAGATAACTCACCAGGCATTGCACCCCTATAGCATATTTTGAATATGGGAATATTCATACAGTGCTATTTAATCAGGGAACAATGAGGGTATTTTATTGACGTTTCGGTGGGCTTGTGGTAATGCTATACCAGGTACAGCACAAATTCCATCCCAATAATATTTTCCCATTGATACATCGGGATTTGAACCCGGGACCTTTGGATTACCAGGCCAGTGGCAAGACCACTCCACCACACCTTCCCACCACACCTGTAGGTGTTGGTCTGTGGTCACAGTGTTATACGATAATTAGTGTAAGTTCGTAGAAGGTGGTTGGGGGTAACAGATTGTCATCGTCTGCACCTTACCATGTCTCCTTTTCGCCGATTCTGGCGCGCATTTTTTTTTTTTTTTTTTCAGTTTTCCCCATTTTAATATTAATAATGCTGATCTTCAAAAACTCGAACGTTTGGGATTTTCAGATGATCGGAAATTTGATATAACAGACAATTTGACAGACACGTATCTTCGGTAATCAATGTTGTGGTTTCCTATATACTCACTCACCCACTTTCACTATCTCTCTCTCTCTCTCTCTCTCTCTCTCTCTCTCTCTCTCTCTCTCTCTCTCTCTCTCTCTCTGGTTTGTATTAATAATGAACAGAATTATATTTCTATTTTTTTTTTTTTTTTACATTGACTAAGACTGCCTGTTCCAAGAAATGTCGTCTAAAAAAAAAATCCTCCATATTCAATTGTATAGGCTAGACTTGTCAACTAAAAAGGTTAGCAGTAAGATTATCGTTTATAGATTATATGAAAATATATATTTACGTATTATTTTGCCTGTTTTAACAATAATCAAGATTGAAGCATGGTAAATAGCAATGAAGGTTATGGGGATGAGGCACAAGGAGAAATATACACCTTTTAGCTATATTTCACAGTCTTCAATTAGCTTTCATAATGTTCATGCACAGATTACCACGAAAGAGGACAGGGACATGAGGAGGAAATTAGAGAATTTATATGGTTAGGATAGCTTAAGTAGGGCTATTTTAAGGTGATCATTACAATACTATTCAATTGTTTTGGGTTGACCAAGATAGGATAAGGGGTAGATTTGGCTGTAAATTAAAATAGTTCATGAAATGGTAAAATATGATATAATATGTTAAGGATATGTTTCCCGAATAAGTAAGACAAATTCGAAAATATTAATCGAATATTCACAAATCTCTGTCAAACTAAATTTTAATAAAAACCAACATGAAACAACTTGTGTTACAACAATAGTTCAATACGTAGTGTTCATTATCAAAAGGGACATAAGAAATCGGAAGTCTACATAAAGCTGACCGGCCTACACGAGGTAGATCCCATTTACACCAAGCCCATATCATACATATGACTATCAGTTTGCTTTTGAAATATCCTACCGTTCCTTAGCCAATCGCTGCACTAGACAATCTATTCCACATATCCATAACCTTGTTTCCCAACCAGTGCTTACTACATATTTTCTAAAGCGGAACCTATCCAATTGGAAGCCATTTGAACGGGTTATCGTTCCGATATTAAGCTTCATCCTGTCTTAGTGTTATAAGAGGCATTAAAAGCAGTAAAGTAGCAGCCGGCTGTATCTCGCAAACATTTTGTTTAATTAACTAATATCCAAATAGTTAAGAAATAACCCTTTTCCTCTCATGCTTTACTAACACTTATTAAGCTAGTTTAATTATAATGATATGCATGTCTTCATGATAATTGTTTCACCCTAATATATTGATTATTTGCATTCAAGAACTCAGATTCAAGAGGAAGAAATTGAGGACAAGATTACTTACAGTACGATACAAAGAGTGAAAGCCAAATATATAAGGACTAGTAAGAGAATCAGTAGTCTGCCCCTCATCCCATATGGAAGCCAATCGATGATGACAATGCACTAGTTTCAGGTTAATGAGACAAATGAAGACGTGAAACTGCGCAAGAATAGGCTTTACAAAAATCATGTGAGGGAAGGAAGTTGAGGATAAGATTAGGTGGGAGAAGGAACATTGACAGAGGATAGAATTTAACAAAATCATGTAGGGGAAGGAAGTTAAAGATAAGATTAGGTGAGAGAAGGTACATTTACTGAAAATATCCTATCACACTATGCACACAGTATAACGAGAGATCAATGCTTACAAAGGAAATTTTGAAATGTAATTTCAGTGCTAATGGTTTTGACAGTAAAAGTGTCAAGGAGTCAATGCTTATATATGAAGTTCTGTAAAACTTATATTTAAGGATAAAGTCAGAGGCCCTGATAAAAGAAGATGGCTTGACAATACAAACCAATAGGGAAAGATTGAAATGTTAGAACATAAATATATTATTAGAAACACTTGAGAACATATCACCTGGTGACAAAATAAAGACATACCAAAGGTCCTCTGAAAAGAGAATCTGGTTAAATGCAATATAATTTATATTGGAGTTAGGGGATAAACTGATAGTATCATAAATCAAGGAAGAAAGAGGGAAGAGAGGGGAGAAAAAACAAATTAAACTGAAGAGGCCTGAGCATCCCAGAATAGGAGAGGTTTAAGAGATAGGTAAATAAATGGAAACCTTCATTGTCCTCTTTTTAGTTTCAATGTTTTACCATCAACATGCTGTACCAAAAACTGTAGATATTTCCATAATATTAGTAATGCATGAAGTTTCCCAAAATTCAATAAGTAGTATGGACATAATATCCAATTTATAAAAGCTGGTGGCATGTTTGTGAATGTATGTGGTACTTAACGAGTGAAATTCCTTACGATGTATCAGGGCAAGTAAAACATGTGTCAGAGCAAGTGAAAAGACTGTCAGGGCAAGTACATTTCAGATGTCACTAGCCTGGGGCAAGTAGATCCGCAACACTAATTTCCCAGCCTGTAGTTTACACTAAAACACAAATTGAAACATAATATACCTAGTGAAGTGGCAATACTATGACTTTTTGCGTAAGAAATCTACTTAACTTGATCATGCCGTGACCTATTCCTGTATTGCATACCTTGGTTCGCCTGAGACTAGGCCACACTACGCTCATACATGGCTTTTTTATATCGGGGGATGTCCCCATGCTTTGCCCTTGTTGCCAGGTTCCAGTCACAGTCCAACATCTTGCGTTAGACTGCTCCTAGTTGTTATTTACAAGGACACGCCAAGTTTTATCTCTATTTGGAAATCTATTCAGTTTTGAAGGTCTGTGAAGAGCGGTTGTTAGTCAAATCTTGTTGCGTCCATAATTATACAGTACATAATAAACGATCGTTTTTCATCAGGTGAGTATAATTTTCTATTCAGACATTCACTGCATTGTGAGTATCTCTCCTGAAACTCGTATTTCTCGCACAGTGACTTCACGGTGACAGAGAGAGAGAGTGAGTGAGAGAGAGAGAGAGAGATAGTCTGCTAGCCAACCGAGTGAACCTAGAAATCTTGAGTACTGTAAAGTGTTATGGTAGAAATGCAATGTATGGGTCTTAAGGACTCAGAAACTGCCGGATGCTATTTTGTTTATGTGTAGCATTTTGCATAATTTACATAATTAACATATTAATTAGGTATAATAACCAAATACGGAATATCTTGCTAGAAACCCAACATATAGATTTCAAAATAATATCCAGACCTGTTTTCGACCCCAAGGAATCCAAATAACATGGGTTTAATCTCCTAAAATCCCTCCAACTATCCAAAATCCAATATAGCCACCATGGATAACTAAATAAATCCTAAAATTACCCAAACTCAGACATTGTTAACGATACAATTTTTATTTTAATGAACACTGTGACGCCTGCAGCTTGGCAGAACGCCACGTGGGCTCAGCCGCTCGCTTGGCCACTCGCTAGCACTCGCCGGGGCAAGGTATTTGGCTACAGTCTATCTACAATGTTGTTCTTTCTTTCATAGTGTTCGTGTTGTTACAGACAGTCCCGTGGTGGTCTTTATTTTCGTCTGTGACAAGGGGAAGCATTTTATATCATGAGTAGAACATAAGATGCATTGTATATAATTAAGGGGAGAGAATAATATAGGCAGTGGGGTGGTAGTGTGTGTGTGTGTGTGTGTGTGTGTGTGCGTATACATGTGCTGCCTCCCCCTCGCTGTAGGCTCGCACGCGTGCCTTCCCACGCTTCTTGATTAGCTGGTGGTTCCTGGTGCCTTCTGCAGCCCTGCTGCCTGGTGACGTAGCGGCCTGTGATTGGCTGACCACCATGCCTTTGTGTGTGATCCTAGGGGTCCCGAGGAGTTACTCTCTTCAGAGCTTGTTTGACCAGCATACCCTTAACATATCCCTTAACACCTGTCACCGACTTCTACCTATAGAGCACTTTCTCTCGCTCTCAACTTCTTACCTCTCATTCTTCCTCTCTATTTAATATCATAACTCCCCTTTGGTTCTGCACGATTTCATATATCGGCCATCGTATTATATGCTGAAGCTCTCAGATATTTTATGTTTAGTCAGGCATTTTGGAGGGGTTACCATTTTGTCTGTAGAGGTTCGAAACACTCACGGTGTCTCCCTGGCTATTCCTTGGCTGTCTGCTGGGCTATTTAATGCTAGACTGGGGTGAGGCCATTGTTGTTGTGACTTCCGATGTGTACTAGGTTTTGTTGAACCTGTACAATCGCAACAGAGACGTGGGATGCCTAGGTGGTCTTTCTGACTGTGTACCTTGTGAGTTTAGCACTGTGTTGCGAGTGAGGGCTTTTGCCTCTGCCACCCAACACTGTGCTAACTCGTTTGCTTTGACTTTGAGAGGGTCGCCAGGAGAGAACCAGATACTAGCGATCTGGATCTCTCAAGAGAGCACCCCGTCAATTAACGTAATTTGGCCGCACAGCCTTAACACCTAACGAGCGGCCTAGGCGGTAATTTATATGTACCGCCCAGCGGGGTGTTTTTACCCTAAATAGGGTTGTTTAGGTGATCATTTTCATGCCTAAATAAGACCCAGAGCGTTTAACAAGTATCTATCCCTGAAAGGGCAAAAACAGAGCTTTTCAATGACACCCCAACGATCCTTGTACGACCGCTAGTTTTCCTGCAACGATCGTGCAACACGAGTGCAAAAACCATGTAATTAGGTACTTTCCCTACATAATTCCCTGTGTAGCGAGTGTGAGGGGGGAAGGGAGGGTGGTTTTCACTTCAGTTGGCCCACCGCGGTGGTGTGCGACGGTCATAGCCTTACTACGCTCCTCACACCGCTCAGCTCTCTCTCTCTGCAACATTACGTGCTGAAAATGGAACACGACATAAGTTGTGAACCGCCACTTAGTCCAAATTTCTTTCACACAACATAAGTTGTGCCCCGCCAATAAAGGGTTAAGGACCTCGCTAGGCTACGAGCCACTTGCTCAGCCATTGTTTCCTAGCCTACGACATCCCAGCTAGACTTTATTAGCCTAGCAGATACCCGTTTAGAATTATAAACTCTTATGTTATGTATGCAGCATTCTTATTCACATTGACTGTAAGCCTTGGTTATTGTTGAGTTGGACAACCTGAGCAGGTTTACAACCTGAGCAGGTTTTTTGAGTTGCCTGACGAAGGACTTCTTTTGTTGTTGGAGACAATACTATTGTGCAATTATTATTATTCCCGTGCCAGTTAACCCTATATGTCCATACACTTGTCATTTCCTGTTCCTGCATTATATAACAGTTCAAAGTCCGATACGAGCATCAGACTTTCTTCAGAAGATTCCTGCTCGATGCTTTGGGACTTTCGTTCACTTTCTTTAGTATAGGAGTGACAGTTCATTATTGTTTAGAGTAACTTTAAATATACCTTCTTCTAGTTTGCATTAAATCATTGCAGTGATTTAATTAAGATCTCTATCTTTTCCTAGTATACCTTATTAACGTAATTGTATGTTGTTGTGATCAGGCTGTATCAGAGATCATCAGCCTGTAGTAGTAGTGCACTTATACTGAGTTATAGGATACCCCGTTATCGCAGATTTAACTCTGGAGGGTATAGGTGTTTTTGTGCGCCGGCATTATAAGTTCAGGGGTTGGATCTAGTGTTACCGTTGTGGCTGTGTGCTTTCCTAGTCCAATGATTAAGAGCCCTTGTTTTATACGAGCCCCGGTCGTAACAAATGGCGACCTTGCTTATGATTTTGTGAACTTAGAGAAATATTGCAGGAGTGTTGTGGTCATTTGTTTTTGTTTAAAGGAATATAGTGGACACGTGGATTTTTTTTTGGCAAGTAGTGTAACACTTAAGAGTCTTCGAGCATCTTGTATTTTTGAGTGAATAGTGCTGCATAAGAGTTTAGGTACTTTTTTTTTTTTATAAACGTTGAGAATTTTCGGTGGACACTATGTCGGACGACGGATCAGTGTACAGTGAGGACACAGTACGGGAAACAGAAACTGAGGTGCAGCAGCGGGCTTTGTTAGATGACATTAGAGTTATAGCTAGTGAGGAGGATGCAAGGAAGTTTCTGCAGATACCTATTACTGCTGACCGGGTGTCGGGGATTGATCGGTATGGTCTCCAGTGTTTGGCCACGGTCATGGGGCATGTGGGCATTAGCAGCATGTCGAGAGGTGACCTGGTGGCCTGTGTGCTCGGCGGGGTGCGTGGGGCTTCGGGTGGAGCGGGAGCTGGGGCACCTTCGGCCCAGCCCCCATTCCACTCGACTCCTACCATGGCGCCCCCTCGGGTTCCTGAGCCGGGTACGTTCCCGCAGGCCGATAGTCACTGGCAGCGTGGTTTGTCACAGGGTGGGTCTCCAATTGTTGCATCTCCTCCTCCTCAAGGTTTGACTCCAGATATGCTCTTCCAGCTTGAGATGGCTAAGATGCAGCTGCAGCAGAAGCGGGAATCTGAGCAGGAGCAGCGGGAGTTTGAGATGGCTAAGATTCAGGCTGAGGAGAGAAGGGCCAGATATGAGACTGAGGAGAGAAGGGCCAGATATGAGACTGAGGAGAGAAGGGCCGTATGTGAGGCTGAGATTCAGTCTGAGGAGAGAAAGTCTAAGTACTGTGCAGACATAGATCTTGAGAAGTCTCGGGTGGAGTCGACAGGGCAGCGTCTCGGTTCTGGGAATCGAGGTCTTGATCAGTCTTTATCGCACCTGCCCTAGTTGGTCCCTGTATTTGATGAGTCGGGTGTCACTGAATTTTGTATGCGTTTTGAGAAGAAGTGCCGGGAGCACCAATGGCCTGAGGTAAAGTGGGCAGCTCATGTTTCCTCTAGATTGGTTGGCAAAGGACTCAAGGCATATGATGCGTTGCCCTTGGGAGTCGTGCATCGATTACGAGGTATTGAAGGAGGCTGTCCTGCGGGCATATGAGTTACAACCAGAGACGTACAGATTGAAGTTCCGGGGTGTAACGAAGGGTCGTGAGTGCACCTTTCTTGAGCATGCCCGGGATCTGTCCGATGCATTTGGAAACTGGCTGCGTTCTGACAAAGCATCGACGTTTGAGGAGTTGAAACAGCTGATGCTTCTAGAACAATTTTTCAAGTGTACGGGCGGCGATCTGACGTTGAATATTAAAGAGAAGAACCCGAAAACTCTTCAGGAGGCAGCTGAGATGGCTGACCTTCGGATGTCACTGATTCGTGGGTGCGGGTCTGCACAACGGAACGATGCAGGTAACAAGGGGCACAACACTCCACCCCCCCCCCGAGTCAGTGATACACCATATAACCATTACAACAAGAGCAACAATACTAAGTCTGACCATAAACCTAATACCGTCCCGTTTAAGAAGGGTCAGGGCCCTTCCCCCCTTCAAGGGAAGCCCAAGGGGGAGTTAGAGTGTTTTCATTGTCATGAGAAGGGGCATTTTGCAAGAGCCTGTCCAAGCAAGCTACCTAATGCAGTTGTATCTTTGGCTCGCAACATTGGGGTGTCCCCGAAGTCGTCTGAGTTTGCCCGGGGTATAACGTCAGAGGCTGGGACACAGCCAGTGGAGAAGAATCCGGAAGGCTCAAACCCTGTCCGCGATGTCTTTTGTGACCATCGAGGGCATGGCTGCGTGAGGTGGGCTGGTAAGAAGCATGGAGTTGAGCTGTTGCGAGACACGGGTGCCTCTCAGACTTTAATGAAGAACTTTACTGGTAGACCAATAAACGTGGCACGGGTGGTTGTGGTGCAGGGTATCAATGCTGTCAAGTCATACCCGTTGGTCAGGATGGAACTGGAGGTAGATGGTGTGACACAAGAGTTGGATGTGGGAATTGTGGAGAACTTGCCTGTTGGGGGCGTCGACCTCCTTCTCGGCAACGACTTTGAGGTGCCTACTTCTGAGGTTTCACCCTTAGTCGTTGCCGAGAAGCCGGCCGACGTGAGTAGGGAGGAACAGGAGTGGGTAGAGAAGTGTCAAGTACAACCTATGGCGTGCGTTGTTACAAGACCTCTTGCATTCAAAGTGTCACAGCCTATTCCTCAGTCTTCTGATCAACGGAGGAACGGTTGTGAGAAGACGGCTGATGTTGGTAAAAGCTTGGAGAGTTTAGTACCAGCAGCTCCTCTTGGCAACTCAGTATTGGCACCATTGTTGGAGTCTGGAGAAGCCCCAGGACCTGTCACAGCTAGTGAGGAGGTAGGGCAGGAAAAGACTCCGAGGCAGCAACGTTACACACGGAGAGAAAAAAGGGTTGCTCAGTTTGATATTGGGGGAGGACTTGGGCTGCTTCGGAAGCATCTAGACAGGTTGGTTCCCTCAGATATTTGCAAACTGAAGTTGGAGGATCCGGAAGTTCAGATGTGTGGTAATGGTGCTGTCGAGATCAAACACGAGGACGGGGAAACATGTCATGTGAACCTGTTGGAGGAGTTTGTGAGGCATCCACCTGAGCAGCCTAATGTCCCTGCGTTGGTCTGCAGCGGCCAAGGTGGAGAAGGAGAGGGGGGCAGTAGGGCACAGGTGGAGGAGAGTAGGGATTATCATGTCTCGGCGGAGCAGTGGGCGGGGGACACGAGTCTGGTGGCTGTGGAAGCGCTAGAGCACCTGCCTGAGCAGCAGTGTGCAGCGCTCCAGCACCAGCTCGGTTCATACCCCACTGGTCGTGCCGAGCCCCTGAGCCTCACAACTCAGGCGGTGCAAGATGTTCCGCGGGCAGGTCACGTGAATGTTGGGAGACCATTAGCCTCGTTGTTTCGGTGGTTCAAGGTGGGCGACGAGGCTTGGACATGGTTGTCAGGTCAAGGTCGACCCATGGCTGCCAAGGGTGGTGGTCAGAAGGAGGACATTGAGCAGATTGGTGAGGTTGGCTGTGGAGTGGATGTGCCCGGTTGTCGTGGTGAGGTTGGCTGTGGAGTGGATGTGCCCGGTCGTCGCATAGCCTCCCAATGCTGCTCTAGTCGAATGCAACAGCCCTACCATAGACCGACTGTATCTGGCCATGTCGCTAAAAGCGGTGATGCTGCGCAGGCAGATGTAGTCGTAAGGAATGCGGGGGTGCGCATGTACGGTATCGGCGGGGAAGCCTTAGCAATAATGAACTATGGGAGTGACTGCACAGGTGGTACTGATTGTCCCTCTCATGACCTGGCTGTTCTAGGGACGAAGGTGGAGAAGGAGGGAGACTACAGGTTAGATGCTGCAGTCTCGGCTGGGTTGTGGGAGGGCACTAGGCATGTTCTGCGAGATAAGTTGTTTACTAGGCTGTGGCAGTGCATCCGCATGTTTGTTGCTTCTCCAGGCCTGCTGTACGGGGTAGAATCCGACATGGAGGCTGGAGACCGTGCGAGGCTCAGTTTAATTCCCTACCGTATAAATCCTGCTAAAAAGCCTGTCGTGAAAACAGAGCTAGACGACATGTGGAAAAAGGGTCTGAGGGATAAAGGATATTGTGAGTGGTCGTTGCCAGTGAGTTTGCAACCTGAGTTGAGTGGCAAGATCAGTGTGTGTGCATTATCCCTGACAGACACCTATCCATTGCCCAAGGGTCTGAGGGATAAGGAATGTCGTGAGTGGTTGTTGCCTGTAACTTTGCAACCTGTGTTAAGTGGCAAGATCAGTGAGTGTGTTGATTGCGAGAGTGTGTGTGCATTATCCCTGACAGACGCCTATACTTTATCGAGAGTTGACGACACCATAGACCGCCTCGGGGCTGCATCGCCTATCACGAAGGTAGAACTAGTGAAAGGCTTTTGGCAGGCCCCGTTGCCGGAAAGAGCGAAGAGAAATGCCAGTCTTGTGTTGAACGGGGCAGTTTATCAGTGCCAGGTGTTGTTGTGTTGCCGGAACACAAGTTGGATGTGTGGCATGCTAAGGGCACTGATAATGTTTTGGCTGATTGTTTGTCACGGGAGGGTTTGTTTGCAGGAGAACCCTCGCCGTTGTCAGTGTGTGTTGAGAGTGGAGAAAAATCAGGCTGCCCCTGTAAGTGCAGCCGCCATAAACATATTAAAAATTAAAATTCTATACAAACTCTTTCTTTAATAGTTAAATTTTGTTTAAGTATGTTATAGCTAAAGTTCTGAGTCGAACCTATGCTTCTCTCAGAAGGCTGGGCTAGTAGAAGCTCGCTCTAGGAGCATAGCAGTGTGAATTAATTAAGCTATTGTGTTGGGAGGGGTTGTAATTTTTTGTTGATGAGAACTGAGCTTTGCCTTCTTTATTGCAAAGTGATTAGGAGTGGCGAGTCTTGTCGGCGTTCTGCTTGTCAGATATGGAGCTCATGGTTGAGCGTCTAATATCTTGGGGGGGGTGTGATGCCTGCAGCTTGGCAGAACGCCACGTGGGCTCAGCCGCTCGCTTAGCCGCTCGCTTGGCCACTCGCTAGCACTCGCCGGGGCAAGGTATTTGGCTGCAGTCTATCTACAATGTTGTTCTTTCTTTCATAGTGTTCGTGTTGTTGCAGACAGTCCCGTGGTGGGCTTTATTTTCGTCTGTGACAAGGGGAAGCATTTTATATCATGAGTAGAACATAAGATGCATTGTATATAGTTAAGGAGAGAGAATAATATAGGCAGGGGGGTGGTAGTATGTGCGTGCATATACATGTGCTGCCTCCCCATCGCTGTAGGCTCGCGCACGTGCCTTCCCACGCTTCTTGATTAGCTGGTGGTTCCTGGGGCCTTCTGCAGCCCTGCTGCCTGGTGATGTAGCGGCCTGTGATTGGCTGACCACCATGCCTTTGTGTGTGATCCTAGGGGTCCCGAGGAGTTACTCTCTTCAGAGCTTGTTTGACCAATATACCCTTAACATATCCCTTGCCACCTGTCACCGACTTCTACCTATAGAGCACTTTCTCTCGCTCTCAACTTCTTACCTCTCATTCTTCTACTCTATTTAATATCATAACTCCCCTTTGGTTCTGCACGATTTCATATATCGGCCATCGAATTATATGCTGAAGCTCTCAGATATTATATGTTTAGTTAGGCATTTTGGAGGGGTTACCATTTTGTCTGTAGAGGTTCGACACACTCACGGTGTCTCCCTGCCTATTCCTTGGCTGTCTGCTGGGCTATTTAATGCTAGACTGGGGTGAGGCCATTGTTGTTGTGATTTAAGATGTGAACTAGGTTTTGTTGAACCTGTACAATCGCAATGGAGACGTGGGAAGCCTAGGTGGTCTTTCTGACTGTGTACCTTGTGAGTTTAGCACCGTGTTGCGAGTGAGGGCTTTTGCCTCTGCCACCCAACACTGTGCTAACTCGTTTGCTTTGACTTTGAGAGGATCACCAGGAGAGAACCAGATACTAGCGATCTGGATCTCTCAAGAGAGCACCCCGTCAATTAACGTAATTTGGCCGCACAGCCTTAAGGACCTTGCTAGGCTACGAGCCACTTGCTCAGCCATTGTTTCCTAGCCTACGACATCCCAGCTAGACTTTATTAGCCTAGCAGACACCCGTTTAGAATTATAAACTCTTATGTTATGTATGCAGCATTCTTATTCACGTTGACTGTAAGCCTTGGTTGTTGTTGAGTTGCACAACCTGAGCAGGTTTTTTGAGTTGCCTGACGAAGGACTTCTTTTGTTGTTGGAGACAATACTATTGTGCAATTATTATTATTCCCGTGCCAGTTAACCCTATATGTCCATACACTTGTCATTTCCTGTTCCTGCATTATATAACAGTTCAAAGTCCGATAGGATCATCTTACCCCAGCATCAGACTTTCTTCAGAAGATTCCTGCTCGATGCTTTGGGACTTTCGTTCACTTTCTTTAGTATAGGAGTGACAGTTCAGTATTGTTTAGAGTAACTTTAAATATACCTTCTTCTAGTTTGCATTAAATCATTGCAGTGATTTAATTAAGATCTCTATCTTTTCCTAGTATACCTTATTAACGTAATTGTATGTTGTTGTGATCAGCCTGTATCAGAGATCATCAGCCTGTAGTAGTAGTGCACTTATACTGAGTTATAGGATACCCCGTTATCGCAGATTTAACTCTGGAGGGTATAGGTGTTTTTGTGCGCCGGCATTATAAGTTCAGGGGTTGGATCTAGTGTTACCGTTGTGGCTGTGTGCTTTCCTAGTCCAATGATTAAGAGCCCTTGTTTTATACGAGCCCCGGTCGTAACAACACATACAACTCGGAAAGTAAAACTGCTACTGCACCTGTTAAACACAAAGAAGATTGATTGATTGATTTGTATTGCCAATTGTGTACATACATAATATACAATAATATATCATAATACATATATTTGAATGATTGGCATATATAGCTAGCTAAGCAAAAGCTCTATGTAGCTAGCCTTATAGACGTAAGTAAATATTTAATGCTAGGTTACACGGTTATTAAAAATATAATATATACAAAACATTACAGTATATTACCTGCTTTATCATGGAATCAGCAAGAATCAACTTAGTTCATTATTTTCAGTAGTCTTTAAAAATAGGTAAGACAGTAGTTACATGAACACTATTAATGGAGAAATTAAATAGACTGGTTTACATAAAATCATCGATTTTTAGTATTGATCTAAAAGGTGTTTCTTAATAGACTTTTTGAACACAAATATAGAAACAGCATGTCTGAATGGTTCGTTAAGGGTGTTCCATAATTTAGCTCCCCTATAGCTAAGACAACGTTGTGCATGTGATGTTCTGCAATATGGGAGTCGTAGCAACTCCTGGGCTCCTCTGGTATTAACCCTTAATTAGCGGCTCACCACATAAGTCGTATTTAATAAAGCTGGACTATGTGGCGGCGCTCGACATAGGTCGAGTGGCAATTTCAGCACGTAATGTTGCTGAGAGAGAGAGACAAGTGGTGGCAGGAGACTAGCGAGCGTATGACTGCTCCAGACCACCGCGGCGAACCTACTGACACGAATCTCAGCTCCCTCCTCCCTCTCTCACTCGCTACATTCTGAATTATATGGGGAAAGTACCGAATTACATGCTTTTTGCACTCGCGTTGCACGGTTATTGCAAGAAAACTAGCCATCATAAAAGGATCGTTATGGTGTCATTCGAAAGCTCTGTTTATGCCCTTTCAGGGATAGGTACTTGTTTTACGTTCTGGGTCTTATTTAGGCATGAAAATGATCACGTAAACAGCCCTATTTTGGCTAAAAACACCCCGCTGGGCGGTACATATAAATAAACCGCATAGGCCGCTCGTAAGGTGTTAAAGTTATGGACCACGATATGAAAATCACCCTCCAAACACACAAGACCATTTAAAGATTTATACACAAAGTTCACTGCCTGAGCAAACAAAATATCACCTAAATTTAGTAAACCATGTTCTTTAAATATTGGACCTATATGAGCATTATAAGATTGTTAAGTCATTATACGAAGTATTTCTTTTGTGCCAAGAATAAAGAGCCCAGGTAAGTCTTGTTTGCTCCTCCCCAGATAGCAGAACAGTAAATTATATGAGGGTAAGCCAAAGAAAGGTAAAGTAGCTTTAAGTTATCAATATTCAAGGAATCTCTAGTTTTGTAAAGAATGCCAGTAATTTTCAATAATTTTATGGTAATGTCATTAATATGAGGTTTCCATGTCATTCCACCATCTATCGTAATACCAAGACATTTTACATCATTAACTTTATTAATTACATGGTTATTTATTTTAATCTCAATATTTGGTAATCGATAGCTAGTAAAATGAGTCACAAGATAATGAGTTTTATTTAAATTAAGTGTAAGACCATTTGATGTAATCCAGGTTGAAACCTTAGCTATTTCCTCGTTCATTTGGTGTACCAGTTCCATTAGATTATTGCCTTGTAAATAAATGTTTGTATCATCTGCATATAAAAGAAATTTCAGTTTGGTACTTGAGAATACAATATCGTTAATGAATAATATAAACAAAACAGGGCCAAGCACAGACCCCTGTGGAACACCATACGTCATAGATTTACATTTTGAACTTACGTTATTATAAAAAACAAATTGCTTCTTTTGACTAAGATAACTAGTGAACCATTTAAGGGCAGGGCCACGCATTCCATAGTTATGTAACTTTTTAAGTAAAATATCATGAGGTAAGGTGTCAAATGCTTTGGAAAGATCACAGAAAACCGTTAACAGGTATTGTTTTGTGTCTAAAACTTTATATATTTACCTAGTTAGCTCATGAACGGCACATTCCATAGAAGATCGAGGCCGAAACCCGAACTGACACTTCGTTAATATAGATTGTGATTCGAGATAATTTATTAGCCTGGATCCCACAAGTTTTTCAAATATTTTACAAAATATGGAAAGTAGAGATATTGGCATGTAATTCTGGGGAACACTTTTATCTCCTTTTTTAAAAATCGGAATAACTTTGGCTATCTGCAGATAATTTGGGAAACACCCGATTTTAAATGACCTATTAATTATATGCTTAAGAAATGGTATAATTACACTTGAACATTCTTTAACAACCGACACACTTACATCATCATATCCACAAGCAGTATTTTTAAATTTCGTTATTACCTTAACTAGTTCAGATTCAGATACAGGGGCAAGGTGAAACGAAACATTCACAGGGTTAAGCAGGCTTCACACCATGCCGATTTGAGCCACGACTGACCACGACCTTGAGTCGTGGTCAGGAGTGCCGACCTTCGGCGGAGAGCTTAAGGATATGGGGGGGTGAGTTTTGGACGGGACGCAGCATGGATGGCCACGCCGCCTGACGGCGACCTGACGGGGTAGACCGGCGCCCATGCCGGACTGAATGTGAGTTTTAGGTCGCCGCTGGAGTGCCGATCTGCGGCGTAGTGCGTCGACAACGACCCGACGAACGACGTCGACAGGAGTTAGGGCGGCGTCAATATTCATTACTGTGCCGATGAGCGGCGACCCCTTCAGTATGGACGGTAACCCCGGCCCGCATGACCCCGAACGACGGCGACCGAACTCAAGGTGTGGTATATAAAAGGTACACCAAAGGGTGGGCCTCATCAGTATACCTTCAGCCACCGTAACGGTTGCACGCAGCCATGTTCACCACAGTCCCCGGGAGGTACTAGGACGTGTGGCGCACCGCATTGAAAAGAACGATACTTTTTACCGGAAGGCACTCGACCCTGGCCTACGACTAGCCATAACACTGCGGTTCCTGGCAACCGGTGACAGCTATATGAGCCTGAAATTGTCAATTATTAGTATTGATATGTACTATTATATATATATATATATATATATATATATATATATATATATATATTATATGGCTTGTTTCATTCATCCACTGCATGAATAATGTATGTATACAAAATTATTTACGTTATACATACATATAACATACTCAATAACTAAATAAAGTAATACAATAATGAAATAAAGAAAGTCATCAATCAAAAAATACATACATATATAATAAATAAAGTATAAATAATGACTAAATACCTTATATAAATCAATATAGCAATATTAATCTAAGTACATGAATAAATTAATTACAAAATATATATATAAAGATATTAAATTAATAAGTAAATCAATACAATAATGAAATCACGAAAGGAATAACAAACGGCAGATACCACAACCAGGTCAGGTCAGAAACCTGTGGTATGCACAACGAGTCTCCACAAACATAATTAATTTGTCCACACGTGGCTGGTCAGTGTCAAACACTTTTAAATAATCGAGACATGCAAAACTAATTAAAACAAAATTTACCTGGCTATTCTGACGACCACTCTGCCGCACGATGTGGTCCTTGAGAAAGCCAAACGTGGCGATAATCCACTTATCCACTTATCCACTTATCATTTATGGTGCCGTGTGCCGCCGCACTGACGCCTATCGTTTCCCGTCAAGTGTCGTCAATCGCCGTCAAGCGCCGCCAAGCGCCGTCACACGCCATCAGCCTCCAGTCCCCTTCCCGTCCCATTTTTATGACCTCACTCCACGCCGACTTGATTTCAAATTTTTCGCTTGTAGAACTTTTGAGGGGGTATGTGAAGACCAATCCCGACCTGTTTGTTAGGTTGGCGACAGCCCATGATGCGCGGCGACGTAGACAAAGACTGTCCACGACCCTTAGGTCGCGGAGAGTCTTGGCCTAAAATCGGCTAGGTGTGACGGGTGCTTTAGAAAGATATGTCTCGAAATCAGTAGGTTCTGTAGAAATATCACGGCGCAATTGTTCCCCTACTGAGCTAAAGTAATCATTAAAACCATTTGCTATACTTTCCGGATTAGTAGTTGGTGTATCATTGAATATAAAACTTTGCGGATTTTGATTCGGTTTCGTTCGATTCAGTATTGAATTAACAAGGTTCCATGTTTTTCTCACATTACCAGAAAATGCATTTAATTTATTTTTGTAATACGTATTTTTCGCCCTTTTAATGGTTTGTGATAAAGTATTTCTATAATTCTTAAAATATACACCATAGGTTTTAGGCCATTTCGCCGATTTTTTCTGTAATTTATGTTTGTATTTAATGGAATTAATAATAGCAGGGGTAATATATGGCTTATTAATGTGTTTTGCCTTAACCGTATATTCTCGCAGTGGGCAATGTTCATTATACAATGTTAAAAAAATTTGCATGTATGTATTAAAATCTGAATCTATGTCAGCATGATTTATTGATGAATTCCAGTCATATTCATTCAGTGCTTCTTTAAATGTTGTTATGTTGTCAGGAGTCAGCATTCTTTGAGTTTTTAAGATTTTATTATTTAGGTTTTTTGGCTGTTGATATGAGAATGTGGCAAGAACTGGTAAGTGATCACTAATTTCCGCAAATACTATACTACTAGAATGATAGTCTTGAATATTATTACTCCATATATGATCCAGTAAAGTGGCACTATTACTAGTTATTCGTGTAGGCTTAGTTATGGTTGGGAAGAACATGTGAGAGTACATTAGGGTTATAAAATTATGGACTTGTTTGTCTTGATAATTAAGCAAATTTATATTAAAATCGCCCATAATGTAGCATGGAATATTATTGCTTGTAATTATCTCTAATATCTCACTGATGGAATCATGAAATAGATTTACTTGCGAATTGGGGGGTCGGTAGATCATACCAACAACAAACCTTTTATTGTTATTATGAACCTCTTCGAAAATCGTTTCGAGGTGTGGATACTGCTTCGTAAGGTCGGGTCGTACTTTTCTTTGAAATTGTTCGGATATATATAATGCTACACCACCTTGACCAGTAGTCTTGTTATTGAAATAAGAATGCAAACCATTAATATGATAGAGATCACATATATTATCGTTTAGTCGAGTTTCACATAGACCGATAATATTAATACTAATGTTTAACTCATTAAGACACTGATCTGTGAAAACATCTAAATGTAGTGGTAGACTCCGAATATTAAATGATAAAAGATTGAGGCTTCTTGTTAGTGTTTCATTTCGTTGATCATTTAAAAATATATAATCACATTTGGGTTCATTTAGGTTTTGAGTCATTAATTCTGATTCATTATTGTCACAGTCACGGAGATTATCAATATTTAAAAGAAATGGGTTAAATTTAAGGTTACGTAATGCATTTAATGAGTATTTATGAATTGTGTTATTAATAACATTGTTTAATTCGTTATTGCAGAGATTATGGAATGGAAAAATGCTAGGGTCGTAGGTCATGAATTAAGTAAGGTAGTGAGGTATACACTAAACAGGAAATTAAAAGACATACATGATATTATACTTAGTATTTTTTTGTTTTTCGTGGGTTCCTTCTATATTTGGAATTCTGCGATGCTGTGGGGGATCCCTCAGCAGGGTGAGGGCTGGGTGCCACCCCGGAGGTGGCCTGGGTATCCACGGGGGTAGCCAGCTCGGGAGTGGGCCGGTGCACGGGTGGAGAAGTGGTCCTTGGTGGCACCTGAGTCGGGACCCGGGAACCATCCTCCTGATACCGGAGAGCATACCTCTCATTGACTTGGGCGTTGACTTGATCCTCGGAGGCAGCAGCTCCACCACCGGGCCCCACACCTCCTGGAGCCCCCTCCACGGTTTCCCGCGACACCAAATCCGGTCTCTCCACCGCAGCACTGCCAGGTGTCATGGTTGGGGGGTCTGTATGGTCGTTGGTTCCTGATGATTAATTTGGTTGACGGAAAAAGGCTACCTTCCCTTCATCTTTTGCTTGTTTAAGCATTGGCAGTTGACTTTTGATAAGGGCCTGGGATGCTTGGCAGAGATCTTCATTAATATATATTTTTATACCTCGCAGTTTGTTGGTGTTCCTCAGTACTGCTTCGCGATCCTTGTAGCTAGTGAACCTTACAACAATAGTACGTGGCAGGTTGTTAAAGGATTATCCTATGCGGTGGGCTCGCTCAATGGTGACTGAAGGCACTTGGAGTTTACTTAGGAAAAAAGACTTTACCAGTTCCGCAGTTTGTTCCCACGTCTCACCACCTTCAGGCTCACCCAAACCGATGATTCGTAGGTTTTTCCACCGGGAATAGTCCTCCTGGTAATTAGCCCGTTGTTCCAGCTCGTGATTTTGAAACTTGAGTGCTTCACAGATGTTCTGAAGCTCGCCAATCCTTCTCCTGGTCTCGCTCTTCTCGGTCGTAAGGTGCTTCACTTCATTTTTTAAGCAATCCACATCAGCTTGACTATATTCCAGACTTTTTGTTAACTCGCTTACTTTCAGTTCCAAGCCGTCAATTTTAGAGTTAAATTGACTGACCAAAACATCAGTAGTATTCCTGTAGGCCTTTTCTTGAGATTCCAAAAGCAGCTTAATCACAGAGGTGTCCATTGTTCAATGTTAATGAGGAGGAGCTGAAAATCCGTGTGCCTAGCTCAGCTGCCAGTCGAAGACTGGGAAGAGGGGAAAAGAGGCGATAGTTGGACAAACAAGATCGACAGAAGATCCTAGACAAACTTCAAAAGTACTCTCACCCACTTACTAATGACTCTACACCCCTGTACAATATCCTTAATGGACAAGTGGCATCAGCCAATGAGGTAAATGTGCATGATGCCCTCAAAATTGGACAAGAACTGATAACGAAATGCATGGCATCCCTTCCGTGTGGTTTCCACAATCCAATTATATCTAAAGTAAAAACCATACAGCTGCTGAAACGGGGAGTGAAAGTGAAACATAAAACTGTCTATAACCTTGAAGCCATTTTTGCTCGTCTTCTGATAGTCGAACAGAAGAGGAATCTTGAGTTGTCCACTGTGTTTTATCATGAGCTATGCCTTGTGCCTCCATCACTCATCGATAAGTATGGCTTTCTAAGGAAGGGAAACCAATCTATACTAGTTAAACATCTTGGTGTCACCATACGAAACCCCCTTCCTCCTAAAACACTGTTGGTGGATGCTTATCAGCTGCTTTACCATATTGTCTGGCTATCCTCAGGTACAGTGGGTGATCTTGCTACAGGAATTAAATTTCACCTCATCAATTACAAAGAAACATAAACCTATTTTATCTTGAATCGCCATGAAGGAATCAGTGTAAAGGATCATGAGAGGCATAGCAGAGCTGGAGAAGGATCCACTACATATCAAGTAACTTTGAATTCACCTCTGGCTGGTCGAGATGCCATAATGAAAAACAAGGACAACAAAAGGCATCTCTCACAGCTACTCTGCACTCATGATCGTGGTAACAGCATTGAACTTGTGAGCCAAGACTTCAGTATAGCGTGTCATGATGAAGCAGACATAGCTCTCATCAGCTTTCCACTTGTCCATTAAGGATATTGTACAGGGGTGTAGAGTCGTTAGTAAGTGGGTGAGAGTACTTTTGAAGTTTGTCTAGGATCTTCTGTCGATCTTGTTTGTCCAACTATCACCTCTTGTCCCCTCTTCTTTGTGTTTAACAGGTGCAGTAGCAGTTTTACTTTCCGAGTTGTATATGTTCATCAAAATAAAAATTGTATCTTTAACAATGTCTGAGTTTGGGTGTTTTTAGGATTTATTTAGTTATCCACGGTGGCTATATTGGATTTTGGATAGTTGGAGTGATTTTAGGAGACTAAAACCATGTTAGTTGGATTCCTTGGGGTCGAAAACAGGTCTGGATATTATGTTGAAGTCTATATGTTGCGTTTCTATCAAGATATTCCGTATTTGGTTATTATACCTAATTAATATGCTAATTAGGTCAATTATGCAAAATGCTACACAGATACAAAATCGCATCCGGCAGTTTCTGAGTCTTTAAGACCCATACATTGCATTTCTACCATAACACTTTACAGTACTCAACATTTAATGGTTCACTATAGGACATATAGGAATGGCTAGTAGATTAAAGCAAGTGTCACACTATGCCGATTTAAGTGCCGACGCTCCACGACTTAAGGAGTGGCGATACAAGGGGGAGACTACTGCCGAGTATCGTGGGTGATAGAGGGGCGGAACGCCCACGGCGGGCAGTATGGACGGGTATGCCTCCTAACGGCAACGGGAAGGGGTCGAGAGGCAACCATGCAAGACCCAAGGAAGATAAATGACGCCGCTGGGGCGGCGTCATGTGGCGTACCATGCAAACTGGTTGGCGACATTGCTCCTGACGAGGGGCGCCTATAGGAGGTAGGGCGGCGCCGATAGATACTACGGCGGCGATGGACAGCCACCCTGTCACACTGGACCCCTACTCCGTCACACTTGATCCCGACCGAGGCAAACCAGTCCGTCGGAGGCAACGTGTGTGTGTGTGTGTGTGTGTATGTGTGTGGGTGGGTGGGTGGGGGGGGGAAGGGAGGGGGCAGTTAAGCTTGAGATCTAGGGAGGAAACTCAAAACAATAAAAATATCCATAAATGAGCAAACAAATGCGCCCATCTCCCCTTAATTAAGTGTTATTTTTTATTTAGTATTTGGTAAAACAAGGCCATCTATAATTAACCCTTTCAGTACCGGTGACGTCTTTCTTGTTATAGTCTGGCAACTATTAGGTTATTGTATATATGCTTATAAAGGGCCTGTAGCAATCACAAGACCTCCATTCCTCTCATTTATCTCTCTTAACTCCCACAGACCGTTCTTAAGCTGCATAAAATCGTCTAAGTATAGCAGAATTATGGCAAAACAGACGCCACCGCTATTGAAAGGGTTTATAGATAGTCACTGGTTGATGGGATCGGATTAAGGGGACAGTGGTGATTTTTGGGGTCTATTTATTTATATATTAATTTATTTTTTAGTTTCCTCGCTAGACCTCCATCAAGGTTAAAACAAAAACACCTCTAAAACCATCTATCAACAATGTCCCGTGCGACGTTGCCAGGTCGCGGACTCACTGTATGCCCTCCCCCTCTGATGGCGCCTGGGCGTTACCGGGTCACTGCCTGAAGGCGACCTACCTTATAGGCGGCGTCTGACGCAGACAGGCTGGCGCCCTTGTAACGTATGACGCATACCGGACGACGCCCGACGCCGCCAGCCTACCGTCCCCGTGCCGTCAATTTACTAGCCGCCGACTCAACTCATGAGAGTTGTGCATGTCGAACTTATCCTGAGGCCCCTGACGACCTCTCCCGACAGCTCTCTTGAGTAGGCGCCCACCCACGTCGCGCGGCGATGTAGGCAAAGACCTGCTCCCGACCCTTAACACCTTACGAGCGGCCTATGCGGTTTATTTATGTGTACCGCACAGCGGGGTGTTTTTAGCCAAAAATAGGGCTGTTTACGTGATCATTTTCATGCCTAAATAAGACCCAGAACGTAAAACAAGTACCTATCCCTGAAAGGGCATAAACAGAGCTTTCGAATGACACCATAACGATCCTTGTATGATGGATAGTTTTCTTGCAATAACCGTGCAACGCGAGTGCAAAAAGCAGGTAATTCGGTACTTTCAGTACATAATTGAGTATGTAGCGAGTGAGAGAGGGAGGAGGGAGCTGAGATTTGTGTCAGTAGGTTCGCCGCGGTGGTCTGGAGCAGTCATACGCTCGCTAGTCTCCTGCCACCACTTGTCTCTCTCTCTCAGCCACATTACGTGCTGAAATTGCCACTCGAGTTATGTCGAGCGCCGCCACCTAGTCCAGCTTTTTTTAACTCGACTTATGTTGCTCGCCGCTAAATAAGGGTTAAGTCGTGGAGCGTCGGCACTTAAATCGGCATAGTGTCGCACCTGCTTAAGAGAGAGAGATAGAAAGAGAGTCAGGTAGAGGGAGAGAGCGGTAGAGGGAGAGAGCGGTAGTGGGAGGTGGAGGAAGGGAGGGATAGTGGGAGGTGGATGGAGGGAGGGGGTAGTGGGAGGTGGAGGGAGGGAATGGGTAGTAAGAGGTGGAGGGACGGAGGGGGTAGTGAGAGGTGGATGGAGAGAGGGGGTATTGGAAGGTGAAGAGAGGGAGGGAGGGGGTAGTGGGAGGTGGAAGGAGGGAGGGGTAGTAAGAGGTGGAGGGACGGAGGGGGTAGTGAGAGGTGGATGGAGGGAGGGGGTAGTGGGAGGTGATGAAAGGGAGGGATAGTGGGAGAGAGGCTTGTATGATTTTGCGGGTAGTCTTGAGATTAAGAAGATTCCTCTCATGTAACAAGATGTGCATTATTAGGCTGCATACTTCAGCAGGATAAAACGAATAGGGACACATTTTGTAATGGGTAATTAACTGTTTAAGTTGCCCTGTATAGTGGACAAATATTTTCGATTTCATATAATTGGAAAGTTTAAAAAAAAGTATTATATACATAAAACATTTACTTTGTAAGCCATAATCTTAACATGGTAGAAATTACAACCTACTATCATTCAGATGTATTTACTGGTAAAGAAAGAATGCTTGATCTCCTAAGCAAAGACATAACTAGAACACCTAACACAAATAATTGTGTCAAGGAGTTCTCCAGGGCACTGGATTTAATGTGGAGGAGATGGGTTATGAAACCTTGCATAAAATAGTTACTATGAACAGTTATTCAATATTATCAAATACTGACGAGGCCCGATGATTACCAAATATATACGCAATTAGAGGTATGCTGTATAATATATACAATTCACACAACTACAGTATGTGTGTGTTTTTTTTTGTTTTTTTACGCATACGCTAACTACATTAGTACAGTCTGGAAGGCTGTTTAAACTTTTCGGTAATCCCTAAATCAATGTCACGCCATATTTTGGCTATTATCTGTTATTATACAACATTAGAAAGTATTCATGGAAGAACAGGGTTTAATAAGACCTAGTTTGACCTATCATTGGATGTTTACGTTATCTCCCTACGCCCTAAAGTACTAAAAGGGCTATAGTTCTTTTCTCCTTGCTTCGGAGCCTTTCATAGACTTTCACTCTCCTCCATAAAGATATGAGATATAGATGGAATGGGAATATATGGATTTTATTTATTACACTACGATCAAACTATGTTGAAGGAGGTTTGGAATAGTGAAACATATTAACGTTTGTAGTTGTATTTATTTAATAATAAAAAACGTCGTCGCAATGATCGAAGGATGGTTTGATACAGGCCAAGGTTGAGCGGAGGGATCTCTAACACAATTTACTGTATGGAATGATGGAATTAGATATCGCAATACTGCTTTAATACAGTATATAATGTATACTAATATTCTTATAGGTAATCCTTTATTTGTTTCCTTCTATTGTTCCTCCACATTATATTAAAATCATATATTTTATATTTCAATTAATGTTATGTTACACCACGTTGTCATTCCTATGAACCATGCCATATTCAGTTACATTATTTGTGTTAGTATCCTAATCTCAATTTTATATTCATATTATTGGCGCTAGCAATACTGTCATTTAGCGACGTATACTCTACACACCCAGTATTGGTTATAATAATTGCATGAATAAACTACTGTATATATGAATATATACCTATATATTATATTACCTATAAAGGAAAATGACCCACACCACTTCTAACTCTGAAATGTGTGCCTGTTACATCTGTTATGGATACCCAGTCCATTTGTGCTTCCTTTTAGCATTTATATTCCACACATTCAAATAATGAAGTAGTGTGTGTGTGTGTTCTAGTTGGCATGGTCGTAATCCACCAATAAACAGGAAGTTTCTCGCTTACTTTTGGCGATACCTGGACGTGTCGAACAGAGCCATCTGTGGAGAGCCAAAAACACCATATCTCGCATTGCTTCGAATATCGCCATCAGAGGGCACTAGTGGATGGCTGAAGATCCATACAACGACTTTAGTCGCAGACTGTACACTCCACCAAAAAACAATGTGTACACTGGTGAGCTGTAAATAATCTAGTGTGAACGGAATTAATTGGGTGAAACATACGTATGTGAGGTATTATCATAAGATTTCGACCACGTTCCAGAATGTTTAGAGCGTAAGTGATAAGATTGTTTTTTGGTCGAGTGTACTCTCAACCATTATGCATTACTCATGACCCAATAGTGGTGCAGATTCATTGATAAATATAGTCAAATCGTTCATATCTGGCAGAAATTGTGAAATTTGTCATGGAGTTTCCTTTGGTCATACCCAAACTTAATCAGGCTGGGGACACGCTGGGACGTCCCTCTACATTTTGGAGAAAATTCAATATGGCTGCCATGTTACCCCAGCTGATCCATAACATTCCATATCTCAGAGACTATTTGGCCGATTTTAATTATTTAAAAGTTTATCCCTATAGTTTAGAGGTTAATAAACTCATCTAGATATGTTGTGTATTGCTTAAAGTTCATTATCATCCTTTAAGTTGAAATTACTGTAATTATAAATATATTTTGCTTATTCACTGACATCTTATACTTAAGTTTTACAACAAAAGTTTATATTATTTTGTTATGTGTGTATGGTTTTGTATGGTTTGTCTAGAATTGTTTTTTCTTTCTGCTCAGGCAAATATATTATAATATAAACCTCAGTTCATCACCCATAACAATAGCAGGTACTTCTCTGAAGGTGTAAAGTTAATTGCCAGGAATAGTTTCAGTGTTTGTTTTTGAGGCCTCATTGAAACGTGTCTTCACAAAATCCACATAGTTTTCACATCCAGTCTTATGAGCACCTCTGAAAGATTTAGTCACAAATTCATCCATAATCACTTTAGTGTTAAGGGAAGTAAGGTAAGCACTTGTGTCACAAAATGGGTTACCATGTCCCTTTATGACTTGACTTCACTGTAAAATCGTATTTAAAGACTCTGACTCTTCATGGTGTGGGAGTGAATTTGACCTATGATGCTGTGTTATCAGCTCTTCATAATTGTTGAAAATCCTTGCACTCTGCGGTGATGCTAGAATCCATGTAAGTAAGGTAAGACCAGAGGCACCACCATCTTTGATATAATAATGTGAGTGTTCATGTGATTGGTCTTTTGCCATCATAGAAAACCGGCTCTCTTACCTTTGTACAACAAAGTTGCCCTGCATAAACTCATGGTATACTGAATGATGATTGTCTTTCAGTTGCATCAGGTCTTTCACAACTTCTGACAACCACCGTGCATAATTTGGATGGTCAAAACCAAAACACCAAGGAAGGATCTCACCAAGTATCTGGATATACAGTTCAAAGCATAACACGTCCTTTTTATATTAGAAGCATTCAGGACTGAATGAGCACGACCAGAAGAGAGAACACCGGCTTCAGCCAACATTTAGTCCCAACCAGAAACATATCCAGCCACTTTCCCATAATCTCCTGTAGCACCATCTCAATATGAAGACCGTCCATCATCACAACATACTGTACTTCACCAAGGATCTGTGGATACTGCCATTGATTTGTTTTGCAAGACTATACAATGGTTGATCCATACCAATAACAGGGGTTTGTCCTAGACTTAGGAACTCAATTGCATCTTTTACAACTTCCATGGAATGTTTGACCATACAAGGGGAATGTGTTTTTTTACAAATAGAGGTAAGATCCCAATCTCTGCACGATGTCGCACATTGCTTGTCTGTAACCTAGCATTATAACTTTACCAAGTGACCACGTCATCCTCATCTATTCTTTCATTGTCTATTATGTGAGACACATGGTGTAGCCAGGCCTCATCATTCACACTTGACTCTTGAATGGTTGTTACTTCTGGAATTATTAGGTCATTGAAAGGGGTCATGTATAAATTTGTGTTTGATACATCAGTTGGAGGTACTACAGCATAAGAAATAGGTAGAGTTAAATTCTGCCTTGCACTGTGAGTTTTACTTGAACATATGTTGCACTTGATTCCATCATTGGGTTCACATAGCTGGCTTCCGTTCAGGTTTGTAGAATTGCTTGTGGTTGTTCACGTAAACCCAACTGTTTCAACCTATCCTCATACAACTTGTTAATTTCTTTCAGCTTAAGAATCTGTCATTGGCATTCATTAACATATTCCGCTAACTCTGCAAAGGTAATTGTTTCACATGATGTAGATGGATTCTTACTGCAACTGGATTTTGGTGATTTGATTGAAGCTTCTTTTCCATCAGCTGAACGAGCAAGTGTATATATTTTTGTAGAACAAGATGTATGTTAATATGCATCCATAACATGCATATCAGATGCAGTAGCTAATCTTGCGAACAGTTGGGAGTTCTTTGTATTTGTAGCAAAGGTCCTAAAAGTAACATAACTATGTCTGCAATTGATGCCTTAACCCCTTCTTTACCGACTGCGTCTTTGTAACTTAGTTTTGGCTGCTATTAGAAGATTTAATTCAGTTTCAAAAGGTCCTCTATTAATTAAAAAGCTTCGAACTATCTCACTCGATCTTTATTAACACCAAATATCCTTCTTAAACTGCACAAAGTCATCTACATATAGCTAAAATCATAATATAAAGACGTCGCCGGTAAAGAAGGGGTTAATAAGTTTTGTCTGACAAGACACTGCCACAAAGAATATACTGAGGTATCTCCTGGCTAAAGGTTGAATTAAAACTAGTACATGTTTTGGGGGACTTGGGTTTTCTTCTTGGGAACACTCAGCTCGCACTCTAGCTCGTTTCTCGGTTCGATCAAACATTTGGTAATTACATTTTCTCCGGCAGTTTCCATGAATTATATATTTTCCAACAATGTATTTTCTATGCCATGGCCATCTTCTAATCGTCTAATATATATGTGAAATGGCAAATAATTGATCTTGCTGAAATCCAGTAAGTTACGAGACAAAGTTTTATACACATTCGTGTGCCCCTTTTCCGCTGAGCATGCCAACTTTTCATGCGTTTCCTTTTGATATAAACAGCAATGGTCCCAGTTAACTTTAGTACATGGAATTGTGTTGTCTTTCAGTATGATAAATATTTGATGCTGCCATTATTAGGGGTGATGAACTGAGGTTTATATTATAATATTATTTGCCTGAAATGAAAGAAGACCAATTAGACAAAGCATACAATACCATACACAATTAAATACATAATATCACACTTTTGTTGTAAAACTTGAGTATAAGATATCAGTGAATAAGCACAAACATATTCACATATTACAATAATTTCAACTTAAAGGGTGATAATGAACTTTAAGCAATTTACAACATATCTAGATGGGTTTGTTAACCTCTAAACTATAGGAATATAATTTTAAATAATCAAAATCGGCCAAATAGTCTCTAAGATATGGAATGTTATGGATCAGCCGGGGTAACATAGCAGCCATATTGAAATTTCTCCAAAATGGCTGCCAGAGGGACGTCCCAGTGTGTCCCCAGCCTGATGTTTGGGTATGAACAAAAGGAAACTTCATGCCATATTTCACAATTTCTGCCAGAACTGAACGATTTTTCAACATATCTTCCCCACTACAAGCCCTATCTCCTAAAACCAGTAGGTACTCATCTCTATGCAATACATATCGCTAAGTAAAAATCTGTAGAACTAAGCAAATGCATTAGTCACCTCTGACAGCCATATACTGAGTCAATGCTACACATCAGCCACACCTGACAACAAAGTACTGGGATGCCTTTATACATCAGTCACCTTTATATATCAATCACCTCTTATAATCATATACTGAGTCACTGCTATACATCAGTCACCTCTGAAAACCATATACTGGGTTATCTTTGTACATCACTCACCTCTGACAACCAAGTACTAGGTTGTCTTTATACATCAGTCACCTCTGACAACCAAGTACTGGGTTGTCTTTATATATCAGTCACCTCTGACAACCAAGTACTGGGTTGTCTTTATACATCAGTCACCTCTGACAACCAAGTACTGTGTTGTCTTTATACATCAGTCACCTCTGACAACCAAGTACTAGGTTGTCTTTATACATCAGTCACCTCTGACAACCAAGTACTGGGTTGTCTTTATATATCAGTCACCTCTGACAACCAAGTACTGGGTTGTCTTTATACAGTCACCTCTGACAACCAAGTACTGGGTTGTCTTTATACATCAGTCACCTCTGACAACCAAGTACTGGGTTGTCTTTATATATCAGTCACCTCTGACAACCAAGTACAGGGTTGTCTTTATACATCAGTCACCTCTGACAACCAAGTACTGGGTTGTCTTTGTACATCAGTCACCTCTGACAACCAAGTACTGGGTTGTCTTTATACATCAGTCACCTCTGACAACCAAGTACAGGGTTGTCTTTGTACATCAGTCACCTCTGACAACCAAGTACTGGGTTGTCTTTATATATCAGTCACCTCTGACAACCAAGTACTTGGTTGTCTTTATACATCAGTCACCTCTGACAACCAAGTACTGGGTTGTCTTTGTACATCAGTCACCTCTGACAACCAAGTACTGGGTTGTCTTTATACATCAGTCACATCTGACAACCAAATACTGGGTCACCTTTATACAACAGTCACCTCTGACAACGAAGTACTGGGTTGTCTTTATACAATAGTCACCTCTGACAACCAAGTACTGGGTTGTCTTTATACAGCAGTCACCTCTGAAAAACATATATTAGGTCACCTTTATACAACAGTCACCTCTGGCAACCACGTACTGGGTTGTCTTTATACATCAGTCAACTCTGAATACCATATACTGGGTCAATTTTATACATCAGTCACCTCTGACAACCAATTACTGGGTTGTCTTCATACATCAGTTACCTTTATACATCAGTCACCTCTAAATATCATATACTGGGTCACCTGTATACATCAGTTACCTCTGACAACGATATATTGGGTTACATGTAACTTTGCAACACCTACACTTCAATACTTCACCTTTGTCCCCTTATATGTGATTCATTAAATTCCAGGCCGTAATTTAGATCACACAATGTCATTATAGAAGTTGTTTGCTGTTAACTGAACATAAAAGATGCCGCTGAATAAGGTAATGTTAATTATTAGAAGATCAATATACATTTGTTCTTAGTTTATATTGGTAAACACTCTTTTTTTTTCATTTACATGTTTTTTGAATTGCAACATTGGTTAAAACTCGAAACAAGTCCACTGCTTACAGAGGTTATACAATAACTATTGCTTATATTGAACAACCCCGATACTGTTTACCATAAACAATTAATGAAATCTAGTCAAGCTATTGGCTTTTTCGATAATAGACTAAGATTTTTGTATTATGTAACAATTATTCAATAAATTATATACAGACGTGACAACAAAATACTGTATGTTGGTGTACTTTGAGAAATGTGATACAACACACTGCACTGCCATACGAATGCCATAGTATATCAATGTTGTGCAGTAGCTCAAAACATGTCATATATTTGCCAAATGTTTACCTCTATTCTTGTGGAACAGGAGCTTCTGTAAACGTCCGTATCATAACAATCACTTCTCCAGAATGTAGAACATCTCTTTCTGGATTCGTTTCCTTGCAGTAGTTGTCCACTGCTTTGAAATCCACAATAGTTCAACACTAATTGGTAGCAGATTATCATAAACATATCACGCAATGAGGAGTTTAGATTTTGTTTTCGTTAGCTTATGTTAGATTTGTTTATGTCCGTCCTCTGTTGTTCTATGGTATACACAACATGTTGAATCATATTTCATGGATGATCGTTTCTTTTGTGTTTGTCTACCTCGTCATCTGCTGTGATCTTCCCTAACACATACCAAGCACTTATATCTGCAAGGGTTGTGTCCCCTGGCCATTAATAATTAGTCTTTGTGCCGTCTTATTCCGGGATGACCTGGAGTTCGCTGGCGATATAGTTGTCTAACCTCCCCTTTGATTAATTATGTCTCTTTGATCCTCTGCAACTACAAGGTCTTTCCTTTTGGTTGTGGTGACCGGTCAATCACAGTGAAAACTAATATTGAATTATTTAGAGACCGCAATCTAATCCACGTGTATTTGACAATCGTGCATTTAAGGGGAAGTTTTTGCTTTTCTTTCTGAACCCTCTTCTACTCCATGCTTAGCCCCACTAGATGTCAAATTTTAAGACGTTCATCCTATTCGTTGTCAACATTAAAACCTGTTCGTGCCATGTTTCCTGGCGAGCGATAGGAAGCCTGTAATTTGGGAGAAATCAGCACAACCTTCTACCGAAAAAAAAAAAAACTTTTATATAGAAGGGGGGTCAGTGGGATCATTTGTGTAAGCTTGGGAGTCTAGGGAGCAAACTAAAATAAATATATATGCAGGTAATACTAACAAATACATAATTACATGAAATAACGTCCTCTTAAAATCCTCCTTCGCTTTCTCAGGCTAACCGCAGCATCCTCACATTTACATTTCTGTCTTCCTCTACGTATTCTTCTGACCTCGTGCAGATAAATCTTTCTTTGTTTATTCAAGCAGAACGTATAATCCTCACCTTTACATTGATTTCTCCCTTTACGTATTCTTCTTCATCTCTACCATGCCTCATGCATTTACAATATCTCTCAAGGTTTGCTATTGCTGTAGAATATAGTACATAGGTTTAATTTGAAAGCAAGATTTTAGACAAGTATCTCAGGAATAGCTAACACTATCAAGACTATTTATACAGCATGTCATGATGTCTCTACAACATAATTATAATCATAATAATTATAGCATACACCGAAGCCGTGGTACTCGGAACACAATGTACATGTTACGGTCTTTTTTAAAAAAAGTGGCCTTTTTGCGAAATGACCGGGAGCTTTGCAAAATGACCAAATACCTAGCCTTTTTGTAAAATGACACTTAATGTTTGGCCCATTTGCAAAATGTCCAGCATATTGGCCTTTTTGTAAAATTACCTGTGCCTTTTTGCAAAATGACACCAAACGTCTGGCCAATTTACAAAAAAACAGCATATTGGCCTGTTGTAAAGTTATAAATAACTGTAAACAACATATTGCCCTGTTGTAAAGTTATAAATAACTGTAAACATATATATTTGTAAAAATTGGGTAGGCCTAATCGAAACAATATTAGTTTTTAACATTTTAGGTTAGGTTAGGTTAGGTTAGGTTAGGTTAGACGTTTGGTGTCATTTTGCAAAAGGGCACAGGTAAGTTTACAAAAAGGCCAATATGCTGGACATTTTGCAAATGGGCCAGACATTAAGTGTCATTTTACAAAAAGGCTTGGTTTTTGGTCATTTTGCAAAGCTCCCGGTCATTTCGCAAAAATGCCACTTTTTCAAAAAGGCCCTTACATACATACAACCTCACACTTTCAGTATGAGTGTCGAGTTACATCTACAAGGTACTCAAAACACAATTATCATAATAATCACAATTTTAATTCATCAAAAATATATAATAGCAAAACAATAACAAAATTAATTTGCAAACAAAACACGAAATACCCGTAGTAGGTAACACAATGAATCTCAGCCGTATAATAGTGGTACATATTTATTTTATTAACATAGCAAATACTGATAACATACTGCCCCCACCCAGTTTACCTGGTCACACAATCTGAACTAACGGGTCAACAAACTATCAATGTGACCTCTAAATATAATATGAATTCGTATTCCAGAACCCTGAGCCCAGAATTGAGAGGTTTATCTCTGGCTGTAGTGGGAAGATATATTATGATATTCCCTCTGTGATTGATCATATAATTACTAGCTTCATAATAGAATATCTCCAATATTAAATCACAATTCTATCACTAGCTAAGCTAAGAAAATTGTATAGATTTGGAAATTATATCATATTAAAAATAAATTCTCCATGTTAAGATGATTTCTTTGGATCATCAAGATGCCTGTCCACTCATAATATTCTTACTAATAGTTATTCAACTGAACCTGTAGAATGGTCCACAGCCTTATCAGAGAAATTGCTCTAGGATAAAATTAAAACTGGATATTTATTGATTGCCTCCAGTGAATAAGAATAGGCACTCATATTTTACATGTTCATATCATTTGTAATTTGTGTTATTTAGCTAAGCCTCCTCACACAATGAAAATGCTAATACAAAAATCACGTTGGATTGAAAGAGGGTCCAGATACATAAAGGCGGAAAAAAGAAAGACAAGAACACACACACATATATATATATATATATATATAAATATATATATATATATATACCGGTATATATATACTATAATAAAAAGTGTTTTGTTGTCCAAATTTTCTATTAGATTGTCTTGTCCACTGTCTGGAGCTTGAAGGAAACATACATTCGCATTTATTATTAAGAACCACTTCAGCAGATGATTTGTATATTATCATCTGACTAGTCTGTTTTGCCTTTTAAATAAACATATTCAAATATGTTGTAACAAAAGTACTGAGTCCTGTAAATCATATTGTATTATAGCATTCATTTATAAACAAACACTGTCTGTCTTGGCGTTAAAATATCGTCTACTGCATCATTCTGCTATTGGGCAGATTTTGTAGCGAATGATGTTATTAAATATGTAAAATTATGATAGAGATACATTGAAATATTTTGTATTCAATAATTATACACAATGCAGTTACTAACAAATTCAATTTGTGGCCCAATGAATACAAAAATTACTATATACAGAAGTAATTTTTGAAACTTCAACATTATCCTTGACTCGCCATACACGTAATGTAAGTGTGTAGCTAAATGACTGGTTTTAGGCATCACTCTCAACATGTAGCTGGAGCACGAATCCCTTCCACGCATGTGAGATTTCAAAAGATGCCATAAGGGCCAATTTTCTCATCCTAAAGCCTCTCGCTTACCTTGCTGAATAATTTACTGTACCCACCGGGCCCGGGCTGCTTCCTATGTTACCCCTGAATAATGAACACTCCTGCTACGGGCCCAAATATTCACCTGAGTGCAGCTGATAATCGATATTTATCACCCACTGGAATGTTGACATTTAGACTGAGTGACATTATCAGTTTTGTTAACATTAGCATCATGTGATTAGTGTTTACGTTTGCCCACTATGTCGGTTATTCAGTTATCTCCCATGCAGCTTGTAGTGGGTCATTTGCTTGGAATCCGTGACCATTTTGTTCCTACCTTTTTCTCTCGATGGATTTGACAACCTGAACCATTTTAAAGGAAAATTAGCTCCTATTAGCTCTGAAAAATGACGGCTAACTCTGCTAGAGCCTAATATTCAAAATGGCCACCAACGCCATCTTGAAAAACATGAAATGTAATATCTCTGGCATCAGATGAGCTACAAGGACGAATGAGGTGTCCTTTTTCACTAATTCTGACATTACAAATCCACTGGAATGGTTATTGTATTGTATTATACTAATTGTACATACTAATCTGCCACTTCACTGTCACTACATGATTCACTGTATGAGCCGCTATCAGAATCACTGTCCTCACTTTCGCTGCTATCATCACTGTTGTTCTCTGCCTGCGGATTTGTAGGTAGTGGTATGGATGGGGGAAGTGGGGGCTGGGTTGAACGGACAGGCAGACATAGGCCATTTACAAGATGCCATCCATGGCCGATCGGTGAGGGATGAATTTGGAGCTGGAAATGCTTTTGCAAAATTAATATGCAAGATAGTTTGCACGCTTCAAGTGTGAACGGAGACTGTCCAAGTCAGGCACAAGTCGGATAGTGCTTTTTTTCTTCTGAGCTCTCCACTTCGCTACCCTCGCATCTCCCAGGGTCTTGCTGTTGGTATCACCATAGACATATCGAATGACAAACCGCTCCAAATCACTGATGACCTGTTCTGTGACTAGGAGCTGTGTACAACATGCTGCTAGCAGGTTGTGTGCCTCTTTAGACTTCTTCAGACGATCTGCGATGAGCTTCTTGCTTGCTCCATAGAAGCCAGAGTTGTGGTCACACCCAGTGAGGACATGAAGTGGTATGATGGATGCAGCCATTGCCTCACTGCAAAAACATCGGGCATCGATAAGCTGACGTTTGCGTTTCACACACAGGATTCCTGTTGTCTTCTGAGCAACAGATGACGTTTGCACGTAGTTGTCTGTGTCCTCTGTGTCAAGAACGACAGCTGCTGTGTAGCTGTCTGACCGGAGCACACTATATATGGTGAGCATTGCCGTATCTGCCTCTGCATGGGAGCATGTGAGCTCTGGCACAAGCTTGCCTGTGGTGAGATTCTTTGCAGTGCTGCCAACTACACAGTAGATGATCTCGGTGCTAGTTGTTGCTGCTGTCCTCTGGAATTCCGTTTGAAGAAATGCCTGAAGGCGGATTTTGTTCTCAGGTTTACCCAGGAGAGCATGGAAAACTTTACTAGAAGGAAATTTATCTTCTGTCTTCATGAAGGCATTGCTGATTGGCAGTTTTTTTTGTCGTAGTATTCTCTCACTGTCCTTGATCGTGTAATTCTGATCATATGAATCATTGACGCAAATGGTGCGCTCAGCATGCAGTGTCTGGTTAGAACGAAGTGCACCAACTTCTCTGCATAATCTCCCTAGGTATGCTTGGTACCGTCTCCCTTCTCTCTATCTTCAATGGTAGGAGTTGTTAGGCGCCAGATGAGGCCCATATCAATAATAGACGTGTATACATCAGGCTCTGGAATGACAGTCATAGTTAGTTTTTGTTGAAGCTGGCTTTTCTGTGCCTTACGGATTGACGTTGAAGATGGAAAGGCACTCGGCTGTAACACGATGCTGCAGGATTTCTTGAAGTTTGAGGGCACCACTCGTTTCAACCAGTCCGAGAACAGAGGCCAAGGCATTACGCTCCATTTCCTCAGTCTTTCCCTTCAGGTTCTCACCATCTGCTTTCTTCAATTCCTGAGTTGAAAAGTTCAAACGCTTGCTACGGTGAACTCTGTCGTTGAGAGACTTGGTCTTGGAATTCACTCTCTCATTCAAGAACTGCTTCAGTTTGCTTGTGCCATCCTCCTTTGACGATTTCAAGTCGGCAGTGAGAGTATCTGAGGCTGGGATTTCTGACTGTAGGGATCGAAGTGTCTTGTTTGTATGGTCAAATGGATCACACTTGAATTAAGTGAGACATGCGCTTATATCCTGTACAGCTTGTTCATCCTTCTTCATTTTACTCGACGAGCAATCAGCATGCTTCCCTTTTCCTTGTTTCTTGCGATTAGCATGGCGATGGACCTTTGTTATCACCCGATTGATGTTATTCACATTCCGAGTGTTTGAAAAGAGCTGCTTCTCATTGTTCAGAATGGCCAACCAACCAGACTTCAGCTTTAGAGCCCTTATTCATTGTTGACTCTATCCATATGTCGAGGGCGACACACGAATATGGTTTTCCTGTCATTGACTGTGCAAACATACCACTCTCCATGAATGCAGCCTGATCGACAGGAAGAGTATCAAGCACTGCGGTGAAATCGGGAGATGCCGACCATACTTGTCATTATCATAGATTTGCATTAAAGGAAGCATGAGCTTGAGTGAGGACTTGAACTCAGTCCAGTTGCTTGTTATGATTGCATGGATATTTTGAGTTAGAACCTCAACCATTTCCATGAATGACATCCAGTATTCTGCTTGTGGGGTACCCTCAAAGTCCTTGAAGAGAGCATCAACGAGGTCCTTCAGCTCAGCATTTCTCTCTAGCTCTGCATGTTCATCAATCGGATGTCGAAGCTTGACAAGGGATGCCTTTACTTCTTCAGATAGAGGGGAATCTTCCAAACGTTTGTCTATGACATGGTGGACCAGAGTCTCGTAGAATAGTCGCCAGCAGCGAACCCCACGCTTAACATGTTTTCCACGAAGGGCCTGATCAACAGACCCGTCTGCTATAACACCAGTTGCCACCAATACATCTGAGATGCCAGATCCCTTAAACCTCTTGTATATAGTGTAAATGAACGACATTTGGATGTTGAAGCGTGCCATGAATGGTAAGATTTTGCTGAACAGCTCAGCATTCTCACTTTTCAACTCTAGCATCAGCACATAGACAGGATGATCACCAACAATTATTGCAAAAGGCATCTTATTTTCTTTGATTGATTTTGCAAGCTTACACATCACATCATTGAGAATTGTCTTACTGGGTGGGTTGGGATAGATCATGTGGTGTATTGCTCGAATCTTCTCATCTGCATTTTGACATGCTGGCGTGAAACCCTGAATACCCAGGCACTGTCTGTTCTTCTGGCTTAGATCTCGTTCGGTCATCTTGCGCCCTGGCCAATGCATGGGTCACACCACGAATTCTTTGCACCGATGTGTCAGGAGGAGGAGTTCTTTGATCAGCTGGTGGCTTCCTGAGAGGTGGTTCCCCACGCTTCGCTGTCTTGTATGGGTTGACTTTTTGTATTTCATTTCCGAGCTCTTTGAGAGTTGTCGAGAGGTTTAATGCAAAGTTGGCACCGGGAACTGGTCTATCCTCGTGATTCTCGGAAGGAAGTTCTGTATCAAATTATTCTGGCTGCACAAACATGACATTAGTGCGGTGTAACTGGCCAGCACCGGTCAGTGTGTCGCTCTTGAAGTCATCGTTGTCGACTATAGCGATAGCAGGCTTACCCTCAGCTAGTTCGAAGGGGCAATCAGATGAGCACTTGTGGTCATTGACCACCCAAAAATCTCGCAGCATAAGTACGCCATTGTAACTGATGCCCAGTCCATCTTTGTGCATTATGTCGACTATCTCCCTACTCTTGGTCAGTCCATATAGCAAGACAGAGAGATTTATCTCAAATGCAGTGTGTTTTCCAGTGATGTAGCTTGTAAGGATAGATGCAATCGATCGGACGGATGGACTGTCATCAATTGCAGACTTATTTGGGTGTTTCAGCCATGTGAGCAGCTTCGGCAGGAGCTGACTGAGGTCTTCTTCTCTCTCCAACTCGTGTCTGTATGGGAGCCAGGGAATAGTATTTGTCCTGATGACTTGCTCTTTGAGTCGTGCCGCAACATTCATCACCAACAGATCATTGCTGACACCCAATGAAGATATTGCCGCCTCGATGTATGTACCTGCTGCTGTTGCATCATATGCCAGTTCACTCACATTCTTTTGAATGCGTTCATGAAATCCGATGTCTTCCCCAAATTCATTGACGAGAATTTCCTTTAAGTAGCTGGATTTTACTACTGAGTTATGTCCGTGATTTGAGATAATGCGCTTATAGTCCTGCAGCAGGCCTTGCAGTGTGCGAATTTCATGGTCTTTGAAGATGACTTGACGAATATGATGAAAGAAGAGAGCTTGGGCCTCTCGGAGGTTTACACGCTGCAGATGTTGAGTGCTTTCATCTGAAAGGGGCTTGTGGTCGCTTACATATTTGCGCCAGCACGCACGATGGTATCGGATTTCCAACCCAAATGCTGTTTGACTATCTGGGATGGATGCAATCAGAGTGTCAAGTCTCAATCTCATGACCTCATCTTCCAGACGGACAGTATGTAACTTGAATTTAGTCCAGGCATCTACTTTTGATAGGAGTAAAATCTGCTTGTCACGATCACTACTCTTGTATGCCCCTTTCATGCACCACACACATAGAGTCTTATCGTGAAGGACACCCATACTGGACCGGAGCATTTTAGGTGCACTGGCCTCTGGGGAAGGGTCTTGTTGATCTGATGCTTCATCTCTTTCAAGACGTTCCTTGCATTTTTCGGCTTGAGAGAGCTTGTGCTTGCTGGATAATGATGCGTAACAAGTGCTATGCATGTGGTGACCCTTTGGTCCCCTCTCCCAATCCACATTTTCACGTATATGTTGAAACTTATCAAGTTCTTTCCATTGTAAAGACTTTTCCCAGATGGCTTCCCACTTCTCAGGTGTAATATTTTCCAAACGATCATCTGCGGTACATCGCTTGCCACAGAGTAAAATGCACTCGTATTCATTTAATGTCATGTCTGGTAACTCTTCACTCTCTCTTCTATTATCCATTATTTCGGTCACTTCACAAGTCGGCGATTTTCATCAGATGGGCATGCGATCCATCTGAAACAGTAAAAAATTAATATTAGATATTCACCGCAGGCAGAGAACAACTGTGATGATAGTAGCGAAAGTGAGGACAGTGATTCTGATAGTGGCTCATACAGTGAATCACGTAGTGACAGTGAAGTGGCAGATTAGTATGTACAATTAGTATAATACAATACAATAACAATACAATATACAATACAATACAATACAATAACCATTCCAGTGGATTTGTAATGCCAGAATTAGTGAAAAAGGACACCTCAATCGTCCTTGTAGCTCATCTGATGCCAGAGATATTACATTTCATGTTTTTCAAGATGGCGTTGGTGGCCATTTTGAATATTGGGCTCTAGCAGAGTTAGCCGTCATTTTTCAGAGGGGCATAGGAGCTAATTTTCCTTTAAAATGGTTCAGGTTGTCAAATCCATGAGAGAAAAAGGTAGGAACAAAATGGTCACGGATTCCAAGCTAATGACCCTACTATTGTTCTAATATTATTGTTGCTGTGTCGCATGCATTTAGTTGTTCATATAAACATGCAAAATTATATTACCCTATATGTATTGATGTATGTGATTTAATTTATTATTTTATCATTTCATTTGTATAACTATAAAATGTTAGCAATGGATTAATCTTAACAATATACTGTATATGTACTTATATATGGTTGTAGGTGCCAGTCAGTCAGGAAAATACTTCAGGAATGGTTGTTTGGTGTGCAAGAATAACATCCATTCTGTTTCACGACTTGGCCTACCTTGCTGACTTTGCCTTGTATACACACATTCAAGCTTGCTCTGAAGATACACATACTAGTACTGTCTTACACATAACCACATGCAATGCACAATTCTAGTTTGCGCTGGAGATACACATACTCATTCTTACACAAAAACACACGCATTATACCCCCTACACTAACTAATCCCTAGCCTGCCTTCTTCTTCTGGGTGAACGGAGCTCAAAGCCATGACAGGTAACCCGTCTAAGGGAAGTAAAACCCTGACCTCCCCACCCCCATTACCGACAATACTAGTGAACCTGGAGAGGGTGGGATGGTGGATTATAGTGTGTGTCATGTATGGTGAGGTCAAAAAGAAAAGTTATATATATATATATATTGGAGAAAATATACACTCAGATATCTTCTTCTATCTTGAACTCGCTTTGTTTTAATGGTAGTTTATATATTTTCCTAAATTACCCCTTGCAGATTATGATGCATGTTGACAGGTTATTCTGGCCATCATTAAACGATTGTATGAATAATTATGATAGTCTAAGGATTAATATAGTTCATTTTATAATCATTGATGTCTACAGATCCTTCCTACACTGCAGAAAGTATTGTATGTATAGCCAAAATAGAGGAGGGGAACGCCTCATCGGATCGTCAAAGAGTTCACACACACACACACACACACACACACACACACACACACACATATAAACATATAAATATTCATACACATCTGCTACATGACTATATATTGTTTTCTATGTGAGTGAGGGAGACAAAAGGCAGAACTGATTGTAACAAGTGCCTCCCCCATAGTTGAAAGAGTGACAGGGCCAATGTCAAGGGACGTTCGAGCCAAAATGCATGGACACACGGATTTTGAAGCAATTCAAGTCATAGGAGGAGGGAAAGACATATTCTGGGAGAGAGTTCCAGAGCTCAGCTGTTGCATAGAAGAAAGACTGAAAGTAACGTTTCACTCTTGGGTTGGAGAGTTGCACAGAGTATGGGTGGGATTGTGTTGCAAGATGGGTACCACATACCCTACATAGAGGAGGTGTTATACACTGGGAGAGCTCTGAGGAGCACTGATAATTGTAGTAGCGATATAATAGCGAGATAAATGCAACATTCCGGCGAAGAGAGAGAGTTTGCAGAGAGTTGGTGAATGGGCAGTAATTAATGATACAACAGGCCTTCCTTTCTACTTTGTCTAGAAGTGCGGTGTGAGAGGATGCTCCCCACACATGTGAACAATACTTAATACAATGACGCATTGTGTCCCCTGAACAGAGCAAGAAGCTGTTTAGGGGTAAAGAACCCCTTGAGGCAGTTGAGCACACCCAGCTTCTGGGAGGCTGCCTTAGCAAGACTGGTATTTTGGTCCTTCCAAGTGAGAGCTGAAGAAAAAGAGACACCAAGAATATTGAGAGAAGATGAAAGATTGATTTTTGTATTGTTGAAGAATAAGGGATAGTCCACTGGGCGTTCCGGACGGGTAGATAGATGGAGAAATTGGGTTTTGGAAGCATTAAAGGTAGCAACGTTTTCTCTGCTCCAATTAGAAATAGTAGTTAGATCAGAAGATAAGTGTGCTTTGGCTTCATTACGTTTGTCTTTGAGGGATTGCTGGCTGAAAAACTAATCCAGTAGTGTAAGGTAGAGTTTTCTGTGTATGAATGGATGGGACTGGAGGTATAGTTGAGAAGATTGTTTATGCTAATTAGAGAAAGAATAGGAGATAGGACAGAGCCCTGAGGAACACTAAAGTTGATAGGATGAAGAAGTGAGCGATGGCCATCCACAACCGCAGATATTGAACGGCCGGAAAATAAATTAGAGACAAAGGCACAGTTGGAGGTATAGAAACCGATGGAGGGCAGTTTAGAAATTAGAGATTTGTGCCAGACTCTATCGAAGGCCTTTGATATGTCTAGTGCAATAGAAAAGGTCTCACCGAAGTCCTGAAAGGAGGATGACCAAGAGTTAGTAAGATAAGAAAGAAGATCACCAGTAGAGCGACCCTTGATAGGAAGCCATACTGGCGATCTGAGAGCAGATTATGAGAAGAGAAATGCTTAAGAAATTTGGAAGCAGGAATAGTTTCAAAAACTTTAGAGATACAAGAGATGAGAGCAATTGGACGATAGTTGGAGGGTTGAGAGCGGTCACCCTTCTTTGGGACAGGTTGAATGAGAGCAAACTTCCAGCATGAAGGGAAGACGTTAGAGGGGAGACAGACACAAAAGAGTTTGCCTAGGCAGGGAGTCAGCACGGAAGCACAGTTTTTTAGTACAACAGGAGGAACACCATCCGGTCTGTATAACTTCTTAGTATTAAGCCCAGAAAGGGTAGAAAGCACATCTTTAGAAGTGATTAGGATATTAAGCATACGTAGGAGAGAGGATGATGGAGAGGGAGGAATAGCACCGGAATCATCCAAGGTGGAATTTCTAGCAAAAGTTTGAGCGAAGAGTTCAGCTTTGTCAGAGGAAGAAGTAATGGTTGTGCCATCAGAGTGGAAAAGGGGAGGGAAAGACGAGGAAGAAAAATTGTTGGAGAGGTTTTTGGCTGGATGCCAGAAAGCTTGGGAAGAGCTAGAGTTGGATAGTTCAGTGCATTTATTATTGATGAAAGAGTGCTTGGCAAGTCGAAGAACAGATTTGGCTTGATTCCGGGCAGAAACATAGGAAGAATGAGATTCTAGAGTTTGAAGGCATCGGTACCGTTTGAATCCTTCCTCCTTGTTGCGGACAGCAGTAGAACAAGCGTGAGTAAATCAAGATTTGTTTGCATTAGTCTGAGAGAAAAAAAATGGAATGTACGCTTCCATGCCCGAGAGGATTACCTCGGTAATGCATTCAGCACTCTGCGAGGGTCTCCGGCCACGGAAGCAGAAGTCATTCCATGGGAAATCAAAGAAGTATTGCCGAAGAGCCTCCCAGTCAGCAGCGCCAAAGTGCCACAAGCGCCGCCGGCTGGGAGGATCGGGTGGCCGTACAGGAAAGATAGGACTGGTAATGGAGATAAGTTTATGGACGGAGGAGCCCAAAGGAGAGAACAGATTGACAGTATAAGAAGAAGGGTTAGAAGTCAGAAATAAGTCAAGAATGTTGGGCCGATCTCCGAAGCGATCCGGGATACGGGTTGGTTGCTGGACTAGCGGCTCTAGGTCATTTAGGCTAGAAAAGACGAAGGGTTGTTCACCAGGTTGGTCAGTAGTAAGAGAGGAGAGCCATTGGCGGTGGTGAACGTTGAAATATCCTAAGAAGGAGATTTCCGAGAAGGGAGAGATGGATAGAATGTGTTCCACTTTAGAGATTAGATAGTAAAAGAATTTGGGAAAGTCGGTAGAGTTAGGAAAGATAGACAGCACAGAAGTATTTAGTATGAGAATGACAGGATAGTTTGATTCATAAAGTTGATAATTATTATGTTCTATCCAACAACCAACTCTACTCCTAAAATCGATTAATGAAATATTACAAACACATGTGGCAGTCCGTGGATTCGAACCCAGGACGCTCACATTCAGAGGAGTCGAAATCGGGAACACGAGAGCAAGTGAGTTTGCTGTGCACGTATGCACAGCATCCGCCTTTGGCTTTGAAATTAGGATAGAGAAAGTAGAAGGATACAGAGAAGGGGCTGCTGGCAGTTGCCTCAGACACCTGGGTTTCGGTGAGGAAAAGAAGATCAGGTTTGGAGGAGGAGAGGTGGTGTTCAACAGAGTGAAAATTAGAGGAAGGGCTGCGAATATTGCAAAAGTTGATAGTAAGAGTGACAGGCCATGGTCCAGAGCATTAAAAGGGGTCGTCAGGAAAAGGTCGGGCGGGTGTGGGGGTATTCATGCCCCCCCCCCTTCCCCCCCCCCCCCCTGGTGACTCCGAGGCTTGGCGAGTGTTTGTCATCATATTTTTCTTTTTTGTTTATTTACTTTTTGTGGAAGGAGGAAGTGTGGTGTGCATGTAGCGAAGTAGATAGGAGGAGGAGGTGTGTGTGAGAGCTGGCTAGACTACTCTCAGTGTAAGTGAGGCACAAAGGAAATCAGGAAGAGCCCAAGCAAATAACAGAGGAATTCCAGCGACTCCTTATCAAATGCTTCCAACTTCTCCTGGGTATAGCCCTGTTCGATTGGTGCCTACAATCTGCCCCTATTATTTATATATAGAAAACACACTTCAATATTGTTATCCTCCCCAATATGCAAACAGTTGTAGCCTATATACTGTATTGGATACATTTATTTAATCGCCAAATTATTATTCCAAGTTCACATAATTCACATTATTTAGAGGTAGGTTTTCACTTAGGGGGATGTTTTCTCTGGCCTCTTTCTCCCTCTTGATTATCCCCATTAGTTTTGATATATCAAGACGTTTGCCACATAAGCATGATGAGTTTAAGACCTTTCACCCCATGTGTTAGTCAGTTTTAAGACCAGCCTGCCATTTATGTTTTATATAATGCCATGGCAAGCGACAGTGAGCTTGCAATTTAGTAGGAATCGGCCTTCGAAAAATTTACAAATTTATCTCGAATGGGGGTCTTGGGGGTATTATTGTTTAGTTTGATCGAGGTCTAGGGAGCACTCAAGATTAATATATCCTCAGAACTACTCTCTAGAATTAACTTCCTTGTAATTACTTTCCACAATCTTACAACCTACAACTATTTAAATCCGGTTCTTACACACTTTTGTTTATGAATGGAGGATGCCTTTAGTGCCGGCACAATGACCTTTTATTAACACAATAAGAGTGGGTGGTGGAGTATATTTCACCGTGCCGCCCAGCGTTTTTTTTTTTACCATAAATGGCCTTGTTTCCGTGCTCTTTTTCATGCATAAACAAGAGCCAGAGCGTAATACAATTATGTATCCCTGAAAGGGCGTAAATTGAGCTTTCCAATGAGACCAGAACCATCCTTCTACGATCACTGGTTGTCTTGCAACGATCGTGCAACCGAAGGGCAAAATCGCTAAAATACGGTAATTTCGTTACATAATTACGTGTGTAGCGAGGGAGGGAGGGTGGAGTAGTGTGGAGTACATGTCAGTAGCCCCACGGCGGCCGTAACGAGCGGTCATGAGGTAATCTACGCTCCTCCCGTCGCTCGTCTCTCTCTCAGAGCCAATATTGCGCCAAAATTGCACACAGACTTAAGTCAGACCCCGCCACATAGTCCAGATTTTTAGAGACGGACTTAAGTCTGGCCCCGATAGACAGGGGTTGAACGTGTGTTTGTGTTTGTCCTACCTCTATTCATTGTCTCATAAAGATATATTGACAAACAAATGTACAGCACTTGGCCGCGTGCTGTAACTTTCTTTCCCTAGCCCATGTATCTGACAGGTGCTCGAAACATAGGTTAGATACTTGAAACCGATATTTACAACACCATCTCCGAACACGTAACGCTTCCCTTCCAAGTCGAGAACACTGGTGAAGCATTGTACTTCAATACAGGTAAGCGATAAGTGCCTTATTTATGCCTAATATCATAATATTTTCTAAGGATGTACTTCCTGCCCTTTCTAGGCAAACTCCTTCCTTTCTGTCTTTCCTCTAACGTTCTCCCTTCTTGCTGGATGTTTGCTCTCATCCAGCGTATCCCAAAGAAGGGTGACTGCTCTCAATCCTCCAACTATCGAACAATTGCTCTTATTTCTTGCATCTCTAAAGTTTTGTAATCTATTTGTAATTCAAAATGTCTTAAGCATTTGTCTTCTCATAATGTTCATTCAGATCGCCAGCATGGTTTCCGTCGGACTTCGGTGAAACTGTTTCTATTGCGCTAGACATATTGAAAGCCTTCGACAGAGTCTGGCACAAATATCTAATATTCGAAGTATCCTATATGGATTATTTGAATAAATTGTTACTATGAAGTTATATCTTCCCCACGATATAAACATATAAGTGAATAGTTTGTAATGCATATTACTATCAACTTTAGGCAGTTATCAACAAAATAGCTTAATTTCATATGTTCAGATAAATATAAAATCATAGTTAAACACTAGGTTCCCACTCCTGAAGAATACATTTTAAAACACGTTTCCAATTATCATGATGAAATCGAGACACACCTATTTTAAACACAACTTCGCTACTCTACCTGCTCGTATGTTGTTTATTACCAAGCTCTAACAGTATCCGCAACACATTTGCAGATAATGCTAATAATCTGCTATTTACATTATATCTATGGTCTATTCAATATATGCAAGTCAGAAATCGTGACCCCCAACCTCTGTAAGAAAAACAAATGCTGGAGCAAATGGCCTGTACATTTTCGCACCTATTCCCTTCCCAACTGGTAGAAATATCAGCTCGATTACTCTAGTTGTTTATGAATTATAGAAACGAGGGGTTAAGATTATGTGTTTATTTATAATGAATGGACTGTGTAGGTGTACGAATCAAGCATAACTATATGTTGCCACGCTGACCGTTCTACTACTCATATCGGGCCATCACGACCTTTTCCCAATAACAAAGTGCTGGTTATATTCACCTAGCTGTAAAACCCTACAGTCCAATAGTAAGAACATTGAGCCTGAGACTTGTCACAAAAAAATAAAATAAAATAAAAAATCCTGGGTGAGCGCTCCATGTGTCTGCTCTATAATATAATTAAGATATAATATAATGTGTTATGAATATGTTAATAATTGACAGGGTTATATAATTTCATATACATCGTTATTTACTTGAGTTTATGGCCACTTTACATATTATAATTTATGTATTTCTTAGGCATCAGCCATAGAGAGAGAGAGAGAGAGTTTCGTATATCCAATAAATTATTTATGGTGTGCAGAACTAATATACAACAAGGCTGAATGTACAGGATAACATTTGAGCCAATTAGTCCACACTGAACATTACCTTACATATCCCTGCTGTACCGTAGTTTTCGATTACGCTGCCCGTGTGCACATTTGTGTATACCTCTGTATGTGTGTGTGTGTTTCTGTGTATGTATGTGTGTGGTCGTTTATGTTTATTGTCAGCTATAATGTGAGTGTGTGGTTCTGTTTGTATATATTACATTCTACATACGATAGTGTTCGAAAACAGTTATACAAAAATTTCCATTTTAAAATAAAATATGGTCTTGTTCATATGCATGCATGCCGATGAAGGTCCATTTTTAATGTGAATATACTGTTTGCGTGAGCAATTAAAAGGCACAGATATATGTACTCCAAACATATCCTTTAATCATCACTAGGATTTTCAAAGTCATCATGTTCAAATATACAAAGTGATTCAACTTTTATAACACAGCTAGTGTTTACAGAAAATTATGATGTGATTGGCATAACAGAATTTTGGCTCAATACAGAAGATAGATACTTTTTAGCAGAATATTCACTTCCCGGTTATGTAATGTTTGAGAAAAGCCGAATAAATCGAAATGGAGGTGGCGTTTTACTTTATATCAAAGAAAGTCTTAACCCTACCCTCTTTTCAAAACCTCAAATTGTGAACGTCGACACATCTTGTGTGCTAATAAAGAATAATAAAGGTATAAAAATAATACTTGCATTAATATACAGACCTCCAGCTCAATCAGTACAAACTGACCAAGAAATTTACGAACAAATTGCAGATGTAAGTAACTCACAAGATACCGTAATTTTGGGCGACTTTAATTTACCTGTGACCAAGTTGGGCGATACTCTTACTTCACACTCTGGACATGACTTGTATACGAACTTGCAAGAGAGTTCGCTTTATCAATTTGTTCGAATGCCGACCCGTGGTAATAACGTTCTTGACATTGTACTTGCAACAAAAGAAGAATTAATAGATAATTTGAATGTTGGTGATGAATTCAGTAACAGCGACCATCGTACGATAACTTTCACTTTAAAGTTTACTAGTAACGAACCAAATAGTAGCATCGAAAAAGTCCCTAATTTCAAGAAAGCAAACTTTCATAAACTTAGAGCCATGTTTAAAGAAACTGACTGGAGCTTTATAATTAACAATAACGACATAAATACATCTTGGAAGTTATTCGAAACCACTTACCTAAAAGCAGTGCAAGACTTCATACCATCGAAAATACGGCGTCCAGGCCATAATAATAAGCCCAAATGGTGGAATAAAGATATTTCAAACTGTCTGCTTGCTAAAAAATTTGCTAATGATAGATTAAAATCCTCACAAAATGACGAAGAACGGGTGAGATTTGTAGAGCTACGATGCAAAGCCAAAAAGTTAATTAAGCAAAGTAAAAAGACCCTAGAGTTACATATTGTGAATCAAAGTAAAACAATCCCGAAAGAATTCTATAGTTATATCAGAAAGAAAAAAGTAGTTACTTCAACTGTTGGACCGTTAGTCGATGAAAATGGAGAATACACCAAAGACGAAGAACAAATGACTAATGCCCTCAATACCTTCTTTGCCTCAGTTTTTACAACAGAAGACCTCAATGATATCCCTAGACCATCGCCGATTCAGATTGATAATTCAGATGTTCTAAGCAATATCACCGTTACAGAGAGAGAAGTATTGAACTGTTTAGATAAACTCAAGGTAAATAAAACGCCTGGACCTGATACAATCTCGCCTCCTGACCTTTGACCAGTTGCCTCCTGACCTTTGACCAGTGACGACATCCCGAGTGACCGCTAGTGACATACCCTTTTACCCCTAAGTGAGGTGCTAGTGAACATTCTTAGTGATGGCTTGTGCTGATGAGATTGCTACCTCTTCCCATATTCTCCAGCTTTGTCTTGCTTTGCAAGAAAGGCTGGAGAATGTGGAGCTTGAGGTCCAATCTCTCAAGGACGCGAATTTAGCATTGAAGATGGCATTAGAGGAAACTAAAAATGCCACTTGTGTAGGAAAACCGGACTTTTCCTGGAAAGTGATAGCTTCAAGTGGAACGAAGTGTACTGTGAAGAAGCAGTGTGTAACTGTAAACAACAAGTACAGCATCCTGGAGGACGAGTGTGATGGAAGTGAAGACGGAGTGGGGGAAGGAGATGACCCGTCTTACAGCGAGGCAGTGAGAGGGGAGGGGAGGAAATCTGCTGCTGCTGCTACAACTGCTGCTACACGCCGACAAATGAAAAAAGCTAAGTCTGTTTTCATTGTCGGTGATTCAATGGTTAGATACCTTGGCAGGGCAACAAACACTCAGATTGGTAAAGTTGTCTGTGTGCCTGGTGCCGGAGTCGGGAGGGTGGCTGAGAAGCTCGATGCTGTCCTGGAAGTGAGTGGGGAGGACCCCATCATCTTCCTCAATGCAGGGAGCAACGATATATGGAGATGCAGGACTGAGGAGTTGCTCTCCAAGTATCAGAAAATGTTGGAGAGGATCAAGGAAAAGGTGGAGTTCCTGTGGTACACAGTATCCTCCCAAGAAGAGGGGTAAGGAAGGAATGGTCCTCCAGGGCTATTGGTGTAAATAGCCGGCTGGAGAAGTATTGCAAGTCAAATACTATTCCATTCCTGGATAACTGGTCCCTCTTTTATGGTAAGGATGAACTGTATGCCCAGGATGGAGTACATCTCTCTTGACTAGGAGTTGCGACCTTGGCCAGCTCACTCGACAAGATTGTTGCGGGGTTTTGTTAATAAACCATAGATGTGTAAGTAAAATAGAATCCCAGCCACATGTAATTGTCAGTAATAACGAAAATTCTGATCGAGTAGATTTTCCGTCTAGGTCTAGTAGTTCAACAGGTACTAATAAACTAGTTAAAAACAATAGAAAATTAGTTGCAAATAAAAGTAATAGGATGAGGGTATATTATGCAAATTGTAGGAGTTTGTGTAACAAAATGAATGAACTTAGAGCACTTGTGAGCAAAGAAAATATAGACATAATAGCACTAACTGAAACATGGATTAATACAGAAACCAGGCATTTTTTAGAAAAATTTGATATACCGGGATATAGTTTGTTTAAATATGACCGAATAAGTAGGAGGGGAGGTGGTATAGCAGTATTTGTCAGGAGTACATTAAAAAGCTGTATTAAAGCAGGTATTAGACTAAATAATGATAATGAAAGTGTTGGGGTAGATGTTAACGAAGGTAGTGAGACCATAGTTATTGGAGTTATGTATAGACCGCCAAATATGAGTAGAAATGACGGAACATCTTTATGGGAGGAAATTAAAATAGCATCAAGGTTTAGCAATGTGTGCATTAAGGGGGATTTTAATTTTCCAAATATAGATTGGCAGCATCAAATAGGCGACTCTGATTCAAAGGAGTTTATTGAGGTAGTACAAGATAGTTTTTTATTTCAATTCATAGATACGCCGACTAGAGGTAATAATATTCTCGATTTAGTTTTCAGTAACAATGAACATATGATAAATAATGTAGAAATCGGGGACCACCTAGGAAATAGTGATCACAATTCTGTGTATTTTAATATACAATGGAGAGGTAATTCCAGAGAGAATACGACATTAATAACTGACCTTAGAAAAGCCAATTATGGTTGGTTAAGAAGAGCAGTATTAGCGGACCCTATGGTCAAAAAAATAAGTCTATCCAGGTGTCCAAATGAGTGTACCCCATACCCCTAGCTTAAGTTAGGAAGAGACATCAAATTTGTTAGATACATACGATAATTTTATCAAGTCAGTATTCAATGCGCAAAATAAATATATCCCCAATTTTTTTTTTAGATCAGCACAGAACCAACCCAAATGGATGAATAATAGACTATTAGACCTTCTCGGAAAAAAAGATATATATAGGAATATATAGAACAATTAAGAAAGGCGAAATTCGAGAGACAGAAACGAGCGAGGTACGTGGAGAGTAAGAGCGTAGTGAAGGAAAGTAAGAGAGGAGTAGATGAGGAATTTGGAAGGAATCTGAGTGTAAAATGGAGGGAGAGTAAGGAACTGTTCTGGAAAGAAGTCAAGAAAGTTAGGGAAGGTAGCAAGGGAAACAGTAAGGGTGTGAAAGATAAGAATGGGAGAATGCTAGCCGAGAAGCAAGAGAGAGTCGAAAGATGGAGGGAGTACTTCAATGAGTTGCTAAATGTAAGGAATGAAGAGCCAGCAAACATAGCTGGATATGGTATGGGAGGGAGAAGAAGAGAAGTAGTGGAGGAGGAGGTGGGGATCAGGAGGTCAGAAGTGTGGGAAGCCATGAAAAGAGTGAAGTTGGGGAAAGCACCAGGAACAGATGGAGTGTGTGGGGAAATGTTGAGGTATGGTGGTGAGATAGTGATAGAATGGGTATGAAAAATATGCAAACTAGCATGGGAGAAGGGGAGTGCACCCGATGACTGGAAGACTGGCATAATAGTCCCCCTATATAAGGGGAAAGAGGAGTGTGTGGTAACCACCGAGGAATATGTCTTCTAAGCGTAGTAGGGTAGTGATGGAGAGAGTGAGAGTGAGAACGGAGAAATGGATAGGCGACGAGCAGGGAGGTTTTAGGAAGGGAAGAGGATGTGTAGATCAGATTTTTACCCTGAATTGTGTTGTGGAGAAATATCTGGAGAAGAAACAAAAGGTGTATGTTGCCTTTATGGACTTGGAGAAGGCCTATGACAGAGTGGATAGAGAAGGTTTGTGAAAAGTAATTAGAATATACGGAGTAGAGGGCAAGTTGCTGAAAGCAGTGAAGAGCATGTATGATGGTGCAAAGGCGGCAGTACGTGTGGAGAGAGAGCAGAGCGAGTTCTTTGACCTGAATGTTGGTTTGAAACAGGGGTGTGTGATGTCCCCGTCGTTGTTTACTATATATATGGATGGAGTCATGAAAGAAATACTATCAAGAGCAGTGGATGTTGGTGTATCGCTGAAAAAGGAGGGAATTAAGTGGAAGCTTCCTATACTGCTGTTTGCGGATGATACAGTTCTGATGAGTGATAATCAATGGGAGTTGCAGGGTCTGGTAAATGAGTTTGGAACAGTGTGCGAAAAATGGAATTTGAAGGTAAATGCGGGGAAGAGCAAGGTTATGGTCTTCGAAAGGGGTGAAGTCACAGAGTGTGAGGTGAAGCTGAACGGTCAGGCTATGGAGATCGTCAACTCTTTTAAGTATCTGGGCAGTGTGTTGAGTAAAGATGGGACTATGGATGAAGAAGTGCGGGAGAGGGTACAACAGGGGAAGAGGGTTGTAGGAACGGTAAAAGCCGTAACAAGAAATAGGGTGATCAGTATGGAAGTGAAGAAGTCCTTGCATGACAGTGTGGTAATCCCGACACTGACTTACGGAAGCGAAGCATGGACGTTGGTTGAGAGACTCAGACCAAGAGTGAGAGCAGTGGAAATTAATTACTTAAATAGTGCGTGCGGAGTTACATGGAGGGATAGACAGACTAATGAGGAAGTAAGAAGGAGGTATGGTGTGGAGGTAGATGTGCTGGAAAGTGTGACAAGGAACAACTTGAGATGGTTCGGCCATATGGAACGTATGGAAAGCGAGAGAATGACTAAGAGGGTGTACGAGAGCGAGGTGGAGGGACAGAGAGGGAGAAGTAGACCGAATGAGAGATGGAAGGATGGAGTGAGGAAGTACATGAACGAAGGCGGTGCTGGTTGGGGGGAGGGGCGTCGACTGACTGGGAACAGAGGTGCATGGGTGCGGTTCGTTCGTGGACACCCCTTCGGGGATCACGGCGTCAGGCAATAGATAGATAGATAGATAGAAATTCACCTACTTGCTTACTATCACAATTTATCAAGACAGGTCAAAAAGGATATTAGTAAAGAGAAAAGAAATTATGAAATCAAGGTTGCAAATGACTCAAAAAATAATCATAAAGCTTTTTACCAACTATATAAATCTAAGGTTAGAGATGTAATTGGTCCCCTTAAAACTTCGATAGGAGAAACTACAAAAAATGATTTAGAAATGTGCAGTACATTAAATAATCAATTTCTTTCCGTTTTCACAAATACAAATTTGGCACAGTTTCCAGAAGTCCGTAATTTATATAGCGATAGTATAGAAAATAGCTTAAGTACGGTTACTATAAGTAGAAATGATGTGCTTAAGGAAATTGACAGACTGAAACCTCAGAAATCGTCTGGTCCGGATGAGGTATATGCTAGAGTATTAAAAGAATGCAGAGATTAGTTAAGTTACCCATTAACATTTCTATTTAACAAGTCATGAGAAACAGGTATAGTTCCAGAAGCTTGGAAGCTTGCAAATGTAGTTCCGATCTTCAAAAAAGGTGATAAATCAATAGCATCCAATTACCGTCCCATTAGTCTCACATCAATCATAGGAAAGCTACTAGAGTCAATTATTGCAAGTAAAATTATAAACCACTTAGAAACATTTAATTTAACAAATTCTTCTCAGCATGGATTCACTCAGGGACGTTCTTGCCTTACTAATTTGCTTAGTTTTTTCTCAGAGGTGTATGAAGCAGTAGATAATGACAAGTCATATGATATAATATATTTAGATTTCAGTAAAGCTTTCGACCCTCATGAGAGATTGATGAGAACAGGTGAGGCGCATGAAATTGGTAGGTCGTTGTTGGGATGGATTAGGTCATGGCTAATTGGTAGGAAGCAGAGAGTCAGCATAAATGCTACTAAGTAAGAGTGGGGATCAGTCAAGGGTGGTGTCCCCCAGGGATCTGTATTGGGTCCTCTGATATTTATTATACACATAAATGACCTTGATTTAGGTATAACTAGTAGGATAAGTAAATTCGCAGACGATACCAAAATAGGGAGACCAATAGATTCAGATAGCGACATAGAGTGCCTCCAAAGGGATCTAGATACCTTACACGAATGGTCAGTAAATTGGCAGATGAATTTTAACATTGACAAATGCAAGGTCTTAAAGATGGGGAAGACGAATACTAATGCAAAATATAAACTAGCTAATGCTGAATTAGAAAACTCAGACTGCGAGTAGGATTTGGATGTGTTTGTTAGCAACGATTTGAAACCTAGAAAACAGTGTATAAGCGTTCGTAACAAGGCAAACAAGATTCTAGGGTTCATCTCAAGGAGTGTGAGTTACAGAACTGCCGATGTTATCTTGAAACTTTACTTGTCATTAGTGAGACCTCATATGGATTATGCTGTCCAATTTTGGTGTCCTTATTACAGAATGGACATAGATTCGTTGGAGAGAGTACAGCGAAGAATGACAAAAATAATTCATAATGTTAGAAATCTAACATACGAAGAAAGGTTGAGAAAATCAGGCTTACATTCGTTAGAAAGACGCAGAGTTAGAGGGGATATGATAGAAGTGTTCAAGTGGGTTAGTGGGATAAATAAAGGAGACATGAAAAATGTACTGAAGCTCAGTGATAGCGAAAGAACTCAAACAAATGGTTTCAAATTAGATAAATTTCGTTTCAGAAAAGATATAGGCAAAGATTTGTTTGGTAACAGAGTAGTAGATGGGTGGAAAAGGCTACCAAGTGATATAGTGGGATCAAGAACGATAGGGAGCTTTAAGATAAAATTAGATAGGCATATGAACGAGATGGGTTGGGTGTGAGGGGGATCTACCATGTGTGGGCCAATCGGCGCTCAGTAGACCCCCGTATTCTTGTGATTATCTCTGACCGTTTTGGTGGGGTCAGTACTCAAGGTATTAGTGAGTTGGGCCTATAATTGGGCCTAGTAATTGGGGTTGGGTGTGACAGGGATCTGCCTTGTATGGGCCGATCGGCTTTTTGCAGACTCCCATTTTCTTATGTTCTTATGTTTTTATGTTCTTAGAGTTCTAAAGGAAGCTAAGGATGAGCTCTCCAAACCACTGACATTACTATTCAATAAATCCTTGCAGTCTGGAACTATGCCTGATCAGTGGAAGCTAGCCAACGTAACACCGATATTAAAAAAAGGCAGCAAATCCCTACCCAGTAACTATCGTCCAATTACCTTAACCTCAGTTGTATGTAAAATGCTAGAAACGGTCATAAGAAACAGACTCGTAAATAACTTAGAGGAAAATAACATACCTAAAGATACTCAACGTGGCTTTCATAAAAAAGTTCCTATTAACAAACCTCTTAGACTTCTTCCACGATATCCTCAACCTCTACGATGAGAGTAAAGCTGTAGATATTATATACCTTGATTTTCAAAAGACCTTTGACAAAGTTCCCCACAAACGTTCACTGCTAAAACTAAAAGCGCATGGAATACAAGACGGTGTGTTGAAATGGATAGAAAATTGGCTCAGCGACAGAAAGCAAAGAGTAGTTATAAACGGTAAGGCATCTAAATAGACCAATGTAAGTAGCGGGGTACCCCAGGGATCGGTACTAGGACCAATTCTCTTTCTAATTTACATCAACAACATAGATGAGGGTCTCACCTGTACAATCTCAAAATTTGCTGGCGATACAAAAATTGCAAATAGCGTACTCTCAAAAGAACAAGTTGACGATATGCAACACAATCTAGATAAATTGTCATGTTGGGCCCAAATTTGGCAAATGAGTTTCAATGCGGATAAATGTAAAGTACTACATATCGGATACTTAAATGAGAAAGCAAACTATTCGATGAATGGCACTCAGCTTAAGAATGTAAACAGAGAAACCGATCTGGGAGTAACAATATCGAGTATCCTAAAACCGAATCAACATTGTTCAGAAGTTGTTAAGAAGGCAAACAAAATAATTGGCTTTATAGGCAGGTCATTTGAGCATAAATCCAAAGAAGTTATCCTAACCATTTACAATTCCTTAGTCCGCCCTCTTCTGGAATACTGCGTTCAATCCTGGTGCCCTTATTACCAAAAAGATATAAACAAGCTAGAACGAGTTCAACGTAGAGTTACCAAAATGATACCTAGCCTAAAGAACAAACCATACGAAGAGCGAAGAGCGTCTTAGAGAATTAAATATATTTTCTTTAACCCAGCGCAGATTAAGAGGTGACTTAATTCAAGTGATCAAAGGCATCAACAATATGAACTGTAGTACGTACTTCACTATCGACCAATCTAATTACACGCGGGGATACGGTTGCAAAATTATTGGTAAATCTTTTAACTCACACGAATCTAAGAATTTCTTCTTCAAACGAGTTGTCAACTTGTGGAATGGGCTTCCCCGAGACGAGACGTTATAGACTGCAGCACCGTTGATTCATTTAAAATCCGCATAGACAAATATCTCGCATCAAACCCGCGATTGACTGCGTTTGTAAATGAATAACTTTATTTTATCCTCCCCTCAGTTACTAACCCATCTGTCCCCTACTAACTTCCTAATCCTGCCACGGACATTAGTTCCCTTTCCAATGTTCCCTTACCCACTCTAAACCACTGTTTCGACACTTGATCCTCAGTGTTTTGGAGGACAAGCAGCCTAGAAGGGTCACTAGATCTGTTGTTGCTTGATTTCCTTTGTACTCCTAGATGTATTCTGTAGATTCCTCACAACTCAGTGTCCTCAACTTAAATGCTTTTTCTGAAATCACTGTGTTGGGTGATTTTAATGTCCATAATATTGAATGTCTCACTCATTCAGCCAGGACTGATGATGCTGGTCTTGAATGTGAGCTATATGCAGACTCATTTAATCTCACTCAACTAGTCAACCAACCCACCCGTGTACCAGATAATCCTAATCGTAATTCCCACCTACTGGACTTATTTTTAACAACCAATTCAGAAAATTATGATGTTACAGTGAGGTCCCAGCTTGGATCTTCTGATCACTGTCTGATACAGGCCACCTGTCTATCACCTACCACACCTTCCCACTCTGGACCTGTTTTGGTGACTAAATGGCATTACGATAGGGCAGACTGGGAGGGTCTTCAAGGTTTCTTTATTGATATTCCCTGGACCTCTTTCTTTTCTAATGATGCACACTCCACCTTGAGCCACATACAAGATTTTGTAAAAATTGGAATGGAAACTTTTTATTCCTCATCAAAGGTCCTGTAAAATATCTAATTCACCTAAATGGTTTGACCATAATTGTGCTAGAGTAACTGAACAAAAAGCAATAGCCTACAATGCATACACAAGATCAAAAACACATGACACCTTTAATTACTTTAGAAACATCAGAAATCATGCCAAAACTGTATTAAACCTAACTAAATCAAACGTTCTCCACAAACAGGCAAATAAACTTCTAAATAATCCAAATGATAACAAAATATTTTGGTCTACTCTTAACTCATTCAAATCCAACTTCACTACTGCTTCATCCAATCCACCATTAAAATCTCCGACTGGCAATCTTGTAAGTGACCCACGAGGTAAAGCTAACCTTCTTGCGGATATTTTCTCCACCAACTCAACCTTAGATGAAATAAATCAAGATGTCCCTGTACTTAATTTTAATTTGCCTGAAATTCCCTCACTTAAGATCCACTCCAGACATGTCAAAACTATTTTGCAGAATCTCTCAGTAGATAAGGCTCCTGGTCCAGATGAAATTCCTCCAATAGTACTTAGAATTGCTCCTTGGTGCTCGCTCCTGTATTGGCAAAATGTTTCCGTATGCGTACTCATACCTCATGCTTCCCAGTACCCTGGAAAGAAGCAAACATCCATCCAGTTCCTAAAAATGGTGCCTCTTCAGATCCATCAAACTACAGACCAATAGCTATAACTTCCACTCTTGGTAAAGTTTTTGAAATTATATTAAATCATCACATAATTAAGCATCTTGAGAATAATAAATTAATCAGTGATAGGCAATATGGTTTTAGACGATCTCGATCAACTACAGACATTCTTTGCCTTCTTACGTAGCAAATCAACCAAGTTACAGACCAACATGGTGAAACACATACAATAGCACTGGATATATCAAAAGCATTTGATAGAGTCTGGCATCAATCCTTATTGTCGAAGATGTTACACTACGGCCTTGCATCATTAGTTCCACTAATTTCTTCTTATCTTCATAACGGAAAAATACGTGTAATGGTAGATGGCCTTTATTCTCAATTTCACTCAATAAATGCTGGTGTTCCCCAGGGATCAGTTTTGGCCCCAACTCTGTTCCTCATTCATATCAATGATCTCATATATACCACTCATAATCCAATACATTCCTACGCAGATGACTCAACACTCCACAGTTCCTTCACATTTACCAATTCTTTCACCCAACCCGATCTTATAAATTCAAAAATAAACACTGCAATTTCTCTGAACCAGGACGTTTCTAGAATTAATGAATGGGACAAAAGAATCTAGTTTCCTTTAATGCACAGAAAACCAAGTACATTCAATTTTCTAACCGACAGAATCTCACTGACTCCCATATATTTTTTAATGATGTAAATATTCCCACTTCCCCTAGTATTGACATTCTCGGTGTAACATTAACTATTAAATTGAGCTGGACACATTATGTTAGAAGCATTGCTAAGAATGCCTCTAAAAAACTCGGACTCCTGTACAGAGTTCGAGAATTCTTCACTGACGAGCAGTTGGCCGTAATATATAAAAGTCATGTGCGTTCTCAGATGGATTACTGTTCACCTCTGTGGGGTGGAAGTGGAGTGGTTACATTGAGGCAGTTGGACAAAATTCAAAATAAAGCTATTAGATTAATCAATAACCCTGCAATCACACAGGACCTTCCTACATTATCCATACGAAGAAACGTTGCATCCCTTGCATTATTCTACAGATATTTTCACCAATTGTTCCGAGGAACTTGCTTCAATTGTGCCGCCTCTCCACATCTTTCCCCGTAGAACTAGGGCAGCTGAGAGCGCCCATGAATTTACACTTTCTCCTCCACAATGCAGAACTTCTGCTTATCAGAATTCATTTATCCCCAGAGCTACTACTCTTTGGAATTCACTTTCCTCGAATTGCTTTCCACAAACTTACAATCTACAAATGTTTAAATCCAGTTGTTACAAACATTTTATGAATGGAGGATGCCTTTAGGCACATGGACCTTTTTGTTTTATCTGTGTTTTTCCTTCCTCCGTTCATTGTCTCTTAAAAAAAATATATATAACAACAATTATTCATATATTATCAAAATATCATCAATGTATCAAATGCATTATGCACATAAATGTGTTAAGCACACTGATAAGAACATGAGGCGAAGCTTGCTATAATATAATACAAAGGCAAGCCAGTGTTGAACATCCTGTTATAAACGGAGACACTAACGTCATGCATACCAAGTATGTCACCATAATTGTGTGGTGCTCTCTAGATTATACTCTACACATACGATAGAGAACAGAATCATTCAATCATATCCAGGCTGGGTATATTGACCCCTCACTGACAACACACCTCATGTTATGATTTTCAGGAGCACTAAACGTATTGGAATGTTGAGTGGGATGGACGTATACATATTTGTCCATAAGCATGTTTGTAACTAAAATGAAGCTGATAATTAGTTGACTTGAAGAAAGCCTGTAGTAGAGTTGAATGAAATGGTTTATAACGAGGGTGGAAGGAAAGTAGTGCATGTAGAGGAAGAGTAGAAAGAGTTCTTTGGTCCGAATATAGGACATTAGTAGCAGTGTAAGCAGAAGGGGTAGAAGTTATAAATAGGTTTTGGGTAATCGGTCAATCTCCATGGCATTCATGGATACAGGTAGGGTATTGAACCAAATACTCTAGGTTATTTAAGATAGACCAGATAAAGCCCTGCTCACCAGTTTGTGACCAGAGAGGAAAGCCATTAGGCGTGGCGAGTACGGAAATCCTCTAAAATGGATATTTTTGGAAATGGAGAGATTAATAGGATGTGTTCCACCTTAGAGTTAAGTCAACGAATAGCGACAGGAATGTTTCAGCTTATAGTTCATAATTCAACAAATCCAAGTCCTGAACATGATGCAAATGAGCATGCTGTGAACTTATGCACATGTAACTTCCACCTTTGGCTTATATTTTTTGGATAGTTAAATTAGGAAGACACGGAGAAGAGAACGCCGTTAGTTGTTTCAGACAGTAAGACAAATATAATAATTATGGTATGTTTTGAAATATCAAGAAACAGAGGTGAAGGTAGATGAAAAGCTACAAATGTTGGAGACGTTGACGTGAGATTACCAGATTATTGTTCAAATTGTTCAAGGTGTTTTGCCGAGAGATGAACATTATTTGGAGCATTTATGGTGCTCCATTCGTTGGGGATTGCGAGACTGAGTGTTGGAGTGCTATAGTATTGGTATTTCTTTATTGTAAGGAGGAAAGTATATTATGCGTGTGTGGTGTAATTTAGAGGGAATGATTCAGAGTGATAACTGGATGAATTAGTGAGGCATTTAGAAAATCAACAAAAGAGGGCAGACAAATGCAACAGGAGGTCCAATTTGTTTGTTATGGAAAGCTACGCCCCACCAACCCCCTTTCCTGACATTTTGGCTCTGCGAACAAGTTTTGTCTTATTGTTCAATGTCGTGAAGGCAGCTGTTTAGGAGGAATATTGCGTCACAGGTTCCGCAGGCGACAAAACTCGCTCAATTCAACAAAGCGCAGCCCATTTTCTAACAGAATCGAGAATTTTCCCCAAAGTATATACCATGGAATATTTGTATTTCATTGTTCATTGCCACCTTGTATTATATTTATTTAAATATGAATCAATATTGTTATATTGTAAATAACGATATAAAGTAACGTGTTTCTACCACAACTAATTAATGTTGAGTTCAACCTATGAAATTTACTCTAGCTTGATTTTACATTAATAACAACTCATTTAGTAAAAGTAACCTTCTGGGTTCTCAAAGAATTTGTGCCTAAACCAGATGGGAGTAATAGGTCTTGTATGGACTACAGACAAGTCAATGCCGTAACCCAAAATGATACCTATCCACTGCCACGGATTGATGATTGTATTGACCAGATTGGCACAGCCAGTTACATAAGTAAAATTTACCTTATGAAAGGATATTGGCAGGTACCTCTCACTCACCGAGCAAGGGAGATTTCATGCTCTGTAGTAAATAATCAAGCCTTCTGATGCCTTATGACTTGAAAAACGCTCCAGCTACCTTTCAGCGCATGATGAATCTGGTGACTGAGGGAGTACCTGGATGTGTAGTCTACATTGATGATATCCTGCTCTTTTCTCATACATGAGAAGAACACCTACACCAAATCAGATTGCTTTTTTCAAATCTTGCTAAAGCGAATCTAGTTGTAAATTTAAAGAAATGCACCTTCATTATGAGTACCGTCCAATATCTTGGATATACTGTACAGTAGGACAGGGTCAGGTTGCACCTCCTCAAGCTAAAGTAGAATCCATTGTAAATTTACCAACTCCTACCAGTAAGAAACAAATCCAAAGATATATATATTTATATATATATATATATATATATATTTATTTTTTTATTTTTTATTTTTTTTAGGAATGATTGGGTATTATAGGAGATTAATTCAAAATTTCTCAAGGTTAACAGCACCTTTAACAGATCTTCTCCGTAAGGATGTGAAGTTTGAATGGTCCTCAGAATATGAGGAAACTTTTAGTGCTACTAAGTATATTCTATCAAACTATCCTGTTCTCCGTGCCCCTGAGTTCACCAGATCTTTCTCCCTAGCTGTTGATGCGAGTAATACCGGGGTCGATGCAGTGTTTCTATACGAGGATGACTGTAAAATATTGCATCCTGTTTGCTATTTCAGTAAACAGTTAAGTTCTGCTCAATGTAATTATTCAGTTATAGAGAAGGAGCTGTTAGCATTGATGTTGTCACTTCAATACTTTGGTGTTTATGTTCAATCTGCCCCTGGCTCCATCACTGTATATATTTTATATTTTGTCTTTGTGAGTGAGGGAGACAAAAGGCAGAACTGCCCGCAGCGAGTGCCTCCCCCATAGTTAAAAGAGTGACAGGGCCAAAATCAAGGGACATTCGAGCCAATTGACATTTGTACACAAGTTCCAAAATAAGAACCAACGATTAGCCAGGTGGAGCTTGTTACTGCAGGAGTACGCCCTAGATGTAAAGCATATTACGGGTGTCCAGAATGTGCTAGCAGATTGTTTGTCGCGTGTCTAAAATATTGTCATATGCTTTCCTCCTCTTAACCTCTTATCTAGCGGGAGAGGTATTACATCTGGAGACACCAAGATGTGATCCGTGACTGTGCAGGGCCTTCCCGTCTTCTTTCTTTCCACCTGCCACCTGCCTTCATGACCGAGGCTAGCGAGCAGGGCGGAGGTGACGCAAGGAGAAATCCCCTCCCACCCCCCTACCATAATTCCTCCAACTTGCGAGCACCCGTATGGACAGCGCACCTGGCCCTCATCTGTAATTGGTAAAACACAAGCAACCTGTCCACTGATTGGTAGCTGCATGTGTGGCCTGGTATCGTGAATAGATATTCAAGCTCTGATTGGACTAGCGTGGTGATAGACTCTTACATAAGGCCGGATATTCGAGTGGTAGAGGGTACAGTTTAGCTTTATAATTTAAATTATCTCCTCCCCATTTTCAAAATGTATTCCTTTAAAAATTAGCTCTCTTAATGTTTCAGTATGGCACTGTATGTGAAATTTAAATGTAACTCTCCTCCCCCTGATGATCCTGGCTCACACATATTCAGCATCACCCAGACCCAAATTGTTAAAGTCTTCAAAAATCCAAATAATACCCTAAAAGTTCGCCTTGCCTCTCAAAAAGATCTCGATGCATACCTAGCCCCTGATAACGTAAATAAACTCAAAGATGCAGGGTATGAATTAGTGGTCTCTCCTGAGTTGAAAGCTGCTTGCACTGTCAAGATTGCTCACCCTGATAACAACATCTTCAACAGGGATGAGAATGACATAAATACAGAAATTTCACAAAGAAACAACATCACAGTTTGTGATGTCACAAAGACTCCCAAAAAAGCCATCAAAATTCGCTGTGCCTCCCCTCAGGAAGCCAGCAGACTCCTCAAGTCAGGTCTCAAAGCCTTCCATGTGATCATACCACCTGAGTTCCTCTCTCCTGAATCATGGGTTAACCTCCAACAGTGTTTTAAGTGCTACCAGTATGAGCACGTAACATCTACCTGTAAAAATGAGCAAGTATGCTCACGCTGTGGTGACGACCACTCATTCACAACTTGCTCCTCAACCTCCCTGAAGTGCAATAATTGTAATGGCCCCCACATTGCCATAAGTTCAGAATGCCCCTTCCGCCTCAATGTTCTCAAACAAACCTCTCCAACATCTTCCAACAAATCCCGCCCTCTCTTCTCGTCCCATCCAGTCACCAACATATCATAATGCCTCAGCTGCCACCCCATCACTCCCCCCTCAATCACTACCCATGACCTCCTCCCCCTCCACCAGCTCCCACCCACCAAACCCTTTCTTCAACCAAGAAATTCTTGCCAAAACTTCGGTGCTGGTAAATATAGCTCTCCATTTAACAGACCAACAAGTTACCCCAAAGTTCAACAAACTTCTCAATGACGGCCTCACTGCCCACAATCTTCCTGCCATCTCTATTCCTGAATCCTGGTACCAATTCAACAAAACAAAATCCTCCCAAACCCCCACAACCCTACAACCATCTCCTCCCCCAATACCTCCTCATCCTCTATCTCCTCCCCCACCTCAGCCACACACTCTGCCAGCACCTCCACCCTCTCCACATCCACCCTCAACTCCAAAACTCCTACTCCCAACTCTCGAGAAGTCACAACCCAAATTACTCCTGCCGAAAACCCTTCCCCCCCCCCCCCCCAATGTAGACATGCCCATCCACACTCCTGACCCCACCCTTACCTCACCAACATCCATGCCTCCCCCATCTACCTCTACCTCTATCCCCAAAATCCCATCCATCCCACCTCAATCCCCCCTAAAACGCAAACCTAGCAGCCCTGCCCTGTTTCCCTATGTGTTTCCGTCCTGTCCCCTCTCGAAAAGTATCCTCAAACTGTCTCTCCAACAAAAAACCAGCTCACGCAAGTTGGGTCAAGCCCCGACGCCTTCATCTCCTACTAAAATTCACTTCCTCACCCCCTACTACTTCCTCTGTACCAACTCTAGTATTCGAAGCATAAAAGTGATCAAAATTATTGGTGGCTTCCTACAACCAATCAACACACGAGACTGAGAACTTGGTTAGCCACCAGGATTGCTTAGTGGCCATTGGGCAGGCCTTCTCTCGTGTTCGCCTCGTCCCACCCATACGTTAAACTGGGTACCTGGAGTGTAAAATCGGCCTTGGCGTAGGTCGTATCACTAGGGTAAATTTGATTACTTGCTTCACCTTTCCTATATACTTCCGTTCCGTTCCCTGCTTCCTTCCCAACTCCCGCCGCTCTCGATCCAAATACCGCAAGACAGAAAGCCCCATAAGAAACGCCTCACATGACCTCCCACCCGTGTCATTTGGACAATCATTTGGACAAGACTCCTCCCACACCTCACCCTCCCCATCCCGCCCACCAACCTTACCCAACCACCCCATTATCACCAACTCACCCAACAATCATCCATCATGCTCAAAGTAATTCAATTCAACATTAGACATTACTACCCAAACAGACACTTACTCACACAATTAATACTAGATAATGACCCAGACATTATATTACTCAACAGCACTTGTATACACAACACACACAAAATAAAATTCTTTGGCTACACAACACGACAATCTGACGACGATGCACACAACGGAGTTGCCATCATGATTAAAAGCACAATAAAACATGAATTCATGACAGACTGGACATATAAACACTTCTTAGCAGTAAAAACACACACAACACTTGGTCCCCTCATAGTCGCCACTACATATGTCAGACCCAACACACACATTCCTTACACTGATATGAACACATTATTTAACAACAATGTACCCACACTCATCCTTGCAGACTTTAATGCTAGACATCATGCTTTTCAACACACTACCAACAACCTACACGAAACACAACTTCTAGCACTACACGACATAAAAAGACTAAATTTCCTTGGCCCAGATTTTGACACAGTTTTCATACACAATGGGTCTGGCAAACCTGATCTCATCTTCTCTAACCGAGCATTTAACCTTTTTCACCATCAAATTTCCCCTAGGCCTTTATCAGGATCCGATCACATCCCCATTTTCATGCAAATATCTTCAAATCCCATTTTAGTTCCTTCTACATCACATTACAATTACTCCCAGGCTAACTGGGATGAATTTCAACACATTCTATCACAACAAGATTACACAACTGACTATGAGGGACTCCACTACACAAATCTAGATCAACAAATATAACACTTACACAACACAATCATCAACGCTGCAAACACTACCATATCTAAAACATCCTACAAAGTCAGACACACATTCAGACCTTCCATACGTTCACAAAGACTCCTTGTGTGCTATCGTCGTCGATTTGAACAAAATAAACAAAACCACACCTTAGGCCGAGTACGACATGACCTCTCACACCTCAGAAATCATATCCTAGACAGCCTGCAATCTGACCATGACAGCCACTGGACACACCTCATACGCACTGCTGAACAACACAGGAAAACTAAACCCTGGGAATTTTGGAGACACATAAACCGTTTAAAAGGCCACAATAAACCTACAACATCTTCACTCATTGTAAACGGTAACACCATCACCGATCCCAGGGAAATCACAGACATCTTCAAAGACACATGGGCCCAAGTATACCACCCACACCCTCCTGAAAGACCCGCCCAACAACACATTCGAAACATCGAACAACATGTTAATAATATTGCAGACAACATCTCTCACGACACACACATCAACACAGACTCACTTAACCCTGACAACTACCTCACTGCTCCCATTGTGCCTGACGAAGTTAAGCTCATTCTCTCTAAAACACAGAGGAAGGCGCCGGGTGCCACAGGAATAAACCATCACATTGTAAAGCACCTCCCAAACACATTTATTAATGCACTCACTTGCTTATACAACGCCATCCTGGCATCAGGCTACTTCCCCGTCTGCTTTAAGACCGCAACAATCATCCTTATTCCCAAGAAATATCAAAATAGCAAAGACCCACTGAACTACAGACCCATTAGTCTACTTGAGACTCTTGGGAAGACTTTTGAAACAATCATAAATCGCCGACTCAGACTGTACCTCGAAGACGAAGGACTTCTCACTGACAAACAGTTTGGTTTAAGACCCCACAGATCCTCTCAGGAAGCACTTAACATAATCACCAACTACATTCACATTAACAAACACTCCAGACGAGGACACAAAACAGCACTCATGACAAAAGACATCAAAAAAGAATTTGACACTCTATGGCACGTAGGCCTGAAGTACAAAATCTGCGAAAACTTCAATTTCCCCTTACCAATTAAAAAACTTCTCTGCAACTTCTTAGATAACAGATCAGCCAAAATTAAATTTTCAAATTTCTATTCAGACTCATTTCCACTCCATGCAGGCGTACCTCAGGGCTCCGTGCTCGCACCTACACTGTACATTCTCTACACTAATGACATGCCAGATCCAATCAATAATGACTCTCTCACAATTTCCTACGCTGACGACGTGACGCAACTTGTTAGGGCAACTACCATAGACGGTTTGACGAACAAAGCCAAGAGAGAGCTTGACCGAACAGCACAATGGGAACAGAAATGGCGGATTCAGGCTCATCCTCGAAAATCCTTTATCACCTACATATCCACTGGTTACCTACGTCCTAGACCACTATTCCTCAACTCCCGCGCACCTCCTCCCGATCGCATCCCAGTAACTGTCTCACCCACTAACAAAGTACTCGGCCTAACCTTTGACAAAAAACTTCTCTTTCATCGTCATGCAAATCAGATTATCCCCATTGCTTCAAAATCACTTCAATCACTTTTCCGTTTTCAAAATGCCTCCATCAAAACTAAAACCCATTTGTACAAAGCCCTAATTAGACCGCTACTTTCATATGCCCCACTGACCAGCACTCTTTTGGCAAACTCCCACAAAATTAAACTTCAAAGAATTCAGAACAGAGCACTGAGGTGGATCCATGGAACTCGGTGGTATGAGTTCCAAACATCGGAACACTTGCATGAACTCTCCCGCAACCCTCCACTTAATGTCTACAACAACTTTCTGGCTAATAAACAACTTGAAAAACTTGAGACCTTTAATAACTTTGTCCAAATTTTTAATAATATCACTCAACCCATCCGTCCCTGGTCGAACCTCTTGCATCCAATCAACAGAGAGGCTCCCAATCCCCTATTCACATAATAACTTTGTTACACCACAAACTCACACTCAATTTTCACCACTCCTTTTACTCACCTACCAGCCAAAATGTCTAATTCTTTCACAAATACACAATACAAACTAAAGTAACTTAAGCTCTTCATAAGACAGTGCAATCTTCTCTAGACTCGGCAGTTGACAACCATGCCTTGCTGCCCCACTTTAGACCCTTACCATCCAAAATTGCCAGACCATCATTAAAACATTCTCCATTACCAAATGTTATATTCAAATTCACCCAGACTCATCTGATTCGTCCAGACTGGTAGAGGCGGTGGGTCATGCCGGCTCGTCCACAGCCCAGCCTCCATGCCACTCTTGACCGATCAGAGCTTCTGAATCTCACTTCACCAAAATTAACTTTTACCACCCTAAATTAATTATCTCTTTGCCTTACCACCCATTTTTATCTCCAACCCTTCTTGACGTGCCATACTGAAGCTCTCGGAAAATGTGTCTCAATACCAACAGTGCCTCCCCTAAACCCCCAAACTAAAATCAACAACTCACGCAAGTTGGTCAAGCCCCGACACTCTTTATCCTCCTACTTTTTCACTTTCTCTCTTACTACACCAATAAAAACTTCCCTTCTTTCACCCTCACCCATCTTTTCTATATTCATTTTTTTTTTTTTTTGTGGTAGAGTCAGTCGCATTCTTAGTGGGAGAGAAGGCAGCATGGTGGAGACGAAACTATTAACAGTTATAGCAGGGTTTAAGTCGAGTGCGTACCTAGTGACCAATGTACTCGTTAGTTAGTGAGTTTGTGACTATGAATTAACCATAGGTATGTTGTAAATACTTAACCTCATTTTATTTATGATTTGTTATTGGATATAGTAACTAATTTATCTGGCTGACATTGTATTAAAGTTACTTGATTTATTTAACGTAATACTATTGTTTCATTAGTAATTACGCATTGTTGTAAGCAGTGTTATTAATCTATATTGTGACTTAACTAAGCTAAACTAAACTGAGATTTAACTTTATTTAATATAATTAAAGTGAAACCCGAAACGGATACGATAAATGCACTGAATTTCGGTGTGAGCATCCTAGGTTCGAATCCCTGGACTGCCACATGTATTTGTTGATTTCATTAATTGAGTTTAGAAGTAAAGTCGGTTGGTGGAGGGAACATAATATTAAATGTTGATTTATTTTCATGATCCTCTAATGTTTTGTGTGGTTGTATAATACTTTATTTCTGTTTAAAAAAACAATTCAATTTTATGGGTGATTTTGTGGTTTCCTCATTATATCATATTTATTAAAGGTTCACCATAATAAGAAAATTATAATAATAATGATAGTAATAATAATATTAATAATAATAATAGTAAAAATAATAATTTAAGCTACGTAACAAGAACAAGGACAATGAATAAGAGTAAATCATCCTAATCTTTAAAGGGTTAACGAATGGAAATAATTATATAACGGAAAAGTATCTTATTATATATCTGTCAAGACTTAATACAATTCAAAATTACTAGTCTTTAATTAAATATATACTTTGCCTCTGTTCGTAACTAGTTAGCCTACTAGCTTACTGAATATTTAACTAAATAATCCTATAGGACTTTAAATGACTCATGATTTATCATAACTGAAGTGTATCAGAGTATAAAGGAAAACAAGTCCTAAGAGTCAAAAGGAAAGGAAGTAACAACATAAAATACTTTAAAAACAAATTAAGTTATTTTTGCCTTCAGCTGTCTGATACCTCATCGTTCACTTCCTCAACCTATCAGGGCACCTAAATTAATGTCTCCTATACTGATGACTCTACCTTACACTATTTATCTAGTTTTCCACAACGACCCACCATGCAATTACTCCAAAACACATATGATGAGGCCATAACATGATATCTTCTGATCTTTTAACTTTTTCAGATTGGAACAGAGGAAATCTTGTTACTTTCAATGCTTCCAAAAGCCAATCTCTCCATCTATCTACCCGTCACAATCTTCCACATGACTATCCCTTACTCTTCAGCAATACACAAATCAACCCTTCATCTTCTTTCAGTTCTTCAGTTCTTGAAGTTTCTTTGTCTTCTGACCTCTTTGGAAAGAACATATTACCATTCTTGCTAAAAACAGCTTCCCAAAAGTTGGGCGTGCTCAACCGTCTCTGTGGGCTCCTCCCTCCGCACAACAACTTGCTGTCCAGTGGCATAGTGTGCCCTATAGTACTAGCTGAGGTACAGTACACAGCACTGCCCGGTGGAAAATAATAGTAAATCTAACCAAACCAGACCTATGCATGCCAAGTATGTGCTCTCCATCTTGAAAAATTAAGGAGGTGTGTGGGGGGGGGGGGGCAAACAAATTATAGCTTAAAACCACTCCCCCCCCCCCCCCTCCGTGAGTTGGGGGGTGAGGGGACAACAACATTTGTGCTCAAAATCTATTCTGGTACCCCTTAGTATGCATGCCAAGTATAGGCTCTCCATCTTGAAAACTGAGTTAGCTGGGGGGTCTCCCCCCTTCCCCCCCCCCCCCCCCAAAGGGTGAGGGGACAAAACCAAATGCTTAATACCTATTCAGGCACCCTCTTAGTATGCATGCCAAGTATGGGCACTCCATCTTGAATACTGAGGGAGTAGTTCGTGAACAAACAGACAGAAATTGTCCTTTATATAGTAGATTATTCTAACGTGTATGGAGGTTCCACGCATACCGCATTTCTCGTAACGGTAGAGTCAAACGCATTTAATCTCATCAACTGTTGCATTTTTTTACCGCTATTACAATAAACAGATGTGTTTAGAGCTTTTTCAGTGCATACCTGCTGACTTACGGAGAATGGTGGGCATGCACGTGCCTTCCAACAGATGTCCAACCCTATTATTTCCAACCCTCTAACCCAAGAGTGAACTGATTTTCCCAGGGGGGTCTCCTTCATGCACATAACACAAATACACATATAACACAAATCCAGGCTTTCAAATATTATTTTCAACGAGGAAGAGCTCCATATATCAATGTTATCACTTTATCTTGATAATAGGTGTGATATATATTTCATTGCATTGTAGTGTCTTCACCTGTTGGGACCGGTTGGGATGACTTCCTACTGTAGTTGCACGACAGATGTAGATGCGGTTGATGAGTGAGAATAACGTTGTACAGTAAACTTTCACTATCCCGTTGAGTACCGTAGGATACAGTAATTAAAGTCCCCAGCAGTCCCAAGCACTGTGGCGAAAATGGCAGGAGAGACAACCTTTTCAACTCAAGAGATGAGGCAAGACTGGAACTCTCCCATGTTTTATTGTATATTTACAAGGCTTGTAAAAAAAAAAAAGCCTTGTACCGGCAGTTACAAGACAAATACATTACTGACGAATATACTCGGGCCTGGGACTGGGGAGTTACTTATTTACTGACGAATATACTCGGGCCTGGGACTGTAAGGGCTAAACAGACTTACTGTGGTAGCGATACTAAAAACGAAGACTGTCTGTAGCCTGATCAATTGATGGTCACAACATTTGGTTGTCAGCATTGTCAATTATTCTGTACAGGTCTAATAGGTGGAGTGTAAATTATGCTTTATAATCACTTAAATACCACACGAATTATGTATTTTAAATCGGCATCACTACAGTATGTATGACAAATTCCAATTTTCCACAAATTTACCTCGGTATATTTCACTTCAATTAGTTTAAGCACGCCATTATTACATTATTATTTCTTGATGATATCCTATACACATAAAGTTTACGAATAAATAATTTGGTGACGAGCTAAAACACTAGGAACACAATGGAAGCATGAAGACGAAATGCATGGTTTACTTCATACATTACACATAAATCCCCGAAGGAGATAAAGACTATATATATATATATACAGTACATTACAACCGGTGTATTGAGATCCACATGTGTGAGGGAGGAGATATTACATACTGTTTTACTTTGAAACAATGCATGCAACCTTTCAATACAGTATATGTTTCGTTAGTATTATATGACAACATATCTTGAGTAGAATCCTTGACTTACTATGTTTGTTCTAGATATTGTATTTATGTTGCCCTGAGTCCCCATGTCACACCTTTCTCCAAGCAGATAAGTGTTACTGTTTTCCTTTGTAATCTTTTGTAAGATACATACACTGTATATTTACCTGAACCAACAAGCCTGAGGTGAGGTGAACAAGAGAGACGTAAACCCTCCTCCTGGTAAAGTGTTTGTCTTGCTCTTCTTGGTTGTTCAAGTCAGTTTTCGAAGATTTTTTTGTTTACTTACTGTATAATTATGCTGAATGTACTTCTTGAGTTGTGGCCAACATTATATTCCGTCACCATAACACATTTCCAATATATATATAATGACTGTGTCAGATGACTTGTAGAATGTTCATAGTGTATAAATATATATATATATATATATATATATATATATATATATATATATATATATATATATATATATATATAAGGGAGGATATTGAGTCTACGTTTCTGTATAGTAATGCGTATAATTATGTTCTTGTGTTTAGCACAAATTGTCCACCAAAACAGTGAGGATTAATGTGTGTGTGCATTAAGTATAAATGGCAACAAACTAGTTTCACCCTAGTAACACTATTTTTTGTTTTGTCTATGAATTGTGTAAATTTCACCGCTCCCGTTAAGCACTTTGGAATTAATGGTTTTGTTGAGTGATAAACCTTGTTCATGTTTGTGGACAGTGTATTATGTCCTAGATTGACTTGTTAACATTGTTATCAACAATGTAAAGGAAAATGTGTTATTCCCTGTAGCTTCAGTTAATTTGATATTAAGGAAGCAAATCTGTGTTTTTCTCTTAGTTATATTTACATAATGTATATGAATAGTGGTACAGTGTAATAGTGGTACAGTGTAATAGTGGTACAGTGTAATAGTGGTACAGTGTAATAGTGGTACAGTGTAATAGTGGTACAGTGTAATAGTGGTACAGTGTAATAGATACACGATCCGGTCATGATATAATATACAATAGTGGTTTTGTTGAAGCATATATATACATATACATTACTGATGTCAACTGTACCTCCAGTCCAATCCATTCATATGCTGATGACTACTTTATGCTATTCAACTACTTTATGCTATTCAACTACTTTATGCTATTCAACTACTTTATGCTATTCAACTACTTTATGCTATTCAACTACTTTATGCTATTCAACTACTTTATGCTATTCAACTACTTTATGCTATTCAACTACTTTATGCTATTCAACTACTTTATGCTATTCAACTACTTTATGCTATTCAACTAATTTTTTTCCACAACGACCCAGGCCACCCAACATGGGATCACTGAAACACCACGTGATGAGGCCACAGCACACTTTATTATTGACATATCAAACATTTCGGATTGGGACAGAGAAAATCTAATGATAATGTCGGACAGGTTAGGAGGGAGGTATCCTGACCAGGATTCGAACCCACTCACTCCAGGTATATGTGGGAGATTTGGGCAACGTAACCACTCGGCCATGAACGGATGTAAGGGAAGGAACCTTAGTTCTTATTTATTTCTGCTCGCTCTACCACTGATAGCAGGCACGAACGAAAAGCGGCTGGAGATCTGGGTTGGGCTTGAACGGTAGAGTGTAAAGTTACGTAATGCTATATTTGGTTAATTTAGTGTGTAGTAAGATATGTGGCCTTTTTAACTGGTGCTATACTGGTTGTGATCAGTTAAGGTTGCCCATTGATGTCTGGATATTGTAAAGATATGATTAATTTTCAATGAAATTCAGAGCCAACAGGACAAGGGAATGCCAGTATGATTGCAACAATTAATGCGATGACCAGTAGATGAAAGAGACACAGTGGAGAGAAACATGACAGTAACTGCGGGAGTAATATGCAAAAGACTAAACATTAAATATAACAACGTAGGGAAAGACACTAGAACATTATATTGACAAATACAACTAGCACAGGCAACTGAAAATGGAAAACATTGCAAGATAACTGTAGTCCATTCATAATCGGTATGTCAGAAATCGTGACTCCTAACCTTTGTAACTAAAAAATGGCGTGTGCAAATGAGCTTTAACATCGACACCTATTTCCTGGTTAATCCCTTCTAAATGGTAAACATACTAGCTGGATTACTCTACCCGTTTATGAGTTATAGAAGTTAGTGACCTACCTATAATGGATGAACAATATACACGATGACAAAAGATCCTTATACCAGCCAAGGAGATTAAGCCACACAAAAGTCCAACACATTACTAGAAGAATATGGCGACCAAACTGGTCTTTAGGGAGATGCACTTCCAGAAAGAACGTGAATAATGATATAACAGTACATCTGATTACACTAATTATCATACATATATATATATATATATATATATATATATATATATATATATATATATATATATATAATATATACTGTATATATATATATATATATATATATATATATATATATATATACTGTATATGAAAGCAAACTCATTGCACAAAAAAAATCATAATCCCAAAATAATAATAACGTTCTCAGTAATGGTAACACAAAATAAATCATAATACCGAAAACAAATAATAACGTTCTCAGTAATGACATCAAAACATCACTTGATTTTTGGACTGCATCTTTCAAGAGAGGCAACCCAATAGGCCTACCCAGGATCCACACAGGATCCTGGGCCTACCATGCGAACCGCACACATTTATGTTTTGGTTAAGCAATGTTTACGGAATAGTTGTTCATAAATGTAAACAATAGTGTTTATAAACCAATAAGAGTGAATAAATGGTTGCCCTTGTTTGTGTTGGTGCTTGCAAGACATTACTTTATTTTACTTAACGAGCAAGATGCACATCTTTACTTATATTGTTTTTGTTTGTAAATAATGATCAACGCATCACTTAGTAATAATACCACAATACATCTTCTTAAATCCCAAATTTACTTTCATCCTTTCAACATTCTCTCCGGTACTACCTTTCTCCACTCGCTCCTTTCTTCTCCAGTCCTCCCTCCTCTACTGTCCGTTGATCCTATAACCAACAGTTTCCACTTTTTTTGTTTTGTATTTGTCTTGGTTCTAATTTCTTTATGTCCCTCATCCTTTTGTTCTCACCCTTCACCTTCACCTTTATAATCTCTCAATCCTTCCGTGCATGGTCATCTCCTTCCTGCTTCATATTTGATCCCCTTCTTCCTGTGTCTGCCCTCTGTCACAGTAATAACACATGTTTGTTAATTGTTCCATAATATGTTCACGCTTACATGTACCAAAACAGAAAGAGTACCCTTATGGCCATGTTAACATCTATTGTTGTAAAGTATATATATATCCTTTAACTTTTACTGGCAACTGTAGTCAGACAACCTCATATTTCCAGTTACATACAAACGTAAGACACCTACCACGATCTACCTTCGGTCAAGTCTCTGTTCCTAAAGTGAATTAGCCTCAAAAAAATACAGGTTAAATATGAATAATGAGTAAGCTTTTTAACCCGGGAACAGGCGAGAAGATTCTTAATAGGTTTTGGTGGTGAAAGGTGACGAACCTATTAAGATCCAAGGCCTAAAAATTGCCTTTTAAAAGGCCCCAGTAGCACTTAAAATAAAGGAATATGTGATTAAGTGAGATAATTCCTCTCCATACCTCTATCACTCCTCCACATGTGTCAAAAATCCATCCTTCCCCCCCCCCCCTTCACTTATCACCTATTTTTCCTCTCATTTTCTTGTTTATCGGTGTATTTACCGCGATAATATCTCCAACCCGGTTCCAAGGTGTGTTCCTGAGTATATACAGTGAGTGGGGAGAGAGAGACTTCAATCTGCCTCTAGGCTTCGAGAGAGGAAGGTGTAGGGTTCGCGCGTCTCTCACCTTATGACTGGACGGTCGGTAATAATTCACCTTTTTCACCCCCCAAATACTGCTCCTACTTGTTTTATTGCTGTTACATGTTAATATCTTCATATTAAACGTAAATATGCGCTTATGAATAAGTAATAACGATATTTATCGTAAATTTACGAATTTAGGCATGAATGAAGCTTAATATCGTCGCCTGGCGGTAGGGTGTTCACTACTAATTGCTCACGCATCCCAGATAAAAAAAAAGCAATACTACATAATGAATACATTATATACAAAATATATGAATAAATATGCTTGCTTGTGAAAACTGCTGTAAACCGCGTTCGTGTAAACACCAGCTTTCTATAATACAATACTTCAGAAAATCTTGAAAACGACACCTCATAAGTTTGATATACCCTACAAAAGTACCATACCCAAGTGAAGAGTGAACATGGCTTAGCAACCGACTAGAATAACTACTCCAGACAAACCAGACAAACAGTAAACAGAGTCATACAAGATATTATGTCAGCTCCATCCTACATAAACAGTGAACGTAGTCAGTAACTCAACGCATAAGCATTTATAGATCCCTTTTAAAATCTACATTCATGATCTCAATTCGAAAATCATCTGCAAACCTAGTACATAATATTTAACTGATCAAATAGTTCTTGCGCATTATCTTGCTTTGCTCCTTATTATATGTAAAAATATATCAGTTAGAGTTAAGCTACAAACTGTTCCTCTTTACATTTTCAGCCAATGGCTACAGTTATCAATAAACCGTATATTATTATTATTATTATTGAAGTAGCAATCCAGTCATCCAATAAGAAGGTGGGATTAACTCAAGTGTGCCAGCAAGATTTGCCCTCTATTTCTTGCCCGTGGGAACACCTTGGCACCTCTGCGCTCTCAGCCAATCACAGGCCGCCTATGATTTTTTTTTTTTTTTTTTTTTTTAAGAGACAATGAACGGAAGAAGGAAAAACACAGATAAAACAAAAAGGTCCATGTGCCTAAAGGCATCCTCCATTCATAAAATGTTTGTAACAACTGGATTTAAACATTTGTTGATTGTAAGTTTGTGGAAAGCAATTCGAGGAAAGTGAATTCCAAAGAGTAGTAGCTCTGGGGATAAATGAATTCTGATAAGCAGAAGTTCTGCATTGTGGAGGAGAAAGTGTAAATTCATGGGCGCTCTCAGCTGCCCTAGTTCTACGGGAAAGATGTGGAGAGGCGGCACAATTGAAGCAAGTTCCTCGGAACAATTGCTGTGAAAATATCTGTAGAATAATGCAAGGGATGCAACGTTTCTTCGTATGGCTAATGTAGGAAGGTCCTGTGTGATTGCAGGGTTATTGATTAATCTAATAGCTTTATTTTGAATTTTGTCCAACTGCCTCAATGCAACCACTCCACTTCCACCCCACAGAGGTGAACAGTAATCCATCTGAGAGCGCACATGACTTTTATATATTACGGCCAACTGCTCGTCAGTGAAGAATTCTCGAACTCTGTACAGGAGTCCCAGTTTTTTAGAGGCATTCTTAGCAATGCTTCTAACATAATGTGTCCAGCTCAAGTTAGTAGTTAATGTTACACCGAGAATGTCAATACTAGGGGAAGTGGGAATATTTACATCATTAAAAAATATATGGGAGTCAGTGAGATTCTGTCGGTTAGAAAATTGAATGTACTTGGTTTTCTGTGCATTAAAGGAAACTAGATTCTCTTGTCCCCATTCATTAATTCTAGAAAGGTCCCGGTTCAGAGAAATTGCAGTGTTTATTTTTGAATTTATAAGATCGGGTTGGGTGAAAGAATTGGTAAATGTGAAGGAACTGTGGAGTGTTGAGTCATCTGCGTAGGAATGTATTGGATTATGAGTGGTAGATATGAGATCATTGATATGAATGAGGAACAGAGTTGGGGCCAAAACTGATCCCTGGGGAACACCAGCATTTATTGAGTGAAATTGAGAATAAAGGCCATCTACCATTACACGTATTTTTCTGTTATGAAGATAAGAAGAAATTAGTGGAACTAATGATGCAAGGCCGTAGTGTGACATCTTCGACAATAAGGATTGATGCCAGACTCTCACACCAAGACTCTCATCTAACCTCACCATACAAACGCCCGGCTCGTAACTTACCCTCAGTTCACACCCGTATATTCTGTATTATATGCTCCAAAATTGTGGCCAGTTGAAATGGATGATGACAAGAACTCGAAAGCATAACGGAGGGTTGCGGAGGAAGTGCACAAGAGCGAATGGAACAATATACTAGTTTGTCATATTTTATACTGAATATTTAAAAGTGGACAGTGTATCCTTATATTATTCCTCCATGTTCGTGTTATATGATATCAAATGTGTCTGTATTCAGAGCAGAGACTATGCAAAATATAACCCTGCTAGTATGGTCACGGTTATGTGTTTGCCTAACCTAAAGGGTTAACAATGTGTACCTGTTTTTTGTTTTGTGTGTGCGTGTGTGTGTGTGTGAATATTAGTGTGTGTTTGTTTGTCATGTGTGTTTGTGATGTGTGTTTGTGTGTTTGTGATTGTGTGATTGTGTGGGTGTGTCTATATATATATATATATATATATATATATAGACATGTATGTATGTGTGTGTGTGTGTGTGTGTGTGTGTGTGCGTGACAACTTGAACTGATATTTGAAGATTTTATAATTATATGTACTACACTGTAAGAATATTATGTTGTACCCTTTGATTTATTTGAATAATATCACATTAATATTCAGTTAGCACAAATAATTCATGTGTAAGGAACCTACAAATAGATCATATCAGTCTTATTTTGTACTTATCGGTAGTCTGGTGGAAAACTAATATATACTATTATTTATATAACCATAGACTACAGTAGGTCTGGACTGGACACGAAAATGGAACGTTGCAGTAAGGGACCCAAAATCAGAGAACGAACCCCCAAGTTCGAACCTCGATACCGCGAAAATATCACATTTTCGTGGCTTCGAGATTCAAACTTGAGAGTTCGTTTTCCGATTCTGGGTCCCTTACTGCAAAGTTAAATTTTTGTGTCCAGTCCAGCTCTAATGTAGTCTATGATAGGGAGGGGATGTACGCAGCCACATACCTTACCCCCTGCGCATGCGCGAAAATATAAGCCTCCCTTGGCGCCCCCCCTCGTTTCCCGCGTTTAAATATAGCCTTCAAACCATAAATATAGCCTTCAAACCGTCACAGCCATGTCGCTCTGTAGCTCAGTCAGTAGAGCTCTCGCCCGACACCCAGAAAACCAGTGTTCGATCCCATTCGGATTCAGTGTATTTTTATATTTTTATTTTGTTATTTGAGTTATATTATATTATATTATATTATATTATATTAGGGTTAGGTTAGGTTAAGTTAGGTTAATCTAATCTAATATAATATTTGTACATTTTGAACAGTGGGCGGGGCCACGCATGCACAGGGGGTAAGGTATGTGGCGGCGTACAGACCCTCCCTCTATAATATAACCTAATGTAATAGCATAATTTCCTGGTTACAATATTCAACAACAATAATTATTTACTTTGTTGATACGTAGTTTATGCTTACGAGGAGATTTCTTTCCATATAATTTTGCTTTCAGTTCTATATATGTCCATCGCAAACTCACTAATATATTTTGAAAAGAGTTAAACACAGATAAGAACAAGGCAATTACAGATGGCAGACTTTGCCAACGCCGTGCTCTCAGAGACTGCCACCAAATATTTTGGGTTGTTTACAATTATGAATACTGCAAATATATTAAAAAAAATTCATAGGAGTCAAAATATACAGTATTTGATTTTATCCGATTTCCGAGCATGAGGTACATTTTTCAATAACACAGAATATACAGTATATACAAACCTGTTGGTATCAATATATTAAAATAGCTTGGTGAGCGCCGCAATTCAAACTACAACAAATACAGGGATGAACACCAATCGGATGGGATTCAGAAATGTTCGCTGCAGTAATAGAACTCTCATAGCAGTTCACCAATACTGGAGTGTTGACAATGTTCACCAAGTTGTTAAGTCCTGCAGACAGACAGTAAGCCAAGAGGAAATTCAGATTGGCTGACATAGAATAACGGAGTCGGTGGTGTTTGGTTGTTCACACAAACATAAACAAAAATGTATATATCGACCCCTGCAGCATACAAAAAATACCTTACTGATAGGCAGCTTCTAACGGAGTTACATCCAAAGTGGTGTATTGTGATACTCATAGGAATTATTCGTACTTTGCCGTTTTTGTTTTTAATTGTTTGTAGAGGAGTTGTCCAAATCGAAAACCATGTGAGACCCGGTATATATATTAAGGAAATAGTTAATTTTGTAAGCAAAATAACTGTGCACAAATACTAGTTTTGTTTACAATTGGATGTAATTTATATACTCTATAATGATGTAGAAATAATAATACGTTGAGTGAAGAGCTTCCACTTGGTCACGTTGTATAATTGATAGCACCACTCAAATTAATTATTATACAAGGCATTTATGATTAATACACTGGTCTCTATATGTAATTATTATACAAGGCATTTATGATTAATACACTGGTCTCTATATGTAATTATTATACAAGGCATTTATGATTAATACACTGGTCTCTATATGTAATTAAACCGTCGGTATCATTTACACCACAAGTTTAGGCCAGGATCCGCCGGGGGATGATAAGTTTGTGAGAGTTTGATCCTTCCTTCCTTCTTCCTCACACCTTATAATCTGTCCTTCCTTCTTCCTCACACCTTACTCTCTTACCTTCCTTCTTCCTCATACCTTACTCTTACCTTCCTTCTTCCTCATACCTTACTCTCTTACCTTCCTTCTTCCTCACACCTTACCTTCCTTCTCCCTCACACCTTACTCTCTTACCTTCCTTCTTCCTCATACCTTACTCTTACCTTCCTTCTTCCTCATACCTTACTCTCTTACCTTCCTTCTTCCTCATACCTTACTCTTACCTTCCTTCTTCCTCATACCTTACTCTTACCTTCCTTCTCCCTCACACCTTACTCTCTTACCTTCCTTCTCCCTCACACCTTACTCTCTTACCTTCCTTCTTCCTCACACCTTACTCTTTCCTTCCTTCTTCCTCACACCTTACTCTCTTACCTTCCTTCTTCCTCAAACTTTACCCTTACCTTCCTTCTTCCTCACACCTTACTCTCTTACCTTCCTTCTTCCTCACACCTTACTCTCTTACCTTCCTTCTTCCTCACACCTTACTCTCTTACCTTCCTTCTTCCTCACACCTTACTCTCTTACCTTACTTCTTCCTCACACCTTACTCTCTTACCTTCCTTCTTCCTCACACCTTACTCTCTTACCTTCCTTCTTCCTCACACCTTACTCTCTTACCTTCCTTCTTCCTCACACCTTACTTTCTTACCTTCCTTCTTCCTCACACCTTACTCTCTTACCTTCCTTCTTCCTCACACCTTACTCTCTTACCTTCCTTCTTCCTCACACCTTACACTCTTACCTTCCTTCTTCCTCACACCTTACTCTCTTACCTTCCTTCTTCCTCACACCTTACTCTCTTACCTTCCTTCTTCCTCACACCTTACTCTCTTACCTTCCTTCTTCCTCACACCTTACTCTCTTACCTTCCTTCTTCCTCAAACTTTACTCTCATACCTTCCTTCTTCCTCACACCTTACTCTCTTACCTTCCTTCTTCCTCACACCTTACTCTCTTACCTTCCTTCTTCCTCACACCTTACTCTCTTCCCTTCCTTCTTCCTCACACCTTACTCTCTTACCTTACTTCTTCCTCACACCTTACTCTCTTACCTTCCTTCTTCCTCACACCTTACTCTCTTACCTTCCTTCTTCCTCACACCTTACACTCTTACCTTCCTTCTTCCTCACACCTTACTCTCTTACCTTCCTTCTTCCTCACACCTTACTCTCTTACCTTCCTTCTTCCTCACACCTTACTCTTACCTTCCTTCTTCCTCACACCTTACTCTCTTACCTTCCTTCTTCCTCACACCTTACACTCTTACCTTCCTTCTTCCTCACACCTTACTTTCTTACCTTCCTTCTTCCTCACACCTTACTCTCTTACCTTCCTTCTTCCTCACACCTTACTCTCTTACCTTCCTTCTTCCTCACACCTTACTCTCTTACCTTCCTTCTTCCTCACACCTTACCCTCTTACGCTTCTGCTTCTTTCCTTCACACTACTTTACAACTACTTCTGGCGCCTGTCATACATCACCTTCTCAGGAAGGAACAGGGAAGGTAAGAGAGTAAGGTGTGAGGATAATAGAAGGGAAGATAGCAAGGTATGAGGATAAAGGAAGGAATGATCAAACTCTCAAAACAATTTAATCATCTTATCACTTGTGGTGTATGTGATAACGAGGATAAAATTAGATAAAAATACCAACCTTAGCCGTTTCTGTCTGCCTCTTTTCGTGTACTACTTTTCTTTCTACCTGGCGAGATCACCCAATTGGGTGGCACTGCAAAGTGGGCTGCAGACGGTGAGGGTATTGGCTGGTGATCCCCTCCCCCACTGCCCTATCAGGGACAAATCTCATCTCATCCTGGCCCCTTCGGGGGCCTGAGCATCTGGAGCGGCTTAGGCCTACCCGACTTGGGACTGCCCAACCAGACAGTCTTGGGAGCTATAACAACAACAAAATAAATGCCTTGTATAATATTTAATTTAGGTGGTGCTATCAAGTATATAACATGGCCAAATGGAAGCTCTTCACCCATATAGTAGTAATAATATTATACACGTTATAGTGGATGAATGACAGCCAATCATAAACAAAGTAAGTATTTATTCACAATACTTTCCCATACAAATTAACACTTTCCTTAATCTACTGTATACACCGGGTCTCACATGGTTCTTGGTTTGGACAACTCTACAACACTACACAAATTAAAAGACTGTGCAAAGTATGAATGTTTCTTATGGGTTTTGCAGTACACCACTGTGGATGTTATTACCGTTAGAGGCTGCTGTGACACCTGCAGCTTAGCAGAACGCCACGTGGGCTCAGCCGCTCGCTTGACCACTCGCTGACACTCGCCAGGGCAATGAATTTGGCTACAGTCTATCTACAATGTTGTACTTTCTTTCTTGTGAATCGTCATGTCACAGGCAGTATAGAAGTGGTCTTTATTTTCGCCTGTGACAATGCATTATATTTTATATCATCAGTTATAAGTTTAATGTGTAAGACTGAATGATGCAGCTAGAGAGTGTGAGTGAGTAAGTGCAGGAGGCAGAGGGTAGTCCACGCAGTGTTATGTGTTGTCTCAGTGACGTCATGCCACGGCCGGGCCCTCTGAGTGGCTGGCCGCCTTGCAGCCCTCCTGCCGCGGCAGGAAGTAGACCCCCCGCACTCCCTGCTGCCTTTGTACCTTCCTTGCTCAGAGCTTGCCTGACCAGCATACCCTTCACACCTCCCTTGCCACCTGTCCCCGACTTCTACCTATAGAACACTTTCTCTCTCTCTCAACTTCTTACCACTCATTCTTCTAATCTATTTAATATCATATCTCCCCTTTGGTTCTGCACGATTTCATATATCGGCCATCGTATTATATGCTGAAGCTCTCAGATATTCCATGTTTAGTTACACATTTTGGAGGGGTTAACATTTTGTCTGTAGAGGTTCGACACACTCGCGGTGTCTCCCTACCTATTTCTTGGTTGTCTGCTTTCTATTTAATGCTAGACTGGGGTAAGGCTATTGATGTTGTGATTTCCGATGTGTACCAAGTTTTTTTGAACTTGTACAATCGCAACGGATACGTGGGAAGCCTAGGTTGTCTTTCTGACTGTGTACCTTGTGAGTTTAGCACTTTGTTGCGAGTGAAGGCTTTTGCCTCTGCCACCCAACACTGTGCTAACTCGTTTTGCTTTGACTTGAAGAGGGTCGCCAGGAGAGAACCAGATACTATCGATCTGGATCTCTCAAGAGAGAACCCCGTCATTTAACGTAATTTGGCCGTACAATCTTAAGGACCTCGCTAGACTACGAGCCGCTTGCTCAGCCATTGTTTCCTAGCCTACGACATCCCAGCTAGACTTTATTCGCCTAGCAGACACCCGATTAGGATTATAAACTCTTATGTTATGTATGCAGCATTTTTATTCACGTTGATTGTAAGCCTTGGTTGTTGTTGAGTTGCACAACCCGAGCAGGCTTTTTGCGTTGCCTGAGGAAGTACTTCTTTTGTTGTTGGAGATAATACTATTGCGCATTTATCGTTATTCCCGTGCCAGTTAACACTGTATGGCCCTACACTTGTCATATATTGTTCCTGCTTTATATAACAGTTCAAAATACGATTCGATCATCTTCAGCCTCATCAGACTTTCTTCAGAAGATTCCCGTTCGATGCTTTAGGACTTTCATTCACTTTTTTGAATATAGTAGTAACAGTTTATAATTGTTTAGAGTAACTTTAATTATACCTTCTTCTTGTTTGCATTAAATCATTCCAGTGATTTAATTAAGCTCTCTATCTTTTTCCTTGTATACATTATTAACGTAATTGTATGTTGTTGTGATCAGGCTGTATCAGAGATCATCAGCCTGTAGTAGTAGTGCATTTATACCGAGTTAGAGGATACCCCGCTATCGCAGATTTAACTCTGGAGGGTATAGGTGTTTTTGTGCGCCGACATTATAAGTTCGAGGGTTGGATCTAGTGTTACCGTTGTGGCTGTGTGCCTTTCTAGTCCAATGGTTAAGAGCCCTTGTTTTATACGAGTCCCGGTCGTAACAAATGGCGACCTTGCTTAGGATTTTGTGAACTTAGTTCAATATTGCAGGAGTGCTGTGGTAATTTGTTTTTTGTTTAAAGGAATATAGGGGACATGTGGAATTTATTTGGCAAGTAGTATAACACTTAAGAGTCTTCAAGCATTTTTGAGTGAATAGTGCTACATGAGAGTTTAGGTACTCCTTTTTTTTATAAATGTTGAGAATTTTCGGTGGACACTATGTCAGACGACGGATCAGTGTACCGTGAGGAGACAGTACGGGAAGCAGGCTCTGAGGTGCAGAAGCGGGGTTTGTTAGAAGGCATTAGAGTTATAACTAGTGAGGAGGATGCAAAGAAGTTTCTGGAGATGCCTAATACTGTTGGCCGGGTGTCGGGGATTGATCGGTATGGTCTCCAGTGTTTGGCCAGGTCATGGGTCATGTGGGCAATAGCAGCATGGCGAGAGGTGACATGGTGGCCTGGGTTCTCGGCGGGGTGCGTGGGGATTCGGGTGGAGCGGGAGCTGGGGCACCTTCGGCCCAGCCCCCATTCCACTCGACTCCTACCATGGTGCCCCCTCGGGCTCCGGAGCCGGGTACGTTCCCGTAGGCCGATAGTCAATGGCAGCGTGGTTTGCACTTGGATGAGTCTCCAATTGTTGCAGCTCCTCCTCCTCCTCAAGGTTTAACTGCGGATATGCTCTTCCAGCTTGAGATGGCTAAGATTCAGCAGCAGCAGCGGGCGGCTGAGCTTGAGCAACGAAAGCATGAGGCTGAGCTCGAGCAACGGCAGCGAGAGAATGAGGCTGAGGAGAGAAAGGCTAGGTACTGTGCAGACATAGAGCTTGAGAAGTCTCGGGTGGAATCAACAGGGCAGCGTCTCGGTTCTGGGAATTGATGTCTTGATCAGTCTTTATCGCACCTTCTCAAATTAGTCCCTGTATTTGATGAGTCAGGTGTCACCGAATTTTTCCTGCGTTTTGAGAAGAAGTGCCGGGAGCACCAATGGCCCGAGGTTAAGTGGGCAGCCCTTGTTTCCTCTAGGATGGTTGGCAAAGGACTCAAGGCATATGATACGTTGCCCTTGGAGTCGTGCATCGATTATGATGTATTGAAGGAGGCTGTCCTGCGGGCATATGAGTTACAACCAGAGACGTACAGATTGAAGTTCCGGGGTGTAACGAAGGGTCGTGAGTGCACCTTTCTTGAGCATGCCCGGGATCTGTCCGATGCATTTAGAAACTGGCTGCGTTCTGAGAAGGCATCAACGTTTGAGGAGTTGAAACAGCTGATGCTTCTAGAACAATTTTTCAAGTCTACGGGCGGCGATCTGACGTTGAACCTTAAAGAAAAAAACCCGAAAACTCTTCAGGAGGCAGCTGAGATGGCTGACCTTCGGTTATCTTTGATTCGTGGGTGCGGTTTTGCATAGAGAAGTGATGCAGGCAATAAGGAGCGTAACCCTCCCCCTCCCCGAAACACTGATACACATAATTACACTAATAACAAGAGCAACGACACGAAAACTGACCATAAACCTAGTACCGTCCTGTTTAAGAAGGGTCCGGACCCTTCCCCACCTCAAGGGAAGCCCAAGGGGGAGTTACAGTGTTTTCATTGTCATGAGAAGGGGCATTTTGCAAGAGCCTGTCCAAGCAAGCTACCTAATGCAGTTGTGTCTTTGGCTCGCAACATTGGGGTGTCCCCGAAGTCGTCTGAGTTTGCCCGGGGTATAACGTCAGAGGCTGGGACACAGCCAGTGGAGAAGAATCCGGAAGACTCGAACCCTGTCTGCGATGTCTTTTGCGACCATCGAGGGCGTGGCTGCGTGAAGTGGACTGGTAAGAAGCATGGAGTTGAGCTGTTGCGAGACACGGGTGCCTCTCAGACTTTGATGAAGAACTTTACTGGTAGACCAATAAACACGGCACGGGTGGTTGTGGTGCAAGGTATCAATGCTATCAGGTCATACCCGTTGGTCAGGATGGAACTGGAGGTAGATGGTGTGACATGAGAGTTGGATGTGGGAATTGTGGAGAACTTGCCTGTTGGGGGCGTCGACCTCCTTCTCGGCAACGACTTTGCGGTGCCTACTTCTGAGGTTTCCCCCTTAGTCGTTGCCGAGAAGCCGGCCGACGTGAGTAGGGAGGAACAGCAGTGAGTAGAGAAGTGTCAAATACAACCTATGTCGTGCGTTGTTACAAGATCTCTTGCATCCAAAGTGTCACAGCCTATTCCTAAGTCTCTTGACCAGCGGAGGAACGGTCGCAAGGAGCAAGCTAAAGTTGGGAGTTTTGCGAGTTTTGCTCCAGCGGCCCTTAGCGGCTTAGTACTTGACTCAGAGGTGAGCTCCGGAGTGGCCCCAGAACCTGTCACCCCTAGTGACATGGTTGGGCGTGATGGCACTCCGCGACTTAGTAGTTCCCAGTTGGAGGAGAGTTGTGGGAACGGGGCTATCGAACACGAGGACGGGGAAACATGTCATGTGAACCTGTTGGAGGAGTTTGTGAGGCAACTACCTGAGCCGCCTACTGTCCCTGCGTTGGTCTGCAGCGGCCAAGGTGGAGAAGGAGAGGGGGGCAGAAGGGCACAGGTGGAGGAGAGTTGGGATTGTCATGTCTCGGCAGAGCAGTGGGCGGGGGACACGAGTCTGGTGGCTGTGGAAGTGCTAGAGCACCTGCCTGAGCAGCAGTGTGCAGCGCTCCAGCACCAGCTCGGTTCATACCCCACTGGTCGTGCCGAGCACCCGAGCCTCACAACTCAGGCGGTGCAAGATGTTCCGCGGGCAGGTCACATGAATGTTGGGACACCGTTAGCCTCGTTGTTTCGGTGGTTCAAGGTGGGCGACGAGGCTTGGACATGGTTGTCAGGTCAAGGTCGACCCATGGCTGCCAAGGGTGGTGGTCAGAAGGAGGACATTGAGCAGATTGGTGAGGTTGGCTGTGGAGTGGATGTGCCCGGTCGTCGTATATCCTCCCAATGATGCTCTAGGCGAATGCAACAGCCCTACCATAGACCGACTATATCTGGCCATGTCGCTAAAAGCGGTGATGCTGCGCAGGCAGATGTAGTCGTAAGAAATGCGGGGGTGCGCATGTACGGTATCGGTGGGGAAGCCTTAGCAATAATGAACTATGGGAGTGACTGCGCAGGTGGTACTGATTTTCCCTCTCATGACCTGGCTGTTCTAGGGACCAAGGTGGAGAAGGAGGGAGACTACAGGTTAGAAGCTGCGGTCTCGGCGGGGTTGTGGGAGGGCACTAGGCATGTTCTGCGAGATAAGTTGTTTACTAGGCTGTGGCAGTGCATCCGCATGTTTGTTGCTACTCCAGGCCTGATATACGGGCTAGAATCCGACATGGAGGCTGAAGACAGTGCAAGGCTCAGTTTAATTCCCTACCGTATAAATCCTGCTCAACAGCCTGTCGTGAAAACAGAGCTAGACGACATGTGGAAAAAGGGTCTGAGGGATAAGGGATATCGTGAGTGGTCGTTGCCAGTGAGTTTGCAACCGGAGTTGAGTGGCAAGATCCGTGTGTATGGTGATTGCAAGAGTGTGGAAGCATTATCCCTGACAGACACCTGTCCATTGCCCAAGGGTCTGAGGGATAAGGGATATCGTGAGTGGTCGTTGTCAGTGAGTTTGCAACCTGAGTTGAGTGGCAAGATCCGTGTGTATGGTGATTGCAAGAGTGTGGAAGCATTATCCCTGACAGACGCCTATCCCTTACCTAGAGTTGACGATACCATAGACCGCATCGGGGCTTCATCACTAATCACGAAGGTAGAACTAGTGAAAGGTTATTGGCAGGCCCCGTTGCCGGAAAGAGCGAAGAGAAGTGCCAGTCTTGTGATGAACTGGGCAGTTTATCAGTGCCAGATGTTGTTGTGCTGCCGGAACACAAGTTGGCTGTGTGGCATGCTAAGGGCACTGATAATGATTTGGCTGATTGTTTGTCACGGGAGGGTTTGTTTGCAGGAGAACCCTCGCCGTTCAGTCAGTGTGTGTTGAGAGTGGAGAAGAAAAAAAAATCAGGCTTGCCCCTGTAAGTGCAGCCACCATAAACATATTAAAATTTAAAATTCTATAAAAACTTTCTTTAATAGTTAAATTTTTTAAGTATGTTATAGCTGAAGTTCTGAGTCGAACCTGTACTTCTCTCAGAAGGCTGGGCTAGTAGAAGCTCGCTCCAGGAGCATAACAGTATGAATTTAGCTATTGTGTTGGGAGGGGTTTTAATTTGTTTTTGATGAGAACTGATCTTTGCCTTTCTTTGTTGCGAAGTTGTTCAGGTTGGCGAGTCTTATCGGGGTTCTGCTTGTCAGATATGGAGCTCATGGTTGAGCGTCTAATATCTTGGGTGGGGTGTGACGCCTGCAGCTTAGCAGAACGCCACGTGGGCTCAGCCGCTCGCTCGGCCACTCGCTAACACTCGCCAGGGCAATGAATTTGGCTACAGTCTATCTACAATGTTGTACTTTCTTTCTTGTGAATCGTCATGTCACAGGCAGTATAGAAGTGGTCTTTATTTCCGCCTGTGACAATGCATTATATTTTATATCATCAGTTATAAGTTTAATGTGGAAGACTGAATGATACAGCTAGAGAGTGTGAGTGAGTAAGTGCAGGAGGCAGAGGGTAGTCCGCGCAGTGTTACGTGTTGTCTCGGTGACGTCATGCCACGGCCGGGCCCTCTGAGTGGCTGGCCGCCTTGCAGCCCTCCTGCCGCGGCAGGAAGTAGACCCGCCGCACTCCCTGCTGCCTTTGTACCTTCCTTGCTCAGAGCTTGCCTGACCAGCATACCCTTCACACCTCCCTTGCCACCTGTCCCCGACTTCTACCTATAGAACACTTTCTCTCTCTCTCAACTTCTTACCTCTCATTCTTCTAATCTATTTAATATCATAACTGCCCTTTGGTTCTGCACGATTTCATATATCGGCCATCGGATTATATGCTGAAGCTCTCAGATATTCCATGTTTAGTTAGACATTTTGGAGGGGTTAACATTTTGTCTGTAGAGGTTCGACACACTCGTGGTGTCTCCCTACCTATTTCTTGGTTGTCTGCTTTGCTATTTAATGCTAGACTGGGGTAAGGCTATTGATGTTGTGATTTCCGATGTGTACCAAGTTTTGTTGAACTTGTATAATTGCAATGGATACGTGGGAAGCCTAGGTTGTCTTTCTGACTGTGTACCTTGTGAGTTTAGCACTGTGTTGCGAGTGAGGGCTTTTGCCTCCGCCACCCAACACTGTGCTAACTTGTTTTGCTTTGACTTGAAGAGGGTCGCCAGGAGAGAACCAGATACTAGCGATCTAGATCTCTCAAGAGAGCACCCCGTCATTTAACGTAATTTGGCCGTACAGTCTTAAGGACCTCGCTAGGCTACGAGCCGCTTGCTCAGCCATTGTTTCCTAGCCTACGACATCCCAGCTAGACTTTATTCGCCTAGCAGATACCCGATTAGGATCATAAACTCTTATGTTATGTATGCAGCATTTTTATTCACGTTGATTGTAAGCCTTGGTTGTTGTTGAATTGCACAACCCGAGCAGGCTTTTTGCGTTGCCTGAGGAAGTACTTCTTTTGTTGTTGGAGATAATACTATTGCGCATTTATCGTTATTCCCGTGTCAGTTAACACTGTATGTCCCTACACTTGTCATATCTTCTTCCTGCTTTATATAACAGTTCAAAATCCGATTCGATCATCTTAAGCCGCATCAGACTTTCTTCAGAAGATTCCCGTTCGATGCTTTAGGACTTTCATTCACTTTTTTTAATATAGGAGTGACAGCTTATTATTGTTTAGAGTAACTTTAAATATACCTTCTTCTTGTTTGCATTAAATCATTCCAGTGATTTAATTAAGCTCTCTATCTTTTTCCTTGTATATATTATTAACGTAATTGTATGTTGTTGTGATCAGGCTGTATCAGAGATCATCAGCCTGTAGTAGTAGTGCATTTATACCGAGTTAGAGGATACCCCGCTATCGCAGATTTAACTCTGGAGGGTATAGGTGTTTTTGTGCGCCGGCATTATAAGTTCGAGGGTTCGATCTAGTGTTACCATTGTGGCTGTGTGCCTTTCTAGTCCAATGATTAAGAACCCTTGTTTTATACGAGTCCCGGTCGTAACACTGCCTATCAGTAAGCTATGTAAGGAAAACGTGTTGTTTTGTTGTTACCTATGGTTTGGTGTTTTATAGTTGTTAAGTGATTGAAGATGCTGGATCAATTATCGTAGCTTATCTCGTAGATTGGTAGATATAAGATATATGTACTATAATAAATGCCGCCACCACCTTTACCACATATATTTAGGGTAAAGGAAACTTGAAATCCACAGGATATATATTCAGGAACAAATGATGATTACAATATTACAAGGAAAATTCCCCTAAGTCGGGAGGAATCTCCGGGGCCTGTTACCTGCTCACATTCTCTGTCTAAGACTCTTCAAAACCTCCCTCATACCTTTCTCTACACACCTCCTACTCACACCCCACACATGTGATGGAAAACTCCGATTCACATGGACAGTGCCTGGTGAGCTCAAAAGTGTGTGAGTAAGGTCTGACACGGGTAGAACAAAAGCAGTAAGTGACATTGATTCAACCTTCAGATTGTACAGTCCCTCGCTTAAATAAACAGTACACTGCAAGTAAACCACCTTAAAATTATATGAGTTTTAATAATGATTCCTATAATAATTACTGAATATAACGTGTAATAGATATTCACAATATGGTTACATTGAAACCATATGGATATACGATTGATAGGATTAGGTATAGCCAGATCTATTAGCCTAAATTATGAAGCGTTGGTTGCCATAAAATAGTCTTTCTGGTGCGCGTCGTCAACACTTTAATCGTCTTATTTTTTATTTTTTTGTTTCTGGTCATTATCATGCATAATCTGGCTAAGGCCAAGGAAAAATTATGATGTTAAGAATAGCGTCTGGACTGTATTCTTTTATCTGTCTGGATCAATCTTTATTGTGCAGGAACTGAAAGTGTGAAGCATAACATAACCCAAAGAAGTTAAACATATATACAACTATTGACCTTCATAATAATGGTCTAATGATGACAACGTGATGTTTCAAGTTGACCCCGTAAGTTTTGGTGAAAGTCATTCCTCGATAAATCTCTCTCTCTATATATATATCTATGGTCACACGCCTCATCCATGTTCTTGAATGTAATGCATCCCCAAGTTATGTGTTACTTCAGTAACCTTTTTATATTTAAAAAACACTTATTTGGTTTACAATGGACTATATATGCATTTGTCTTGAGTTAGCAAGGACATTACACTTGTTATTATACTGCAAGTTAGTATGTTAGTTTGATGAATATTCATGTGCTAATATAAATATATGGCTTTCATTACAATGAATATAATATTTATGTTGCTTAACCCTTAATTAGAGGCTCACCACATAAGTCGTATTTAATAAAGCTGGACTATGTGGCGGCGCTCGACATAGGTCGAGTGGCAATTTCAGCACGTAATGTTGCTGAGAGAGAGAGACAAGTGGTGTCAGGAGAGTAGCGAGCGTATGACTGCTCCAGACCACCGCGGCGAACATACTGACACGAATCCCAGCTCCCTCCTCCCTCTCTCACTCGCTATATAAGGAATTGTATCGGGAAAGTGGCTAATTACATGCTTTTTGCACTCGCGTTGCACGGTTATTGCAAGAAAACTAGCCATCATAAAAGGATCGTTATGGTGTCATTCGAAAGCTCTGTTTATGCCCTTTCAGGGATAGGTACTTGTTTTACGTTCTGGGTCTTATTTAGGCATGAAAATGATCACGTAAACAGCCCTATTTTGGCTAAAAATACCCCGCTGGGCGGTACATATAAATAAACCGCATAGGCCGCTCGTAAGGTGTTAATACGATGCACTAATGATTCACATAGAAAACTATACTAATGTAATATATAACAACCAATAAGAAAACTAGGTAACATTGTAAAAGGTCAATATTGATTCATAAACTACTTGTTACGTTCCGTTATGTCTAGGGGTTAATGCTATTATATTACTGGAATGGTAACATGACACACTATGTTATTTATCAATATAACATAATAACTCCGGCGTGCCAGGCGACCAAGGCCATATGGCACTATATTCAAATTAAACAATGTTAGAGGAAGATAAAACACAACTAAAAGCCTTGAGTATATTACAATATATACAATAATAATTAATCTCAGTGAATCCAATTAATGTACAGAAAATATAAGTACAAAATGGTAACTTGCACAATTCATAGAATAATTAATAGATAGGCCTAAACCAGGCTACACAAACTATGATAATAATACTAGAGTTCATAATATAAAACGACTTAGCTGTAAGGTGACCATTGGTAACCGAAAACCTCAGAACCAACAAAATACAGGCGAGAGCGAAGTAGGCAGGAGCTGTTTACACCACAAAGGTCAGACAAGGAGTAATAATCAAAAGATAACAGCTCCTATCCTCGACTCACGCTGTAGCCTGAGGTTACCAACTGATCATTAAATAGATTATCAAATACTTCAATAACATACCGAAATGTTATTTTAAACTTACTTCATATATTTAAGGGAAAGCTAAAATCAGTATTAGACAAGATTACATGCATAAGAACACTTAATAACTAAATGCATATAAACAAATGAGCCCCAACAAGCGCAGAGCCGAAACGATATGCAACTAAGTGAACAATATGTAACAAACTGAACGATATGCAAACGAGTGAACGTTTCCATCACATACTACTCTTAACTCAGTAAAAGAAAGGACAATTTGGATTCATAAATACTACAACTCTGATAATAATTGATCTTCCCCGAATTCGAATCTGGGTTATCACATACAGATCTTAAATGTTCTAACCAATACACTATCTATAAAAGGCGAACACAATTATTTATGAATATTCTGGAAAATTAATATATACTGTATAAGTGTAATGAAAACTCTTTACTGTTTATTTGTTAAACAATTGAAACACACTCATTGTGTAATAATTGATTACAGTTAAATGCTTTATTTATTTACTGATTTATATATCACCAGACGCCGCAATCCCCAAGGGGCGTGGTCACGAATGAATCGCTTCCATATTTTGTTATCATTCATCAGAAGGTGCTCCATCTCCCTTTCCATACCCCTTTCTCTTCTATGTCTCTCAGCCTCATCCTTCCATCTCATTTTTGGTCTACTTCTCCCTCTCTGCCCTTCCATCTCAATATCATACATTATTTTAGGCATTGTTTCACTTTCCATACGCTCCACAGGAACAAAACATCTCAAATCGTTCCTCTCCACATTCCCAGCACCACTAAATTCACATCACGTCGCTCTCGTACCTCCTCATATTATGTTAACCTGTTTCTTCATGTGAGCCCATACACACACTTCTCAAGTAACTCATTTCGGCTCCTCTAACTGTTTATTTATGCCTCTCCATTCCAACACCACTCATACTTCAGTCCCGTACGTCAATGTCGGGAACGCCACAATCATATGCTTCATTATTATCATACTCATCTCTGTTTCTAGTTACTGCTTTCAGCATACCTGCAACCCTTCTCCCATGCTGCACCCTTTTTCACACTTCACACTCTAAACTCCCATCTTTAATCATCACACTGTGCAAGTTTTTAAATTAGAAGACATTTGCCATTATCTGATAATTCAACCTTACTTCACTCTCTGTGATATGAATTTCTAACGTGCACTTCCAGCTCGTCCCTTCCAACCTATTGCTCCTCACTCTTGCTATCCCATCATACAACAGCATATATATGCTAAGTTTAGGAGACATATCCCCGTGTTTAACAGACACTCCTTGAATATGGCGTGCAATTTTATTTCCTTATCTGAGCAAGGACATTGAGAAACTCGAATCGGTGCAGCTTAGAGCAACACAGTTGATACCGTCACTAAAAAATATATCATATCATGAGAGATAAAACAAACTAAATGTGTTTTCACTTAAGAAAAGAAGAGTGCGAGGTCAATTAATATATTGAAGGGTTTTGACCAAATTGATGTAGATTCATTTTTAATAATCGATAATAGTTAATTAACTCGGGGAAATGAAATGAAATTAAAAACCAGGAGGGCGAATCTCGATGTCACAAAGCACTTCTTCACCTATAGTGTGGGTCAACGAATGGAACAAACCGCTAGAGAAGGTACTGCAGTACAGGACAATTGACACATTCAAAAGGCGTCTGTACATCCAATTTGAGGAGCTTGGAGTAATATACTGTAGGTTAACACAAATAAACAAAACAAAGAGAGAAAGACAAAATTTAAGCATCAGTAGTATATAATATTTCTCAACTTCATTCTTTACTATGCATTTCCCAGTATAAATTATTCTCATTCTGCTGGGGGCCTTTTTTCCCCAACTTTATTTTCATGCCGACCAATGGTCGGAGAGAGTGGTGAGTATGGAGAGAGCCTTCTGCTTTGCTATCCTTGCCTTCCACTTTGTAGCAAATTATATTTCAGCATTAAGTCAGGACTGCCTAGTAGGGACAGCAAGGTCTGTGCAGTCTGTGTTGATATGTAACTCTCTCAACACATTATCGTCACAAGCAACTTGACTTTATATTGCCCATTATGCCCGAAAACCTCTCATTTTACCTCTTGCTTTGGTGGAAGTAATTAGCGGAGATTGCTAGACGGAGAACTGGACCCGGATTCACTAACGGTCATAGCGTGCGATGTCGTACAGCAACCTACGATCGATCGTTCCTAAAGGTGCGGTCACACTATGAAGACTTAAGGTAATTACCGCGGCGACTCAAGGAGTGCTGATTGTCTTTGCCGATCATCCGTAACTTGACCAAGAGTAAATGTCTGCCTAAGGCAGGCTGGACGGCATCGGCGTCCAGTAGCCGTATCACGGCTACTGGATGGGGCTACACGGAGACCTAGCATAGCAGACCGCCGGCGTCATGCGGCGCAACGAGGCAACAGGACGGCAAAAGGAAGGTAACTTGACGGCCTTCGTGTTACGCAGGTCCCCTACTCCCAAACGACGCTGGCCGACCCGAGCCACCAGGTATATAAACAGGTAGAGACCCATCACCCTCAGCATTCAATTAGACTACAGCAGACCTGTAGCCAAAATGATCAGAGAACATGAAACAGCCAAAACCGGATTTTTCTGCATAGGCCTCTATGAGATAGCCAGAGAAAATTGCGAACATGATAACTGGCGTTGGAGAGAGTTGAAAGATAAATATGACTAAGAAATACTGCGAAATAAACAACTCCCTCCTCCTCAATATAACATAGTAGATAGATCTACAAATAACGAATAATATTTAAGCAACTACTATCAATCACTTAGAAATCATATTGTAATCAATTCCTAGCCCTCAGCACCTATATAACTTGCCATAAAAATACTAACTTTAATAAATAAAAACAGCAAGGTGGCCGGCCCACTAACTTTTCTCTTCTACTGTCTTTCACCTTTCCTACTTTCTCTTCCTTCCCAATCTGGGATCTCTTCTTTCACCCCCTACCTTATTAAAAAAAAAAAAAAAAAAAAAAAAAAAAAATCAGCATTCCACCATCACCTGCCGTCACTTCAAACACCATGTCCCTTGTACCCAGGCGATGCATGGCGCCACACGGCGCTGACCGGTCGGCTACCGGTCCCCCTCACGCGCATACCGGTGGGCGCGTGACGGCGCTTGCCTCACGACCGCGGCTAGCTCGGCGACCAATTTTCCATGCTTCTTGCATGTTCATAGCAAATCAAAACCAGCCACGACCATCCTGGCCACCCATCGTACCGTACTGTACCGTGGGGATGCGCGGGGACCACCCACGACGCACGGTGACTTAGATGAAGACCTCCTTAAGACCTCTAAGTCGCCGCGGTAATTCCCTTAAGTCTTTATAGTGTGACTGCCGCTTTAGGGAGTGCGGAAGGTGTATTCACGAACGCTTCGTTGGGCTCCCTTACGGCTCCCTTTCAGTTATTTTCACTGAGGCTTCTCTTGAGCAATCAGGCGCTTGAAGCGCCTTTGTAAATAAACAATATGTCACCCACATGACCGAAGCGCCAAGAAGAACCTAATATAATTTGATTTATGAGCTTTTCATTGTTTAGCATGGCAAATTCGATCCACCACAGCCAGCAGGAAGAAAAATAGAGTATCTTGTGAATTGATGATAAGAAATTAGCCTAGCTAGGCTACAGGGAAGCCTGTTAGTGGCCCAAGTTAAAGGATTTCTGACTGATTGATCATTGATAATCATCTGTTAAGCTAGTTGGGAAATTAGTGTATTATTTATACCTTAACCACAGTATATTGTTCTACTTTACCATGTCTACACCTAGACAGGGCGAGCCTAACCAAAATGCCAGACTTTACTATGTCTATGCCTACACAGGCAGTTCTAGCCAAGCCAAAATGCCAGACTTAGCCTAGGCCTAATTTTTCAAAATAGTCCTAGGGTAATATTTTTGTATTCACAACACCTCAAGGCCTATATCTACCTTTTCAAAATAGGCCTAGCATAGGCCTCCTCAACCTATTACCCAGCAGTTGGCCATGGGATATAATGATAGGTTGAGGGGGGCTTTGTTCCCCTCACCTCCCATGACTTATTGCCATCATCAAATATATTACCAGCATGGGACTAATAACAGCTAGTTAACAATGAGGACAGTACGCCTGCAAACACCATCTTTACCTGCTAGGCTTCTACTTTACCATGCTTAGGCTACACCAATCTAGGCATTGCTACCCTAACCAAAATACCATACGTAGGCCTAACTTTTCTAGCCTAAATAGCCCTAACTTTTTTCAAAATAAACCTAGGTTATAGCCTAGGGTAGGCTAACCAAAAATATGCACAATACCATATAGGCTAGCCTATTACTTTTTTTGGGGGGGGGCTAGGCCTAGGGTATTTCTTTTCATAATTTTTGTCCTGGTACTTTCAAATTTGTTGAGGAAATAGGCTACCCTAATTTAACCCAGCTAGGCATTGCTAGCCTAACCAAAATGCCATACATAGGCCTAACTTTTCTAGCCTAAATAGCCCTAACCTTTTCAAAACAAACCTAGGTTATAGCCTAGGCTAAGCTATACAAAATTATTCACACAGCGTTTATTATTTATTTATTTTTTAGGCTAGGCCTAGGGTAATTATTTTCATCATTTTGTTCCTGTGATACTTTCAAATTTGTTGAGGAATAGGCTACCCTAATCTAACTCAGAGGTGGTGGGGAGTTGGAATAAAACATTTCCGCAATAAATAAGGGTTAAAATCTACTAATGGTAGGCTACGTGTTGTCGCAGTACATGAATTTGTGCATCAATTAACCTTGACTAGGTCTAGGCTGGCATATGTAGGCTATTCATAGCTTAATTCGGCCTGTCATAAGACATTAAGGATACAAATATATTCATACTTTGTATTAAATGCCTTAATGGTGTTGTAAACACAAGTTAACAATCATATTGCGCTATTATTGCCTCAATAATGATTTAGTGTGTCATAAAGAGCTATACTGCAGACGAATTTGTTATGGTCGCGGGTTGTGTTATCGATATTTGTGTACCTATATCCGGGTCAAATTCATGTAAGGGTGGTCCGGACCACCCTTTGCGAAAGGGGCTTCCTACGATCAAAGATGGCCGCTACAACGCTTCGTGAATACCAGCGTTGAGTCGTAAGGGAACGGTAAGGGAGTTTTCGGATCGTCTGACCGTTAGTGAATCCACCTCCTGGTCTTTGGAAAGAAGCGTTTCATGGAAAAGGTTCAAGGGGGGTGACCTGCTTTTTGTTATTTCTCTCCTTTTCTCTCTTTCTCTGGCTTGTATCCATTCGGCCCCATTCAACCGACTATTTTAAGACGTTTATCCCCATTTAGGTGTCGATTTCTTCCTGGTGAGCGATAGCGAGCCAGCATTATATGAAGAAATCCGGCTTCGCCGGAGAAATTTTTCTATCGAAAAATGTACAAATTTAGCCTGCTGTCAAACAAAAATAAAAAAATGCTGGCTCGCTACCGCTCACCAGTAAACAATTGACACTGGATGGGGATTAACGTCTTAAAACAGTAGGCTGAATGGAGCCAAATGGGTACAAGGCAGAAAAAGATGGAAAAGGACAGAACAAAAACAGGTCACCCCCCTTAAGGGGACGTTTATTTATTTATTTGATATTTGTTTTTAATATTGTTAACGGTTTAGTCATTGTTTTTAAAATTGTTAACGGTTTAGTCATTGTTTTTAATATTGTTAACGGTTTAGTCATTGTTTTTAATATTGTTAACGGTTTAGTCATTGTTTTTAATATTGTTAACGGTTTAGTCATTGTTTTTAACACCTTACGAGCGGCCTATGCGGTTTATTTATGTGTACCGCACAGCGGGGTGTTTTTAGCCAAAATAGGGCTGTTTACGTGATCATTTTCATGCCTAAATAAGACCCAGAACGTAAAACAAGTACCTATCCCTGAAAGGGCATAAACAGAGCTTTCGAATGACACCATAACGATCCTTGTATGATGGATAGTTTTCTTGCAATAACCGTGCAACGCGAGTGCAAAAAGCAGGTAATTCGGTACTTTCAGTACATAATTGAGTATGTAGCGAGTGAGAGAGGGAGGAGGGAGCTGAGATTTGTGTCAGTAGGTTCGCCGCGGTGGTCTGGAGCAGTCATACGCTCGCTAGTCTCCTGCCACCACTTGTCTCTCTCTCTCAGCCACATTACGTGCTGAAATTGCCACTCGAGTTATGTCGAGCGCCGCCACATAGTCCAGCTTTTTTTAACTCGACTTATGTTGCTCGCCGCTAATTAAGGGTTAATATTGTTAACGGTTTATTCATTTGTTTTATATGCTCCCTGTACATATATCCAGCTTTAAAAAAAAAAAAAACCCCGAAGACCCTCATTCGAGATAATTGTTTCCATATGTTGGTAGACAAATTTCCCAGCCGAAGGTCAGTTCCTCCGAAAATACAGGCTCTCTAACTCTGTCCAGGAAGAAATAGACCTAAATGGCACGATATGTCTCAATATTGACAAAGAAATGAGTGAAAGACTTAACATTTGAAAACTAATGGAGGTAAACGTCAAAGCGAAGGGGGTTAAACAAAAAATACTTCCCCTTAACGAACCATATAGAAGTATTATACTCATAACTCCTCACTGTAGTACCAAGAAAACCGTATATATAATATGGTTCTGAGTAAAGTCAATGTTACCGTCTGATTGTGTTTGTGGTCAATATACCTATGTATATATTTATGTTACTGTAACCTCGCTAGACCTCCGTCAATGTTTAGTAAAACACCCCCTAGATCCCCCTTCAAGATAAATTTGTAAAAAACATCAGTAGAAAAATGTCCCGACACCTAAATGGCACAAAGGATATTTATATTGAAAAAGGAATGGGGCGGAAGGTCTTAAAATCGACAAACTAATGGAACGCACGTCTTATAGTCTCAAAGCTAATAGGATTAATCATGAGCGAGAAAAAGTAACTACCTCCCCCGTAACCCCTTCAACATTATAACAGTTTATTCTGGTTATTAATGAGACGAATTTATACAACTGAGGAGGGATATGTCGAAATTAAAAAGGTAAACATTATTTCAATTTACAATCTGTCTCCCATATAATCTTCCTAATCTGAACGAAATCGTTTAATAATAGCCAGAACACGGACAATAAATGCGTCATCCTATCTTGAAAGGGTCAAGCTCCAGTACATTATATGCAATGTGCACTCATGCATTCTAGTAATTTTAAAATTATATCCAAAACACACTGGTGTCAAATGTATTTATTGGTATATCCTTTGAACACATACTTAAACTATAATAAAGAACGATTGGTGCTATCAACATTTTAACGGAAAATCTATTTTATGTATGTACTAACAAAAGATATGATACATGAATAAATATATTTGCAAATCCTTATAAGATCCTGATCGTTCCATATGTATGGCTTCTGTGAATTATATTTCCTTTTAGCTGATTTCCGTCGCTTGTTTATAACTTGGAGGAATCAATATGTAATAACTTGACAATAAATTATTCGAGTTCTAGAGTGAGTCTTGTGCTAAATGTAAACTGAATTATGGAATTGGGAAACCTACAGCGGATAATAAGAACACATAACATAAGCGACCCTAGGTTACGTGTTTGTTTAATCATGATGAAAAGGTATAGGTATATGGTTTGGGTGATATGGATGATACAGTGGTGGCACGAAAGGCACTGATTGATTTTATATGTGTGGATGCTAGGGTTTATAGGGGTATGGGGGGGGGGGGAGGAGGAGGTCTGTTGGACCATTATATAGTAGTAGTTAACATTAGGATACACAATAAGTAGGTGAGGAGAGCTGGAGGGAGGCAAGAGGAAGGTGGAATAGCGAGGAAGGTGGAGAGGTTGCATAAGGAGGAGATCAGGGAAGAGTTCAAGAGAGCAGTAGAAAGACGACTTGGTAGGTTTGACCTGGAGGGAGTGGAGGAGGTGAGCAAAGTGATATGTGCAGCATGTGAGGTGTGTGAAGTAAGGAGAAAAGGTAGGGATACAGCACGGTGGACTTAAGAGTTAAAAATAGCTGTTGAAGACAAGAAGAAAGTGTATAGAGAGTGGGTGGGTAGTAGAGAGAATGAAGATTTGGAGAGACAGAAAAGAGCGAGGTACTAGGAGAAAAGGAGAGTGGGAAAGAGAGTAGTGAAGGAATGTAAGATAATAGCATATGAGGAATTTGGCAGGAATCAGGGTGTAAGATGGAGGGAGTGTAAGAAACTGTTCTGGAAAGAGGTCAAGAAAGTTAGGGAGGGTAGCAAGGGTGTGAAAGATAAGAATGGGTGAGTGTTAGCCAAAAAGGAAGAGATAGTCGAAAGGTGGAGGGAGTACTTCAACATATTGCCGGGTGGATGGGACTCGTTAGCCTTGGTCGGCAACCCATCTAGGGGAGATAACCTTATAAAAATCTGGGTGGATGGGACTCATCAGCCTTGGTTGGCAACCTGTCTAGGGGAGTAAACCTTATACAAATCAGTACTGCTATCTAAGGGTGAAGCAGGTTAGTGGATGGATTAGCCGCACACCACTGTAGAAAAATAGTGCTAAAAAATACATAAAAGGCCTCGGACTCAGACGGACCCTAAATTGAGTGGTCAATCCTGTAAGTCCTTCAGTAAACTGGCATGGGTTGTCCCTCTTACAGGGGATAGGTTTGCATGGGGGCATTTTGTGTAGGGCCACCCCCATTAACCCTTAACCAACGGCGCACGACATCTGTCGAGTTAAATAAATTTGGACTATGTGGCGGTGCACGACAGGTGTCGAGTGCCATTTTCAGCACGTAATGTTGCTGAGAGAGAGAGATGAGCGGTGGGACGAGCGTAGTAACCTTATGACCGCTCCCCACGACCACCGTGGACGTACTGAACTGTATTCCACCCTCACCCTCCCTCTCTCACTCGCTACACAGGGAATTATGTACGGAAATTACCTTATTTTAGTTTTTTTGCACTCGTGTTGCACGATCGTTGCAAGAGAACCAGTGGTCGTACAAGGATGGTTCGGGTGTCATTGGAAAGCTCTGTTTATGCCTTTTCAGGGATAGATACTTGTTTTACGCTCTGGGTCTTGTTTATGCATGAAAATGAACACGGAACAACCCTATTTAGGGTAAAAAAAAAACGCTGGGCGGCACAGTGTAAAATACCCTACCACCCGCTCTTTGTGTGTTAAGGGGAGTAAGGCGTCTGGCAATAGATAGATAGATAGAAGTAATGAAGCACCAGCAAACATAGTTGGATGGGATATGGAAGGGAGAAGAGAAGTAGTGGAGGAGGAGGTGGGGATCAGGATGTCAGAAATGTGTGAAGCCATGAAAAGAGTGAAGATGGCTAAAGCATCAGGAGTGTGTGGGAAAATGCTAAGGTATGGTGGTGAGATAGTGATCGAATGGGTATGGTAAATGTGTTAACTAGCATGGGCGAAGGGGAGTACACCTGATGACTGGAAGACAGGCATAATAGTTCCCCTGTATAAGGGTAAAGGGGAAAAAGGAGTGTGTGGTAATCACCGGGGAATATGTCTTCTAAGCTTAGTAGGGAAGGTGTATAGTAGGGTGATGATTGAGAGAGTGAGAGCGAGAACGGAGAAATGGATAGGTAACCAGCAGGGCAGGAAGGGAAGAGGATCTGTAGATCAGATTGTTTCCCTGAAATTTGTTGTTGAGAAATATCTGGAGAAGCAACAAAAGTTGTATGTTGCCTTTATGGACTTGGAGGGAGAAGGCCTATGGCAGAGTTAACAGAGAAGGTATGTGGAAAGTTCTGAGAATATACGGAGTAGATGGTAAGTTGCTGAAAGCAGCCCCCGAGAAGCTGAGTGTGCTCAACCGCCTCAAGGGGTTCTTTACCCCTGCACAGCTTCTTGCTCTGTACAGGGGCACTGTGCGTCCTCTTATTGAGTATTGTTGACAATTGTGGGGAGGATCCTCTCACACCGCACTCCTAGACAAAGTAGAAAATAAAGGCCTTTCGTATCAGTGATTCCCGCCCACTAACGAACTCTTTGCAAACTCTTTCTCTTCCCAACAATGTTGCATCTCTCTCGCTATTCTATCGCTACTACAATAATCAGTGCTCCACAGAGCTCTCCCAGTGTATACCACCTACTCTGCGTAGGGTACATGGTACCCGTCTTGCAACACAATCCCACCCCTACTATGTGCAACTATCCAACCCAAGAGTGAAATGTTACTCTCAGACTCTTTTCTATTCAACAGCTGGGCTCTGGAGCTCTTTCCCAGAATCAGTCTTTCCCTCCTCCAATGACTTAAAGTGCTTCAAACTCCATGTGTCCAGGCACTTTGGCTCGAACGTCCCTTGATTTTGGCCCTGTCACTCTTTCAACTATGGGGGAAGCACTCGCTACAGGCTGTTCTGCCTATTATCTTCCTCAGTTATATAGAAAGAAAAAACGTCAAGAGCATGTATGAGGGTGCAAAGGCAATAGTATGTGTGGAGAATGAACAGAGCGAGTTCTTTGATCTGAATGTTGGGTTGTAACAGGGGTGAGTGATGTCCCTGTGTTTGTTTAATATATATATGGATGGAGTCATGAAAGAAATACAAGGAAGAACAGTGGATGTTGGTGTACTATTGATAAGGGAGGGAAATGAGTGGAAGCTACCTGTACTGCTGTTTGCCGATGATACAGTTCTGATGGGTGATAGTGAATAGGAGTTGCAGGGTCTGGTAATTATGTTTGGAACAGTGTGCGAAAAACGGAATCTGAAGGTAAATGCAGGGATGAGCAAGGTTATGGTCTTTGAAAGGGGTGCAGCCACAGAGTGTAAGATGAGGTTGATTGGTCAGGCTATAGAGAATGTCAGCTCATTTAAGTATCTGGGCAGTGTACTGAGTAAGATGGGAGTGGGGATGAAGAAGTGCGGGAGAGGGTGCAACAGGGGAAGAGGGTTGTAGGAATGCTGAAAGCAGTAACAAGAAATAGGCTGGTCAGCATGGAAATAAAGAAGTCCTTGCATGAGAGTGTGGTTAATCCGACATTGACTTACAGAAGCGAAGCATGGACGTTGGTAGAGAGACTCAGACCAAAATTGAGAGGGGTGAAAATGAGTTACATTAGAAGTGCATGCGTAGCTACATGGAGGGATAGACAGACGAATGACGAAGTAAGAGAGAGGTGTGGTGTGGATGTTAAATTTGCTGGACAATGTGAAAAGCAACACCTTGAGATGATTCGGTCATATGGAACGTATGGGAAGCGACAGAATGACTAAGAGAGTGTACGAGAGCAAGGTGGAAGGACAGAGAGGGAGAAGTAAACCGAGAGAGACGTGAAAGGATGGAGTGAAAAAGTATATGAGTGAAGGTGGTGCTGGATGAGAGAAGTGGCGTCGCCTGACCAGGGACAGAGGTGCATGGGGGCGCTTCGTTCGTGTCCACATCTTCGGGGATCACAGCGTCAGGCAATAGATAGATAGATATGGTTTGACATTTTATGTACGGATTTGTTATTAATTTTAGATACATATAATTAATGCTTGCTTTATTTGTAAACATAATTATTGTTATCAATGTTAAGTATATGCAGTTTCTTATTACAATAAATCAATAATGTTTGTTTTCTCTCTCTCTCTACAATATAATTATGACCAGTATCCTCATATAATTGCACTAGTTTTGTAGTGCTATTATTTACAACCTGTCATTTAATAATTCAGTCAAAAACAAAAACAAATGTTTTTTTTTGCCATTAACCCTTCCAGCCTGGCTGTCCTGTTATAAGGACACCGCGGCAGTTGGGCAGGACCCCGGGTGTCCTGATAACAGGCAGTAAGCTTGAAAGCCTATTCAGCTTGGTCTGAACGCCGTGCGTCCGATGCATGTAAACAAAGCCGGTCAATGCGTCACCGCACCTCCGAAAACAAGAAGGAGACGTCGGATCAATGTTGTTGTTGTGACGTATGACGAAATTAGGTTCTGAAAAGCTCCGATATTGTCAACATCGCGGAAAAATTCGCTCCACGGAAATCATCATCACAACTGAACCAGTTGACTTAGAGCTCTACTCAACGCCAGTCTACAGATTCAAAACCGCACTACGTTTAGAGATGCGTGGGAAATTTCTAGCAGTTAAAATAACAAAGATACGGTAGCCTAGGCCCAGACGTTTTTCGGCCAAATCGCCCGGGTACCCGACATTGTCCTTAGGAGGGGGGCACCGGGCCAGAAGGGTTCATGAGCTACGTATATACAGCATAATTATGTGGCAATTAAATGAGGAAACTATAATACCACATCTGAATAATGCCTACCTGATTATAAACACAAATATGAATGTAACCAGACGACGATGCTGTTGTTTCAGTGTAATAATTGCTGTTTGAGCAGTATGTATCGCTTTACCAGTGGTTGTCCCCTCACAGGATGGGGGGCGCTGCTCAATAAACTCGACCCTCGGGGCAAAATCAAAATCAATCTCTCTCTATCTATTTATATTTATACATATATGTATATATATATATATATATATATATATATATATATATATATATATATATATATATATATATTACAGTCAGACTGCGAAACTAGGCATTTCATGAAATGACTAAGCATGTAAGAAATAAATTGACTACACCGGTATCTGGAGAATGTTGGCAACAACCTTCCGATAGGGTAACCTCACTAGAGTGAACAATTTCCTACCCGAACCCGGTGATTGTATATATTGTAGAGATTAATTAATGTTAGGTAATTTAGTACTGTATAAGATTACCTTTATCAAGTTAATTTAGTTATAAAACCTTGTAGAAATAAGTTTAGAAGAACTGTAAAGAGGATCAGTTTAAATATTCCCGCGACCGCATACGCGATCCACCGTTTGCTTTAGGGTCGTTAATATCTTGATATTATGTTCACTAAATCGTTGTGAAACGATGTTTACCTTTATAATTATATAATTTAAATGCTGATAATTATTTATATGATTTCGTGAAGAGGGAATGAACCCTTGGTAACGAATTAATATATAGTTTATTTAAGAGTCGGAAATTGAAGTTCCGATCAGACGCTAGTAAACTTTTGAACGGTAGAGACGTGTCCCGTGATCTCCTCCACCACAATCCCCGCGCCAGGCCCGGAGTCCTGACCCTTTAACCCTGGTCTACCGAAGCCGGAATCCTCGGAACTACACCAGGACCCTAGTATAGCTAAGTCATTGATATACATGGCCATTGATACAATGTTTAGTTAGGGCATCCTGAGAGATAGGCTACCATAGTTCATACCATAAGGTAGGCGATCTCAGACTTTATTTTTATTTATGTTTATTAATTTTATATTTCGATTGGTGTGGTAAGAGATAACCTTTGGACATATCATCCCCCACATTTTGGTGCCCCGAGTGAGGATTCCGATCGGTGTGTAGACTAGGGGTTAGGTTAGGTTAGGTCAATTTTGTTATTAACAGTTAGGTCCCCATTTCTATAAATGTATAAGGTCGCATTTGTGGGACACAGTTTGATACCCCGCCATTTTGAGGTCCCTAACTGTGAAATTAGATGCTATCGAGCCCCAGGAGGTAGAGCCCATAATTTCATGACAGACAGGCGACTGAATCGTGTAATCGATTGGCCTCACCAATTGACCATCTTATATTTGGGAGGCAACGACGTACACGAAACAGTCCAAGTGTCAGAAATTATGGACGACATCATCTCTATCATCCAACTAATTGAGCAGCGCTGTGGCTCTAAGGTAGCAGCGTCTGGCTGGAGCCACGAGAGCTGCCCCCCATTCCTGAGGATGAGCCAGGTGTAACCCGTGGTCATTACCGCACAATATACCAAGCCGTGAATCGGCGACTGCAGAGACTACTGCGCGGCTATCGAACGTTCCAGTTTGGAGCCAGACCATATCGCCGCAATTTGCGTCGTGACGGCGTCCACTGGAACCGTAGAGCTCAAGCCGCGCAGGTAGCCCGCTATCACGAGTACATCGTCGATTCACGGGCAGATTGGTTGGTTTACCAGGTGATGGTCGTGGGTGCGTGGCACTGGCATGGCATTTAAATCCTGTGGTAGAGGACTGGTAGGAGGGCCTGCAACGTTGCATTCTCTGGCGTTTGTGAAACTCGGAGCTTGAGCTTCGTTGCAGTCCCTAAATTTCCCCCATATTTTTCTTATTTAGATCATTTTATGTCTCCGTCCTTAATGTCACCCGCGTCTGGCAGACTAGGTCGACCAGCTAAATGCTCGGGATGGAGCATATACCAAATTTAATAAATAATAAATGTGTTCCCCCCCCCCCTTTTAGAAAAATGCTACTACCACAGGTACCCACTAACATCTGGGATAAGAAATCAATGATTAACTAAATATTTACAGCTTTAGCTTCATTCTTGTACCTAAATTCTCCCTATTATTTGATAATTTAGGCCATTTTTATGTTTCTGTCCTTTAATGTCACCCGCGTCTGAAAGACCAAGTAGACCAGCTAAATGCTCGGGACGGAGCATATATGACATTTAAGTCAATAATAAATATATTCCCTCCCCCTACTAGCGTGCGTTCCCACGTATTAGGTAAATTATATTGTGGACTTAATGTTTTCAACTAATTATTCATCTGAATTTGTAGCAAATAATGGTACGCATATAATGCTAAAGATTAACTGCTAAATTGAGTATGTGTTAGGCTATATCTAAATGTAATTTTGATTGTTGAAAATTAGTCTTCAGTATAAACACTAATAATGGTCCAGAAAATAATTCCCCATTTTCCAAAATGACTGATACACTCTTGAGAAAATCTATGGTGGGGAAATTAGGCTGGGTAACTAGAGCATTAAATAATTGCCAGGAGGTAAAAAGACGTGACCCCTGTCCAAGGGAGCTGTTAAAGTCTCAAATCCAAGATCTTAAAACCCGGTGGGCTAATTATGAAGAGTCTTGCAATAAATTGGAGGACTTTTGCATCAAACAAGAACAATCTGAAAGGTTTGAGGAATTACAGCAAGCCTATGCAAATGCCCGTGAAAATTATTTGGATCAACTAGCTGGGTTCGAATCCTTGGCGACAGAGACCGTTACCGAAACAGGGAGTAATGGTACCAGTAATGGTACTGCGGCTCCGGGACAACAAAGCTTTAAGTTGCCACCTATAGCCTTACCTGAATTTGATGGGCAATCTGATTGGAATACCTTTTGGGACAAATTTAAGGGTTTAGTTCATGACAGGTTAGATATTTCTGCAGCAAATAAATGTTCATACTTATTGGGTCAACTTAAGGGTTTTGCATTGGATTTTATCAAGGAACTTCCCATAACAGATGCCAATTATACAGCAGCTCTAGACGTACTCAAGGAGAATTTTGAAGATACGGAGTTGACTCTACAGCGCCTAGTTTACAAATTGCTGGAGTTATCAGGACCAAAGCATACGTACCAGGATCTTCAGTCATTCCGGATCAGCTTGAATTGTGTTTTGAAATCACTTAGTACCCAGAAAGATCTTGATTCAGCTTCTTGGCTCTTGAACCATATTGTACAACAAAAGCTCTCTCAGAAAACCTGTGATGAATTGTACCACAGGTATAAGAAGAACTACTTCACGTATCAAGAGATAGAAGAGGGTTTAAGAGAGCTGTGCAAACACATGCAGGTTTCCAAGAAGGATAGCGGTATCAAGGAAGGAGACAACAAGGTTAAATACACAAATGTGTCTACAACAGGGACTAAGGAAAAAGCAAAACCGTTCAAGAAGGAAGAGGTTGGTACCTATGTGACATCCGTCCAGCAGAATAATAAAACTAATACAGTATCTAAAACAAAAGGTGTTTGGGAGAGAACAAATTCCCGTCTCAATTCTCCAGTGACCCAAGAAGTAACCAGAGATATTAACCCCACACCAGGGGTAAACCAAGAAAACCGGAAGGTGTGTATGTTATGTTCAGAACAACATTCCACAGTGTATTGTAGGACTTACCCAAATTTTAAGGCTGGACTTCCATGACTCATCGAACTAGGTAAGTGTCTTGTTTGCCTTAGCACAAGACATTCTACTGAGGAATGTGCCACTAAATTAAATGTATGTTTTCGGTGCAAGACTGGTGTACATCATACCACGTTGTGTACCAAGATCAGTGAAGTACAACCCAAACCGACAAGTGTAAATATGACCCTGACCACTGGAAACCCAATGCATACGCCGGCAGCTACTCCTACAGCCGAGGTTCAACTGATCAGAGGAAAAGAGGTTATGCCGGTCAAAGCACTCTTTGATACTGGAGCGCAAAAGACCTTCATTGCCGGAAATGTTGTCAGAGCCATGAATTTGCCAACAGTAGGAAGAGTGAACATGGCAATAACTGGATTTTTGTCAAATAAGGAAACACAAACATTTGACGTGGTTAAACCCCTGATTAAATTGGGCAAATATAAATGAAAGGTGACTGCGGTGGTTAAGGAAGACATGAACACTTCTGTGGTAAATAAGGGTTTAAAGGAAGCATCTAACTTCTTAACAAAGAAGGGTGTTCAACTAGCAGACCGAACTATAGAGTCTGACATAGTAGGTCCAATTCAACTGATCATCGGCTCCGACTATTGTGGTCGCTTCTTGCGAAAAATGACTCGGAAACACGGTACCCAGTTAATTTCTTCATCAGGTGGATATATAAACATGGGATCTCTACCAACATGTGGCCCAAGTGAATCAGACAACCGGATGGATCCAGTCTTTGTGACTCCGGCACAATCTCTGGTGGTGGCTAGAATTGGTGCAGAATTAATACCATCACAACTAGGAGACATTCTAGAAGAGCAACAAGAACCTGTTCACAAACTTTGGGAACTGGACACTGTGGGTATAGAAGCAGATCTTCCCACCCCTGAAGACATCTTAACATATAACCACTACCTAGACACAGTTGAGTATAAGGATGGCCAGTACTGGGTAGGACTTCCATGGATGATAAATGCCCCTGAATTACCAACTAACTACCAGAGTTCAAGATGTCAATTAAATAAAATGGTGGAGAGATTGCGTCAACATCCTGAACGACTGAATATTTATCATAAAATAATTCAAGAGCAGTTGGAAAATGACTTTATTGAGGAGGTGCCAGGTGAAATAAACCATGCTGTAAGTAAGGATTCCAGTACTACTCCCATCAGAGTGGTATTTAACTGCAGTTCTCGAGCAGCAAAGAATGAAGCAAGTCTAAACGATTGTCTCTATGTAGGACCAAATCTGACTGAAATACTGGGTGATGTACTATTAAAATTCAGGATGAAGAGATTTGGGTTTGTGGCAGATATCTCCAAAGCCTTTTTGAGAATAGGGTTAAAGGAGCAGGACCGTAAATTCACAAAGTTCCTTTGGCCTGAAGATCCTTTTCAGCCTGGTGGGCGGATAAAAGAATACCACTTTCGGTCAGTGTTGTTTGGTTCCTGCTCTAGTCCTTTCTTGTTGTGCAGCACTTTGAGATATCATTTCTAGAACACAGAGAAACCGGAAAAGGGTCAACTGTTTTACCTGGATAATCTTCAGGGCGTTGCCGACAGTGGAGAAGAGGTGATTGAAATCTACAATTTGGCAAGGCAAGAATGTAATAAAGCTAATATGCCACTACAAAGTTGGAATTCAAACTCTCATATTCTTTTGGACCAGATAAGAAGAGACTATCCTGACTATCAAATACCAGAATATCAACCAGTACTAAGATTGCTGTGGAAAACAACTACTGATGAGATGTCTCTAAAGCCCCTCAAGTTTCCCGATGTAAAACTCACAAAACGTACACTCTTAAGTCAGGTCTCTATGATGTTCGACCCATTGGGCATATTTAGTCCCATATCAATTAACCCTTCCAACCCGGAAGGGCTCTTGAACGCCCATCACAAACTCGGCCCGCGCAACCCGGAAGGGCTCTTGAATGCCCATTGCTTGCCTGCGTGCTTTCGAATGCCGCACGTACATTTTTGGTATCGTGGGAGGGTAGGTGGCGCCACCAGACGTAAACTACGCCACAGCAACAGTATCTACCCCGACGCCATCATGGATAGTACGCCAAATAGTGATTCCGCTGTGTCCGATACCGTGCTTCCTACGACGCCCGTCCTAGTTCGTCGCGCCTTACCCCGACGCCATCGCCTAAATGTGTTATCTCCCGGAGGTATTGAGACGACATTGAGACTTTATGAGCGTGCTGATGCCAAGCATAATGTTGATGATGAAGGCAGTGATCACTCCACTAATTATAAGTCGAGTGATTATGGCGATAGGAGTGACAAAGAGGAGCAATTCCTCTGATTTGCGAGAGAACATGAGAGTGATGAAGGTGATGTACCAGCTTTTGAGGAAGCTGTTTTACCTCAAGACGGTGAACTTGAGAGAGTGAGTGAGTGGGAGAGTTCAAGATCACTCTCCAAGTTTCGCATGAGTGACACGACCCCAAGCCCTTCGCCAGCTAAATCGCCTTTCAAGTTACACTTGTATAAGAAGTAAATACTTGAAAAGGCGGCCGCGGCTGCTAGGGAACAAGCAAAAATACTTGGTGAGGATGAGGCTGTGAGTGAGGGTGAGCATGGTGACTCATCTCGCCCGCCATTGTCTCCCTTATCTACCCAAGCCACCCAAGATGACCCGGGTGCCCCGCATTTTTCCCCACCACTGCCAAGGGTTGAGGACCCCCCACTTTCCGCCTATTTGCCTCCTAGGTCCCCCAACAGGAGACATAATGCTGCCGAAAAGGGGAAAGGCAGCAAATATACCAAAAAAGGAAAGAAAAGTAAGCGGGTTTTGTTCGAGGCTCCCGCGGCGTCCACCCCTGCCCGCCCCAGCCATACGCCCCCGCAACTTTCCCCACGGTCCTCCCCACCTCTCCTGCCTTCAACATGTCTTCCTGAAGAAGTATTTGAGCTTGCATCACCAATACCTGGGCCTAGTGACAGTGAAGCATTACTTTCTGTCACTCGTCGCAGGCCAAGGAGCCCAGGACCTCGGGGGGACATAGCCTCACCTGCCACTCCTTCCCCACCTCGCCCACCCGCACGCCGCCCACGCATCACTCGTTCCCCGCCAGATTATGTGGGGGCCACTGATGATGAAGGGCACCTCTCAGAAGACTCTGGCCATGATTACATAGGTCCACCGTCAGGGCAAGATGACCACTCTGACGATGACTATATGGACATCGACGACCCTCGACCCATCCGCTTGGCCCGGCGTCGTGCTGCCCGTCGTGCTGGCCGGGGCCCTGGCCGACGCCTTCGCCGCCCTAGGGCGCGTGCCTCCCGAGTTGGCCGTGGGCGTGCTGGGCCACCAGCTGGAGCTCCTCGTCAGCGTAGACAAGACCCATTCTACGTTTTTCAGTGGCAAGACGTAGTTGACGGGGATGGGTACAACCCTGATGTGCCAGCTTTTGATGAGGTACTGGAGGGTTCAGGCATTACCCCCAATTGTCCTGCAGGCCCCAATGCTCCACCACACGAACTATTTGAGGCCTTCTTTGATGAGGAGGTGGTAGGGTATGTTGTCAAAAAGAGACAAATAAGCAGCACCAATTCCAGGTCCACTTTTTGGGCAAGGTGACCAAGGGCCACATGAGGCAGTGGACCCCAGTGACTCATGACAAGTTCATGGTGTTCCTGGCACTCACCATGCTAATGCCTCATGTCAAGAAGCATAGGTTGCCTGACTAATGCATCATCAATGATCTCATATCCACCCCTGCCTTCGGGAAATATATGTCTCGCGACCGGTACCTTGATATCCTCGCAGTGCTCCATCTTGTCACCAACCTTGACGTCCACCTCCCAGACAAGCTGTGGAAGATTAGGACGTTGTACGAGATGATACGAGAACGCTTCACCTCCTACTTCAAGCCCTTCCGCAAGGTCGTCATTGACGAGTCTCTTGTGCTGTTCCGGGGAAAACTCAGCTTCCGGCAGTACATCCCCTCAAAAAGACATCGCTTTGGCATAAAATTCTTTGTGCTGTGCGACTGCCAAACTGGCTATGTCCTGGACTTCCTGGTCTACAGCGGGAAGGAAGGCGACGTGCTTGTGGACCCCCTCATTGGCTTTGGCGGAGCAGTGGTGCAAGCCATGATGGACCGCTATTTCCACAAGAATCACGTCCTCTTCACGGACAATTACTACACGTCCCCCACTCTCTCAAAGTACCTGCATGAGCGCAAGACGGGGACTGTAGGCACAGTACGAGGGAAAAGGAAGGGCATGCCAGCTTTCCCTCCAAAGACCAAAAAAGGTGATGTGTTCAAGAAGAAGTCGGGGCCCATTCTGGCTATCCACTGGCACGACCAGCGGAAGGTCAACCTCCTGAGCACCATCCACATGGGGGAAATGGTGGAGACTGGCAAGGTGGATCGCCGCACCCAGGCCAGGGTGACCAAGCCCGATGCTGTCCTGGACTACAACATCAATATGAGGCTGGTGGACAAGTCCGACATGCAGATAGGCTTCATTGACTGCCTGAGTACCTCGTGCAGATGGTACAAAAAGTTCTTTCTGCATATGGTGGACATGTCAATTCTGAATGCCTACAATATATACAAGCTTCGGAATGTGAACACACCCATGAAGTTCAATAGCCTGCGGAGGTTCCAAAAGCAGGTGTTGACGGAGCTCCTGGAGAAGTATGGTACGCCACAGAGGGCAGTGGCACATGCTGGGCCCGCCGCTACTGACCGCTTGCACTGTGCATATTACATGAATATGCACAGGCTTGTTCCCCTGCCTCAGAATGAATCAGGAAGAACGCAGCAGAAGCGGTGCCATGTCTGCTACAACACCAGGCTGAGGGCGAGGTCAGGTAAAAAGTCAACCCTGGTGTGTGTGGAGTGCAAGGTGGCACTCTGTGCTGTAGGGTGCTTCTTTGATTACCACTCCAAGCAGGAGTTCTAATAATCATAGTGAAAGTGCCAAAGATAATGACAATATGTACAGTATAATATATATAGGCAAAAAGTGGAAGTAAACCAATTTATTGTTATACAAAAGTCATGTATTTTGAGAACATTTATACAAATACAATTACACCATAATAATATGTGAAAGTGACACATACTGTATGTATATAATAAGTGACATTCATATGATTAGAACCTATAGGAATATATAAATCAGTGAAAAAAGACAATAAATTGTATATAAAACGTTTACAAAGCATATAACTAAGTGAAAGTGACACAAGACCTAATATTTGTGGCCAAAGTATAATAAACACCTGTGATAACGAATAATCAGTGCCTAATATACCAATAACCTACCTCAATAACTAATAAGATGTACCGTATCGAATGAAAATTAGCATTATCAGTGACAGTGACACTCTCTAAAGCATATTTATCAAAGTGAAAGTGACACAAGACCCAATACTTGATGGCCAAAGTATAATAAACACCTGTGATAACGAATAATCAGTGCCTAATATAACAATACCCTACCTCAATTACTAATAAAATGTACCGAATCGAGTGAAAATGAGCATTATCAGTGACAGTGACACTCTCTAAAGCATATTTATCAAAGTGAAAGTGACACAAGACCCAATACTTGATGGCCAAAGTATAATAAACACCTGTGATAACGAATAATCAGTGCCTAATATAACAATAACCTACCTCAATTACTATTAAATTGTACGGTATCGAGTGAAAATGAGCAATATTAGTGACAGTGATACCCTAATAGACATACTTTATATAATTGGCCTCAAAATAACTATAAAAATATCAAATAAACATCACATTCTCAATATCAAACACTAAAATCGTCTAAGGGAGATAAACACTTTAGCGCGACGAGCGGCTAGGTGCTTGGTAGCCGTGGCCGGGGCGACGCATCCGAACGCGGGAAGAATTTGCTGCCGAATAGCACTCGTCTTCCCGCGCTCACCATTACCTCGCTACCTCGCTACCGCCAGATGCTGCAGACGCTCTGTCAACGCTCTCACGATATCGATCATAATTTGAGTATTAACTACTCATCCTCTTCATTCTTGTGCATGAAAGGTGGTTAAGAGCACGTTTAACCATCCTGTAGTTTAGTAAGAAACACTGCACGATATTTCGCTGTGTATTGACTGATAAACTTTGTGTTTATCACAAGACTCCTGCTCGGACAGGGCGCCACTAGCACCATCTGTTGTTTTGTTTTGTTTGTAAACAAACGCTCTCTTCTTAGTTGATATAAAATCGTAGCCCCTAATTTTACCCATTACCTACTGTAGTAAGTATCAATTTAACTGCCTTGTATGTAAGTAAAGCTTTGCATATTAATTTGCTAATAAACAATATTGTGTACTAACTAACCTGCCTACAGGAACGAACGCCGACGCCATTTTGTAAACAAACTTTTTTGGGGGATTATACATATTAAATTCCAGCCAATTTTGTAGTAAATTTAAGTGCATTCATTTATCTTTTCCCCCTAGATATATTCTTGACTTTTCTCCTCAGAGTGATTTTACTTTAAGCTAAGGGTGGTATTTGTACAAACTATCCTAGCCTAACCCAACCTGCCAAGCTTTTAACCTAATCCAAACCTAGCCTAGCCTATAGCCAGCCAATCTGTTGTTCTTATTAACTCTAGTAGATATTGTATTTAGTATCCTACTGTAGCTATATATATCTGTAATTTTAGTTGTTGCTTGCACGATCTTGTAGTAGCCTTTGACTGATACATTTTGTTTTGTTTTATCTAAAAAGAGTAGGCTACAGTGACACCAGGGCCATCTGTTGATACAGTATATTAACCCCTTGTGTGCGGTCACAATTTATTTTTATATAATCTCTATTTGGTGAATTGTATATTTAGTTACATATTCTGTTATATATATATATTTGTTTAAGGTTAGGTTATCACACCTGGTAGCCTATTTCAATTTTATTATTTTCGGTTAGGCTATTCAACGCTGGTAGCCTATTGGTGCGTATTTAAATGTTTTAAAAACTTTTGGTTAGGCTATCGGCCCTGGAAGCCTAATTCTGCGTATCTCAAATTTTTTGTTTTCGGTTAGGCTATCACCCCTGATAACCTATTGTTGTGTATTTCAACATTGTTTTCGGTTGAAGTGATTGAAGTGTTTCTAAAGTGAGTGAAGTGTTTTAAAGTGAGTTAAATGTTTTAAAGTGAGTTAAGTGTTTTAAAGTGAGTGAAGTGATCTGAAGAAACTGACTGTTACCATGCCTCGCACTTGTACGAACTGCGCCAGTAGGTTTGGTGAGTCCATGTTTGTTACTGTCGATCTTCAAGTCTGCCGTCTCTGCCAGCAACAAGAAAATTTGACAGTGAAATTAGATGAAGCCTACAACAAGATCAACGTCCTCACCATGAAGCTGGAATCACTCCAAGAGTTTGTAACACTCAACGTTGGAGTACCACAAACTTCAATTGTCACCGCAACTCCAGCAGCCACCAATGCCCCAACGTCAACTGCCAACAATTCAACGCCTGCAGTAGCCATTTCATCTGATGGTTCCGATACTCAAGAAACAAATAGTAACTCTCTTCCCCCTCAAGACAACTTCCGTGTTGTTAGGAACAACGTTTGCCCCAAGACCAGGAAACCCATACCGATTACCGAGTGTCAAAACCGCTTCCAGATACTCGCAGACTCAGATGACGAAGCGGAAATAGAAGAAGTCCGGCTCGTGGGAGACTTGATGATACGTGGTCAGCTCACAGAGTTTTGCGCCAGAGCACCTAAGACCAGGAAGCGTTTTTGTATCCCTGGTGGTGGTGTGGACGACGTAGTTGCTGCAGTTGACGAAGTATCTAAGCTGGCCCCTGCTAATACAATGTACGTCATCCACGTTGGATCCAAAGATGTACAGCGAACCCGGTCGGAAGATTTGCTTTTAAAGTACCAGCAGCTGATCAAGTCGTTTAAGGAGAAGTCATCAAGGATCATCGTCTCAGGAATCGTCCCCAGGCTTGGTGTAGAGAGCCGATTTTACAACATAGCCACCAGCACAAATCGTTGTCTAGCAAACCTCTGCAGGAAGGAAAACGTGGGATTCGTCGACACCTGGGACAATTTCTACTACGATGACTATTTGTTTTCGGACAATGGAGTTCATCTGAACCAGGTGGGAGCAGCACGTTTTGGGCGTCTTCTCAACGATGCGGTGAAGGATTTTCGGAGAAGAAATCGACTCAGCACAGGACAACCAGGAAGGAGGACCGAAGACAGCGAGGGCGGCAACCTGCGAAGGAATTAAATGCTAATCTGTCAAGAACCGCGAATTTGGATAAAGCTCCACCAACACGACCCAAATTCAAAACCGCCAGGGATAACGACCGAGGACCGATGTCAGCCATGAATGTAAATGTAGATCCGATCAGAACCAAAATTTGATTAAAGAACGTTCTGTGAGTTCTAAAACCGCAACTTTAAAAGGGTTTTCTATGCAAACGCTCATAGCATACGCAATAAATTATCAGATTTAGAGGAACTAGTGTTTACTGAAAATTATGATGTGATTGGTATAACATAATCTTGGCTCAATACAGTAGATAGACTTTTTAGCAGAGTATTCACTTCCCGGTTATGTAATGTTTGAGAAAAGCCGAATAAATAAAAATGAAGGTGGCGTTTTATTTTATATCAAAGAAAGTCTTAACCCGACCCTCTTGTCAAAACCTCAAATTGTGAACGTGACACATCTTTTGTGCTAATAAAGAATAATAAAGGTACAAAACTAATACTTGCATTAATATACAGACCTCCAGCTCAATCAGTGCAAACTGACCGAGAAATTTATGAACAAATTGCAGATGTAAGCAACTCACAAGATACCGTATTTTTTGGCGACTTTAATTTACCTGTGACCAAGTGGGGCGATACTCTTACTTCACACTCCGGACATGACTTGTATACGAACTTGCAAGAGAGTTCGCTTTATCAATTTGTTCGAACACCGACCCGTGGTAATAACGTTCTTGACATTGTACTTGCAACAAAAGAAGAATTAATAGAGAATTTGAATGTTGGTGATGAATTCAGTAACAGCGACCATCGTACGATAACTTTCACTTTAAACTTTACTAGTAACGAACCAAATAGTAGCATCAAAAAAGTCCCTAATTTCAAGAAAGCAAACTTTCATAAACTTAGAGCTATGTTTAAAGAAACTGACTGGAGCTTTTTAATTAACAAAAACGACATAAATACATCTTGGAAGTTATTCGAAACCACTTACCTAAAAGAAGTGCAAGACTGCATTCCATCGAAAATACGGCGTCCAGGCCATAATAATAAGCCCAAATGGTGGAATAAAGATATTTCAAACTGCCTGCTTGCTAAAAATTTTGCTAATGATAGATTAAAATCCTCACAAAATGACGAATAACGGGTGAAATTTGTAGAGCTACGACGCAAAGCCAAAAAGTTAATTAAGCAAAGTAAAAAGACCCTAGAGTTACATATTGCGAATAAAAGTAAAACAAACCCGAAAGAATTCTATAGTTATATCAGAAAGAAAAAAGTAGTTACTTCAACTGTTGGACCGTTAGTCGATGAAAATGGAGAATACACCAAAGACGAAGTACAAATGAGTAATGCCCTCAATACCTTCTTTGCATCAGTTTTTACAACAAAAGACCTCAGTGATATCCCTACACCATCGCCGATTCAGATTGATAATTCAGATGTTCTAAGCAATATCACCGTTACAGAGAGAGAAGTATTGAATTGTTTAGATAAACTCAAGGTAAATAAAATGCCTGGACCTGATACAATCTCGCCTAGAGTTCTAAAGGAAGCTAAGGATGAGCTCTCCAAACCACTGACATTACTATTCAATAAATCTTTGCAGTCTGGAACTATGCCTGATCAGTGGAAGATAGCCAACGTAACACCGATATTAAAAAAGGCAGCAAATCCCTACCCAGTAACTATCGTCCAATTAGCTTAACCTCAGTTGTATGTAAAATGCTAGAAACGGTCATAAGAGACAGACTCGTAAATCACTTAGAGGAAAATAACATACTTAAAGATACTCAACACGGCTTTCGTAAAAAACGTTCCTGTTTAACAAACCTCTTAGACTTCTTCCACGATATCCTCAACCTCTACGATGAGAGTAAAGCTATAGATATTATATACCTTGATTTTCAAAAGGCCTTTGACAAAGTTCCCCACAAACGTTTACTGCTAAAACTACAAGACGGTGTGTTGAAATGGACAGAAAATTGGCTCAGCGACAGAAAGCAAAGAGTAGTCATAAACGGTAAGGCATCTAAATGGACCAATGTAAGTAGCGGGGTACCCCAGGGATCGGTACTAGGACCAATTCTCTTTCTAATTTACATCAATGACATAGATGAGGGTCTCACCTGTACAATCTCAAAATTTGCTGACGATACAAAAATTGCAAATAGCGTACTATCAAAAGATCAAGTTGACGATATGCAACACAATCTAGATAAATTGTCACATTGGGCCCAAATTTGGCAAATGAGTTTCAATGCGGATAAATGTAAAGTACTACATATCGGATACCTAAATGAGAAAGCAAACTATTCGATGAATGGCACTCAGCTTAAGAATGTAAACAGAGAAACCGATCTGGGAGTAACAATATCGAGTAACCTAAAACCGAGTCAACAATGTTCAGAAGTTGTTAAGAAGGCAAACAAAATAATTGGCTTTATAGGCAGATCATTTGAGCATAAATCCAAAGACGTAATCCTAACCCTTTACAATTCCTTAGTCCGCCCTCTTCTGGAATACTGCGTTCAATGCTGGTGCCCTTATTACCAAAAAGACATAAACAAGCTAGAACGAGTTCAACGTAGAGTTACCAAAATGATACCTAGCCTAAAGAACAAACCATACGAAGAGCGTCTTAGAAAATTAAATCAATTTCCTTTAACCCAGCGCAGATTAAGAGGTGACTTAATTCAAGTGTTCAAAATCATCAAAGGCATCGACAATATGAACTGTAGTAAGTACTTCACTATCGACCAATCTAATTACACGCGGGGAAACGGTTTCAAAATTATTGGTAAATCATTTAACTCACACAAATCTAAGAATTTCTTCTTCAATCGAGTTGTCAACTTGTGGAATGGGCTTCCCCGAGACGTTATAGACTGCAGCACCGTCGATTCATTTAAATTCCGCCTAGACAAATATCTTGCATCAAACCCGCGACTGACTGCGTTTGTAAATGAATAACTTTATTTTATCCTCCCCTCAGTTACTAACCCATATGTCCCCTACTAACTTCCTAGTCCTGCCACGTTAGTGGCAGGGCAGTAGTTCCCTTTCCAATGTTCCCTTACCCACTCTAAACCACTGTTTGGACACTTGATCCTCAGTGTTTTGGAGGACAAGCAGCCTAGAAGGGTCACTAGATCTGTTGTTGCTTGATTTCCTTTGTACTCCTTTGTATTATGCAACCAGTGGGGCTAGAGACCTCTACTCAATGGCATTCTACAGAGGAAGGTTTGTGGAACATTTTTCTTTTTTATTCATAACATTACATGCCATATTCATTGAATTACAGATGATTTAACATAGCCCAAAGATCGTCAAAACCCCCGGTACCACAGCACAGTCGCGAGCTAGAGTGCCCGGGGCTGGAGGGTTAAAGGGAAGATTTTAGTTCAGGAGGCCTGGAGAGAAGCACTGAGTTGGGATACTCCATTACCTGAAAAGTATACAGAAGAGTGGAACAAATTGCAGGTGGAATATTATGAGAATGTATCCTCAGTCAAGTTTCCTAGAAGATGTGATCCTACCTCTGATAATGAGTGTGCTCAATTGCACATATTTTGTGATGCTTCATCTAAGGCATATGGTGCAGTAGCTTATTGTGTCACTGAAGTCCGATCTACTATGATTATGTCCAAATCCCGAGTAGCGCCATTAAAACAACGTACCCTTCCACAGTTGGAGCTGACCGCTGTTGAATTGGGAACTAGGTTAGCTACTTATTTGAATGGTATGTTTCCCTTTTTAGGTGAGACATATATATGGACAGATAGTGAGATATGTTTGCACTGGATAGCTAAGGATGATAGTCACATAGTTTATGTGCGTAACAGAGTACACAAAATAAATGAACTGCAAATGAACTATACATTCATGCATGTTAAGTCCAAGGATAATCCGGCTGAATTGGTGAGCCGAGGTGTTGGTGTCAAGAAACTGATTAACGAAACTCTGTGGTTTCAGGGTCCGGTTTGGCTACGTCAGAGTGATTGGCCAGAACAAAAATCATACCAGAAGGTTAATGATGATATAGTTCATATGGACCCAATAATAATCCCAGAGACTTCAGTGATTGACATCACCATGTTTTCCAATTTGGACAAACAATTAACTATAACTAAATTTGTGTTTAAGTTCCTGAGCAAGAAGGTAAAGATGGATGAATTAGACCCACTTACCTACTGGATCAGAAGGATACAAGCTGAAAAGTATGAGGAGGAATTAACACAGCTACGTAAACCCAATCCCAAGCCAACCAAAAGAATGAAGGACCTTGGGCTGCATCTAGACAATCAAGAATTAATATGTTGTCGAGGTCGTATTGGTAAAGCTGATCTACCCCTCAAAACTCGGCATCCGATCCTATTGCCCAAGGATTGCGACCTCACCAAATTGATGGTTTTAAAAGCGCATGAAACCACTAAACACGGAGGGGTAGCAGACACTCTAGCCTATATGCGACAAACATATTGGATACCCCAGGGACGCCAAGCTGTTAAACGCTGTATCAAGAATTGCATTATTTGCAAGAGGTATACAGCTATCGCTATTCCTTACCCTGGACCACCAGCTCTTCCGCCAGACCACATTCACCAAAGGACACCGTTTGAGGTAACGGGTATAGAATATACTGGTGCCATCACTCTCACAGGAGATGATGCTCCACCCAAGAAGGTTTACATATGTCTATTCACCTGTACCAGCACTCGGGCTATCCATATCAATTTATTTAAAAGATTTGCCGCTCGGCGAAGTTGTCCCAGACGTTTGATTAGTGACAATGGGACAAATTTTGAGGGCGCATCACCGTTGGTTTCTGAACTATTAAAGAGCAACGCAGTACAGCAAATGTTGGATTCTAGAAATTGTTATTGGTCATTCCCAACTCCCAGAGCCCCTTGGCAAAATGGATTTACAGAGAGAATGATAGGTATCGTGAAATCGTGCCTGAAAAGGGTTCTTCACAAGTCCAAGGTCACCTTGGATGAGTTAAGAACTGTTGTCACCGAAATAGAAACCAGAGTAAATAATCGACCACTAACGTATCAAGATGACTCCAATCTGGAAATTGAGGCCTTAACACCAGCTCATTTATTATATGGTAGACGATTGGACCCAGTCCCCCGTTTGGACGAGACCGAGGAATTAGTGGATCCCTCCGTTAATGACGCAGATGCACACTTGCGACGAAGCTACCATAAACTCTGCAAAATACTGGACGCCTGGAACAAAACATTGGGCATCTGAGTATATCTTGAGCCTACGGGAGAGGTATTATGGTGCGAATTCTGCTAGTAACCGTCACAAACCGGTAGTGGGAGACATAGTCTTGTTGAAAATGGACCAACCTCACTCTAAATGGCCCTTAGCAAGGATCCAAGAAGTCTATCCTGATTCCGAAGGAGTTATCAGAACCGTTAAGGTTGTATCTCGAGGACAAACCACACTCCGAACTGTAGATCGTCTCATACCTATGGAACTCGCCATCCCACCGGAAGAAGAACAGCAACCCATAGTAATAGGGAGCCCAAGACCACCACGAGCATCTGCTGCGGGGTCTAGAAGAAATTGGCGTGATTTGTTAGCCACAGGTGATATAGCATGATGCAACACATCATACTTTGCCGGGCCCCAATCTGTGAGAAATAAATTGACTACACCGGTATCTGGGGAATGTTGGCAACAACCTTCCGATAGGGTAACCTCACTAGAGTGAACAATTTCCTACCAGAACCCGGTGATTGTATAATTATATTGTAGAGATTAATTAATGTTAGGTAATTTAGTACTGTATAAGATTACCTTAATCAAGTTAATTTAGTTATAAAACCTTGTAGAAATAAGTTTAGAAGAACTGTAAAGAGGATCAGTTTAAATATTCGCGCGACCGCATAAGCGATCCACCGTTTGCTTTAAGGCCGCGTCATACAGAACTCGAATCCACCAGAACCCACTGGAATCGAACTTTTCACCGGAATTGACGAGAATTACGCGGCCTTAATCGAGTGTGACTTCAGAGTAGAATGCGACCCGTCAATGACCGGAATGTAACTCGAACGTAACTCGATGGATTCGAATGTAGCCCAAATATGAGTCGATGTTAACCAGTAAGTGACTCGAAGGAAACCGGATGTAGAAAGAAGACTATTCGATCCCAAGTCGAATGCAACTCGAATGACCAGAATGAGACCGGAATGTCAGTATATCATGACCAGAATTACATGAAGTTAAGTCGAACGTAAGTGGAACTAAGTTGAACGTAACTCGAACGTAAGTGGAACGTGACTCGAATAGGCAGAAGGTGACTCGATGAGGAACCTTTGAGTATATAAAGGGAGGATTGGTTCACAGGCACACCAGTAGTAACAGGGCACTCACCACGGCAACATAAGCACTTTCAATCACATACACACATACACGTACACGAGGGGAGGGGGTGGGGGGTGGAGATAGGGTTTTTCTGGACCCCCTTCTCCCTCATGTTTAGCCCCATTAGTTTTTGAGATGTTATGACGTTCATTCCATTAGTTTGGCGGTTATACAAAAAATTGCCCTATTTCTTTGTTAATATTAAGACCTTTCGTGCCATTTAGGCATAGGTTTATTTCCTGGCGAGCGATAGTGAGCCTGTAACTTTAGGAGGAACTGGCCATCGGCTGGGACACTTCTACCGAAAAATGTACAAATTAATCTCGAATTGAGTGTGTTTTTTAAGCTTTGATGGATGTCTAGCGAAGAAAGTAAAAACAAAAAAAATATATATAGGCTAAATAAAAAATAGACCAAAAAGTAACCCTACCCCCTTAACTCACACAGCTGGGGTGAAGGAAGAACACTTTTCATTGGTATACACAACTGAGGGGAAGCCGGAGTTAAGGTGTGGAGAGTTAGATGAGTAAGTTTGATTCCAGGTACTACTTGAAATACAATGGCCTCGTATAGGGCCGATTTTATATTTTATTTTATTTATTATTATTATTTTTATTTTTTATTTTTTTTTCAATCCGTTATATATTTGGGGCCGCACCTAGTCGAGTTATATTCTGGTTGTATTCCAGTTACTTTCTAGTTGGATTCCACTTGTATTCTAGTACTTCTAGTCATGTTCGAGTCGACATCCAGTGTACACTCGATACATCAAGCAAGTATGCAGTCATCTATCTACCAGTCATATTCTAGTCGGCATCCAGTTGTATTCTTCTTAATTCGGGTTATATTCAACTCTCATTCCATTACATTCAATTTTAAAGTGGAATAATCAACTTGTCATCCAGTTGACTTCCGGTCATTATCGAGTGGCATCGAGTTACATTCAAGTAATTCGAGTCGGCATCGACTATAAAAATTACATCAGAACATGACCAGAATAGGTAGAATGCGACTCTAATGCGACTCGAATGCGACCAGGATACGACTAGAATGTAACTCGATAATTTTTAACGTTTTTTTCACTCGATAAATCGTAGAAATTTAACGCATGCACTAACTTTTTGCTCACTCACCCGATCAATCGAGTTACGACTAGAACATCACTCGAAACACAAGAATAGATAAGAATCTAATTAGAACACGTACAAGAATAGACCAGAATGGGGAAGAAGTGGCTAAAATTTGAATTTTTGAATTCATTCCGGAGGGTTCTGGTGGATTCGAGTTCTGTATGACGCGGCCTTTAGGGTCGTTAATATCTTGATATTATGTTCACTAAATCGTTGTGAAACGATGTTTACCTTTATAATTATATAATTTAAATGCTGATAATTATTTATATGATTTCGTGAAGAGGGAATGAACCCTTGGTAACTAATTAATATATAGTTTATTTAAGAGTCGGAAATTGAAGTTCCGATCAGACGCTAGTTGAACGGTAGAGACGTGTCCCGTGATCTCCTCCACCACAATCCCCGCGCCAGGCCCGGAGTCCTGACCCTTTAACCCTGGTCTACCGAAGCCGGAATCCTCGAAACTACACCAGGACCCTAGTATAGCTAAGTCATTGATATACATGGCCATTGATACAATGTTTAGTTAGGGCATCCTGATAGATAGGCTACCATAGTTCATACCATAAGGTAGGCGATCTCAGACTTTATTTTTATTTATGTTTATTCATTTTATATTTCGATTGGAGTGGTAAGAGATAACCTTTGGCTATATTATCCCCCACAATGCATTTCAGTCAATCTGTGAAATCACTGGTTACTAACTGGTTACTAACCTAACTTAGGTTAGGTTAGGTTAGGTTATATTGATCTCCACCTATTATTTATGAAGTGAAGCAAACTGTTCACACAATGACACACCTCAATCTGTTTTTCACGAGCTTGAAGGCAACTGTGGGGTTTGCCCTACCTACCTAACCTAACCTGAACTACCTAACCTAACTTAACCTGAACTACCTAACCAAACCTAACCTACCTAAGCTAACCTACCTAACCTAACCTAACCTAACCTAACCTAACCTGTTAGGTTAGTAACCAGTCATTTCACAGATTGACTGAAATGCTTAGTCATTTCACGAAATGACTACGTTTCACAGTCTGACTGTAACATATATATATATATATAATCTGTATTATATACATATTTATATATATCTATATATTATATATATATAAATATATATATATATATATATATATATATATATATATATATATATACAGGGTGTTCAATAATAGATGTGCCAAACTACAGGATTTGGTTAGGATAAATATTCTAAGCATAAAATATTTCATAAGCAAAACTCCAGTTTTAACTCATTACAGGGATATCGCCAGTTGAAAATTACATTTTCTTATATATTTCCCCCATAAGGCAGTCCTACTGTAAGTGCCCTAGAGCTTATCACACCCACATCTAACTGCATTTAGTTTACCATGTTATTATCAAAATACGATAATAATGTAAGTTGCAAAATGAGTATAGACATATTGCCTCAATATGGACTTTCTGTAAACTACTTGACATGGAAGAGTTCATTACAGCGACATGGGGGAGGACTCCGTATAAAACCTTCCATCCCTCAGAAACAGTCGAGGTTTAGAATTTTGTTTATAGAATATGTTATGCTTAGAATCATCTGTATAATTATATCCTGAAGTTTGGGATGTCTATCTCGGGACACCTTGTATATATATATATATATATATATATATATATATATATATACTGTATATATATATATATATTCTTTGATGCACACAAGGTTAAAAGATATAGCAATTTCAGCATTAAAGATTTGATTGTTCAGGTTTTCAGTGATCTGACAATTTTGCGTTGATGGGCAGTAAGGAGGTACAGTAGATTGGCGAAGTTCATGATGAAGTGGATACAGGATGGTACATGGTGAACAATGGTTACGATGTTTCGCTATTCATATAGCATTTTCAAGTAATGAATGGTATAGAATGAATGAATGAATGAATATAGAAAAGGTGGGTGAGGGTGAAAGAAGGGAAGTTTTTATTGGTTAAGTAGGAGAGACAGTGATAATAGTGGGAGAAATAGGGTGTCGGGGCTTGACCCAACGTGCGTGAGTTGAATAATTGAGCTGGGGTTGAGTTGATTTAGTTGGAGAAGTTACTTTAATGAGATTCAGGATGGCTTGCCTGAGAATAATATGAGTTTATATAGGAGCTGGGATGGTTGAGGGGGCGAAGTTAAAGCAGGCTATCGTCTGTGATTGGTGGATGGTATGTTCGCTAAGCGGGCACTTCTCCTGGTCTGTGATTGGCCAGTGGGTGATGACGTCAGGAGTTGCGCACTGGAGTCAATCGTGGCTGGGGGTGTGGGGTGGTGGAGAGAAGGGGGGACCGAAGTCATCGTTGGTTGGCTGGGAGCTGTTGTGAGATGCGCGGGTTTGAGGGGCGGAGCTGAGGGGCGTCTCTCCAGGGGCAGCATGGCTGGGTAGCATCTTTTAGCAGAAGGGAGTATCTGTAGGTCTAGAGTTTGATTATTAATACTAGGATTCAGGGCTTGTATGTATAGGGCTTCTAATTTTGGGAGTCGTCTGGGGTCACTTTCTTTATCAACTATGGTGGTGTGTTTATTTAAATTGTTACGTGTGAGGGGGGGGGGGTCAGGTAGTGATCTTTTATGGCTCCTGCATGAAGGTGAAGGATTAGCCGTCGGGATAGACGAGTCTGCGTCATACCAATGTATGATTGAGGTCCACAGTCCTCAAAATTACAAGTAAATTGGTATATTACATGATTGTTAGTCATCGGGCTTTTTGTTTTGGTGTGAGCAGGTCTGTTACGGAAAACAAGGTTGGAGGTCTTAGTGGATTTGTAATTTATGATTAATTTAATTTTGTTTTCCGGGTTGGTGGGGAGGACGTGTTTAGATATTATTTCTTTTATGACGGCCTCGTCGGTTTTGTGGTCTGAGGACATGTAATTTCGGTAGAATATCTTGATTTCATTAGGGGGGTCAATGTTGGGGTGCTTTTGGGTATACCACTTTTCAAGGTGGTGGTTGATGGTGTTGGAGACGTCAGAATACAAGCCCTGAATCCTAGTATTAATAATCAAACTCTAGACCTACAGATACTCCCTTCTGCTAAAAGACACTACCCAGGCATGCTGCCCCTGGAGAGACGCCCCTCGAACCCGCGCATCTCACCCCAGCTCCCAGCCAACCAACGATGACTTCGGTCCCCCCTTCTCTCCACCACCCCACACCCCCTGCCACGATTGACTCCAGTGCGCAACTCCAGACGTCATCACCCACTGGCCAATCACAGATCAGAAATGCCCGTATAACGAACACACCATCCACCAATCACAGACGATAGCCTACTTTAACTTCGCCCCCTCAACCATCACAGCTCCTATATAAACTCATATTATTCTCTATACCATTCATTACTTGAAAATGCTATATAAGAACATAAGAAAATAGGAGTCTGCAGAAAGCCGATTGGCCTAAGCAAGGCAGATCCCTGTCCCACACAACCCCAAATCAATTACAAAGCCCAATTATAGGCTCAACACTCTAATACCCTGAGGATTATCTTACCAAAACGGTTAGAGATTAACGCAGGATTATGGGGGTCTGCAGAGCGCTGATTGGCCCAACCCGACTGATCCCCCTTCACACCCAACCCTTCTCGTCCATATGCTTATCCAATTTTATCTTAAAACTCCCTACAGTTTTAGATCCCACTATAGCACTTGGTAGTCCATTCCACCCATCTACAACTCTGTTACCAAACCAATATTTGCCTATATCTTTTCTGAAACGAAATTTATCTAATTTGAAACCATTGGTACGAGTTCTTTCGCTATCACTGAGCTTTAGTACATTTGTCATGTCCCCTTTGTTAATCCCACTAACCCACTTGAACACCTTATCAAGTGGGTTAGTGGGATTAACAAAGGGGACATGACAAATGTACTAAAGCTCAGTGATAGCGAAAGAACTCGTACCAATGGTTTCAAATTAGATAAATTTCGTTTCAGAAAAGATATAGGCAAATATTGGTTTGGTAACAGAGTTGTAGATGGGTGGAATGGACTACCAAGTGCTATAGTGGGATCTAAAACTGTAGGGAGCTTTAAGATAAAATTGGATAAGCATATGGACAAGAAGGGTTGGGTGTGAATAGAGAAACATAGTAACCATTGTTCACCATGTACCATCCTGTATCCACTTCATCATGAACTTCGCCAATCTACTGTACCTCCTTACTGCTCATCAACGCAAAATTGTCAGATCACAGGAAAACCTGAACAATAAAATCTCTAATGCTGAAATTGCTATATCTTTTAACCTTGTGTGCATCAAAGAAAATTTATTACCTGGCTTTACTATTATATACAGTATATACATGTATATATATATGGATGGAGTCATGAAAGAATTACAAGGAAGAGCAGTGGATATTGATGTATCGCTGATAAGGGAGGGAAATGAGTGGAAGCTGCCTGTACTGCTGTTTGCTGATGATCCAGTTCTGATGAGCGATAATGAATGGGAGTTGCAGTGTCTGTTAAATGTGTTTGGAACAGTGTGCAAAAAACGGAATCTAAAGGTAAATGCCAGGAAGAGCAAGGTTATGGTCTTCGAAAGGGGTGAAGCCACACCGTGTGAGGTGAAGTTGAACGGTCAGGCTATGGAGATTGTCAGCTCATTTAAGTATCTGGGCAGTGTTGAGTAATGATGGGACTATGGATGAAGAAGTGCGGGAGAGGGTTCAACAGGGGAAGAGGGTTGTAGGAACTCTGAAAGCAGTAACAAGAAATATGGTGGTCAGTATGGAAGTGAAGAAGTCCTTGCATGACAGTGTGGTAATCCCGACACTGACTTACGGAAGCGAAGAATGAACGTTTGAGAAGAGACTCCGACCAAGAGTGAGAGGAGTGGAAATGAGTTTCTTGAGAAGTGTGTGCGGAATTGCATGGAGGGATAGGCAGACAAACTAGGAAGTAAGAAGGAGGTGTGGTGTGGAGGTAGATGTGCTGGAAAGTGTGAAAAGGAACACCTTGTGATGGTTCGGCCATATGGAACATATCGGAAGTGAGAGAATGACTAAGAAGGTGTACGACAGCGAGATGGAAGGACAGGGAGGGAAAAGTAGACCGAAAGAGAGGTGGAAGGATGGAGTGAGGCAGCATATGAATGAACGTGGTGCTGGTTGGGAGGAGGGGCATCGACTGACTGGGGACAGAGGTGCATGGGGGCGGTTCGTTCGTGGCAACCCCTTCAGGGATCACAGTGTCGGGCAATAGATATATATATATATACAGTATATAATTATACAGTATATATATATATATATATATATATTTTTTTTTTTTTTCTTTCAGGCAGGTGAGATTAAAATAATAGGCACAGTTTGCATTATTGAGTTTTTTATTGATACTCTCAATTTTTCGTACAGTTTTTCTGGTATTTTTAGGAAGTTGGTAAAGGAGGTTTGCAAAGGGTTCTGACGTTTCAATGGGTGCAGCCATCATTGTCAAGGAGAAGTGAAGTTAGAAGGTGATAAGTCGAGTTTATATAGGCGATACAAGATCAAGAGAGGGTTTATTGTGCGCTAGCTGCACGCTGGTTGGCTAACCTAAGACTAGCTCTGGTAGGCTGGCCGGACGCAGGAGTGGGCGGGGCCTCTGCGTCGTCCGTCTGCATGTGTGGAGGGGGCATTCCTGGGGGCATCATGGGAGGCCTCGCTGTGGAAGGGCGTGCCGAGGGTAGGATATGGCTGTATTCCGCTTGTGTGTTTAAAGTAGGTTGGTATGTTTGTATATATATATAGCTTCAATAATGAATAGTCAGCGTGAGTCTATTTCTTTATCAAGAATAGAGGTGTGTTTATCTAAGTCGGGTCTGGTGAGGATGTGTGGTAGTGGTCCTTGATAGCTCCGGCTTGAAGGTGGAAGGTAAGGCGACGTGACAGACGAGTCCTTGTCAAACCGACATAAGTGTGAGGTCCACAGTCCTCACTGTTACAGGTGTGTCAGTATATGACATGGTCCTCTTCTGACGGTTTCTTAGCGGAAGCCGGGCTGTTGCGAATGACTAGTTGTGATGTTTTCCTCGATTTGTAGTATATGGTGAGTTTAAGGTGTTGGTCAGGGTTCGTAGTTTTAACGTTGTTGCTGATAATGTCTCTCATTATGTTTTCGTCTGTCTTGTGATCTGAGGACATGTGGTTTGTATAGTAAATGTTTATGTATTCAGTGTTTGTATTAGTAGGCATGTCATTTTTGTACCATGTTTCAAGGTGTTTGTTGATGGTGTGGGCGATGTCCGAGTTACTGTACCCATTGTTTACAAGCACCTGGGTGAGCCTCTCGAGTTCCTTGTGTGTGTCTCGCCAGGAGGTGCAGTGTGATAGGGCCCTCCTGACGTAGGCGGCGATGGTGGACTGTAAATATCGCTGGGGGCATTCACTTTCGCCGTTGAGACATAATCCGTTGTTGGTGGGTTTGGTGTAGACAGTGGTAGTAAAGCCTGAGGTGTTGTTGTTGTTTACGAGGACATCAAGGAAGGGGATATGACCATTAGAGGACTCCTCGAAGGTGAATTTTAGACTGGAAGAGGCGATGAATCGTTGTTGAAGGTCACGTAGCTCCTGTGGGTCCTTCACACGCACGAAGATGTCGTCCACATATCTGCAGTAGACGGAGGGGCGGTTGGTAGTCAGGAGCTCTTCTTCGATGATGCCCATGTAAAAATTGGCAAAGAGGACTCCTAGGGGACTGCCCATTGCCACACCATCAATCTGCTGATACATGTCACCTCGCAGGCAGGTGAAGGGCGCCTCTTTGGTGCATATTTCCAGCAACGTCTTCAGGGCTGTTTCTGGGAGGTCTAAGGGCATGTTGTCTGGGCAGTGGTAGACTCGATGTAGGATGAGCTCAATGGTGCGGTCCACAGGCACGTTGGTAAAGAGACTCTCTACATCTAGGGAGGCGATGATATGATCGTCAGTAGAGGGGGCATCTCTTAAAATCTCCAGGAAGTCAGCTGACGAGGAAAGACTGTACTGGCTGGGGGTGTAGGGGGTCAGAAGTTTGTTCAAAGTCTTGGCAATTTGGTAGGTGGCGGTTGGGATCTGGGAGATGATGGGGCGAAGAGGGTTATCTGGTTTGTGGGTTTTGACTGTGCCGTAAGCGTACCCAGGGGAGAAGTCACCGATGAGTTTTTTAAGGTGGATCCCTCCTGTCTTTGCATTAATGGCGGTGTTGGTGGTGTTGGTTTTCCGCTTTATTTCCTCGGTGGGGTTACGGGTGATTTTCCGGAATTTTGTAGAGTCGCTTAGGATGTGGTCCATCTTCTGCAGGTATTCATCTTTGTCGTGGATGACCAGGCTGGCAGCTTTATCGGCTCGTCTGATTATGATATTATTATTTTCACGAAGTTGTTTAGCCGCTAAGATGTGGTTTTTGTTGATTAATCCGCTGTTGTGGGAACCGCGTGTTTTAGCGGCTTCGGCTAGTAAGGTCGGTTGTAGGTTGGGTGCGGTTGTGAGTTTCCCATCCTTCTCCAGTTTTTGGATGTCGTCCAGGAGAATCTCGAACTCTAGTCGTTTTCGGTGTGGTAGGGGTTTAGAGGTGTAGTGGCAATTGAGTCCTTTGTTGAGGAGTTCTTCTTGGTCGGGGGTCAGGTCCGTGTTGGTGAGGTTGATGTACCCTTTGAGGGGTCTGGGGAGTTTGATGCTGCCGCCATATAGTTTGGACAATTTCTTGATGGCGGTGCTCTACACTTTGCGTAGGTGCTGTGTATTCAGTTGTTTGAGTTTGGTGTTGATACGTTGTTTAACTGGTGCGTGGGCGGCTTCTTCATTCCATTGTTGTACAAGGGCGTCTCGCTCTTGTTGGAGCGATATATATATATATATATATATATATTGTATACTTATATACTGTACATACCGGTACTGCATGTATCCTCAAAAATCATCATTAGCTAATTTATACATATACTCGGAAATGAACGAAGCACATGGTGAATGGTTCAATATTTATTACACTGTTATGTTATCGAATTATAATTGAAGTTAATATAATATTTAGTAATACCAATGATAGTTTATAATAGTATTTCTCTTCATATGATATACTGTATATGTTGCGAGTTACTGTATAGTACAATAATCAATCAAATTGCTATTAATAATTTCCTTTAATTATATATTTTGTATGTACATACTAATAATATTGCATTAAATATCAGTATAAACTGTTTTTCTATGTAGCACCATCAACATTATTCATGAGGAAACTTACCCCAGGTTGATGGTTACCAGCAGGTCATAAGGATCTCCTTAACTCACTTGTGGGTGGTCTTTTAAAATAATATTCGTGTTTCAAAGGTTCAACTTGCCATCTTATAAGTCATCATCAGGATCGAGTCGAAACGTTAAAAATACTATAGATGTTTGTGATTACCCGGTCCTTCTCATTCTCCAATTACTACGATGTGAATCAACGTTAGTAGAATAAAATAAGGCTAAATTATAAAAAAGTAAAGTGAGGACTGTAAGTTGAATGTGAAAAATATACTGAAGGTATGGTTGTAATCAAATGCATGATCCGCCTATGTGTTCGGCTATTCCTAGGCTATCCTGCATTTCCCTTCAGCTTCCCGCTCCTCAACGTTATCGTAACTCATGCTTCGCCTATTCCTCTTATTATTTTTATCTTATAACCCCATCTTTAATCTCGTGCTCAGTTTTATTAAGTAGATCCTTGTGGAGAGTATAACATTTGTATATACATGCTGCAAACAACATAGAATATATTAACATAATAGATTATATTAACATCCTGTAAAGATACTACCGGCTAAGAGACTTCTTGCCACTACATCATAAAACAGATGACTGCATAATAATTATAAATACAGAATCACTTGCATGATGCTGAATGGATATTGAACATCATGAATGGCGCTAGAGAGGAACATTATGTAAAGATGTATCATGTAGGAAATATGTAGGAATGTGCAAGATTGCAGTAATATTATATATGTACAGTCTACGACAGAACTTGTTGTCATGGCCTGAGGCAATGTGTTAGTTCACTTATCTTTTAATAGATGGCCCTTTAATCGCTTCTAATAAAAGGAGGCAGGGTTAATATAGAGGTTGGAAGGAGGAGGAGTCAAATGTGTGTGTGTGTGTGTTCTTGAACAGCATGCAGAATAAGTTTATTTTAACATAACACACAGGCTATATTATTAGATTAACCCATGCTGGATCACAAATAAGTAACATACATCAGGTGTTGCGTTATTTATGGAATTTAATATACAGACAATCAAGGTTCTATCCTTCGAACTTCCCATTCCCCCCTCCTCCCCTTCTCTCTGCTGCCTTCCACACTCTCCCCCCTTCTCTCTTTTTCTCTCCCCCTTCTCTCTCCTAACCTAGTATATAAATGTCCTCATCATCGTGCTCAAAGCTGTCCATAAAAATCACTTTGGGGTTTTAATAATACTGTTATTTTTACCTTTACTGATTCTCAATTATTAACTCGTATTCTATTCTTTACCTTATACAATGTGTTATAGAAAATAAATAGATATGCTCCGTTGCAAAACACTCAAAATTGCCAACCTTTGCGTCCTGGTTAGTGTGAACAATCGTATAAATATATAAGTAATTGAAACGGGATGTTACAATCCACGCATCAAGACAAGTTGGATCACATTGTAATCTAGCTTGGACCAAATTATAACCAAATATATATATATATCATAAAGACAAGATAATATCGGCTCAGTTAGAGAAAACACTTTAGATGAGCCGAAACGTGTTTCTTTGTAATAAAATAAAATGTTGATATTAGAGTAAATATTTGTTTTCTTCCATACCACTATTCACAGCACTGTGGTTGACCAATTCATAATCTACCTTAACATGTAATATGACACGCTATGATTATTGCATTATACTTTTCTCAGTGGATTCTTAATTACTAGCTTAATTACTGTGGCTTCCCATTATCAGTGAACAGTTCGGCGTTACCCATTGTAATGATTTACTATAAAGTAAGTCATCGAATTGAACAATTAACGATAATCCAAGCAATCTGGTTATGTTGTTTTAAAATTGATATAAATTGTTTAGGCTTTTATATTTTTACTTCGAATTGTTTAAATTATCCTCCAAACATAATTAAAAGTATACTATAGCTCTGTGTATGTTACCTTGAATTTAATTTAATATGTATTATTTCACCATCATTATGTTATGGTGAACACTGGAAAAACATACACATTATATAATCTATATAAAGGGTTCTTAAATGTAAACATTTACAATTTATATTTATTCAATCAATATGATCTCCACCCACAAGCTACATCAACTACCTCCTGTATTCTCGTTGGAGCTGATTACAACATTTTCCAACTTATATTAGGGCGGCGACGGATTCCCCCCCCCCCCCCCCACCCCCGCTAGTTATCCTATTCCTAATCATTATATGTTAGTTATTTTAGTCATCCCTAAAATTTATTATGTATATGTAAATTCAAAACAATTGAACAGTATTAATCTGCGTATTTTAGAGGGTATCATTTACGTCCGAGAGAGAGAGAGAGAGAGAGAGAGAGAGAGAGAGAGAGAGAGAGAGAGAGAGAGAGGTGGGAGGGAGGGGAGAGAAAGCGAGTGAAGAGGGAGAGTTGGGGTGAAAGGGAGAGGGGGTGGAGGGGGAATGGGAAGTGCGAAAGATATAAACTGATTGTCTGTTTAAATTCCATAAGTAACGCAACACCTGATGTGTGTTACTTATTTGTGATCCAGCATGGGTTAATCTAATAATATAGCCTGTGTGTTATGTTAAAATAAACTTATTCTGCGTGCTGTTCTAGAACACACACACACACACACACACACACACATTTTACTCCTCCTCCTTCCAACCTCTATATTAACCCCGCCTCCTTTTATTAGAAGCGATTAAAGGGCCATCTATTAAAAGATAAGTGAACTAATACATTGCCTCAGGCCATGACAGCAGTTCTGTCGTAGACTGTACATCACTACACAATATATAGTATATCAATATAGTACACAAGTTCAAACAAAACATTACGGTACTTACACGATATATACAGTAGATCTAACAACAGTCTAGAGATACATATATTATAAAAAACGATTGTCATACATCAAATGTTCAGACATACAGTATAGAGCTGTCCACAAAAATAGCCAACACCTTTCATAATGTATTGCCTGTTGATGGTACTGAAAATTGTAACTAGATATACAGTATTCTTGATAGGTTGGTCCTAAATTATTGTTCACTATGACGCTTTCACACCAATACTTTGGTCTTTCACTTAGACCATAACACACACAGTACCGATGTATAACTAAGTCACTGTGACCATAACACTCTCAACGGTCCGGACGGTGTTCCTCCTGTTGTTCTCAAAAACTGTGCTTCCGTGCTGACTCCCTGCCTAGGCAAACTCTTTCGTCTCTGTCTATCCTCTAACGTCTTCCCTTCATGCTGGAAGTTTGCTCACATTCAACCTGTCCCAAAGAAGGGTGACCGCTCTCAACCCTCCAACTATCGTCCAATTGCTCGTATCTCTTGTCTTTCTAAAGTTTTTGAAACTATTCTTGCTTCCAAATTTCTTAAGCATTTCTCTTCTCATAATCTGCTCTCAGATCGCCAGTATGGCTTCCTTAAGGGTCGCTCTACTGGTGATCTTCTTTCATATCTTACTAACTCTTGGTCATCCTCCTTTCGGGACTTCGGTGAGACTTTTTCTATTGCACTAGACATATCGAAAGCCTTCGATAGAGTCTGGCATAAATCTGTAATTTCTAAACTACCCTCCTTCGGTTTCTATCCCTCCATCTGTGCCTTTGTCTCTAATTTCCTTTCCGGCCGTTCCATAGATGCGGTTGTGGACGGCCATTGTTCACTTCCTCACCCTATAAACTCCGGTGTTCCTCAGGGCTCTGTCCTATCTCCTATTCTCTTTCTAATTTTTATAAATGATCTCCTTAACTGTACCTTAATTCCCATCCATTCATACGCAGACGACTCAACCTTACACTACTCCATTAGTTTTTCAGAACGCCCCAGCCAGCAATCCCTCAACGACAAACGTAATGAAGCCATAGAACTCTTAAATTCTGATCTAAATACTATTTCCAATTGGGGCAGAGAAAACCTTGTTAACTTTAATGCTTCTAAAACCCAATTTCTCCATCTATCTACCCGTCAGGATCTCCCAGCGGACTATCCCTTATTCTTCAACAATACAAAAATCAACCCTTCATCTTCTCTCAATATTCTTGGTGTCTCTTTTTCTTCTGCTCTCATTTGGAAGGACCATATTACCAGTCTTGCTAAGGCAGCCTCCCAGAAGCTGGGTGTGCTCAACCGCCTTAGGGGGTTCTTTTCCCCTGCACAGCTTCTTGCTCTGTACAGGGGCATAGTGCGCCCTTGTATTGAGTATTGTTCACATGTGTGGGGAGGTTCCTCTCACACCGCTCTCCTAGACAAAGTTGAAAGGAAGGCCTTTCGTATCATTAACTCCCGTCCACTCACCAACTCTCTGCAATCTCTCTCTCTCCGCCGCAATGTTGCATCTCTCTCGCTATTCTATCGCTACTATAATAATCAGTGTTCCTCAGAGCTATCCCAGTGCATACCACCTCCTTTACGTAGGGCACGTGGTACCCGTCTTGCAACTCAATCCCACCCCTACTCTGTGCAACTCTCCAACCCAAGAGTGAAACGTTACTCTCAAACTTTCTTCTACTCAACATCTGAGCTCTGGAACTCTCTCCCAGAATCAGTCTTTCCCTCTTCCTATGACTTAAATTGCTTCAAACTCCGTGTGTCCAGGCATTTTGGCTCGATCGTCCCTTGATTTTGGCCCTGTCACTCTTTCAACTATGGGGGAGGCACTCGCTATAGGCAGTTATGCCTTTTGCCTCCCGCAATCACATAGAAAAAAAAAAACAAAAAACAACAACAACACATTGCTAAGTCACCGAGGCCATAACACTCTCAGCAACAACACGTTACTAACTTACTGAGACCATAACACTCTCAGCAACAAAACATTACTCACTGAAACCATAACATACTTAGCAGCAACATATTACTACTTCACTGAAACCATAACACTCCCAGTCATCAGCAACATATTACTACCTCACTGAAACTATAACACTGTCATCAAACACACATTAGTAACTCACCGAGACCATAACACTCTCAGCAGCATCACATTGCAATATCTCCCAACCCATAACACTGAGCTACAACACATTACTAACTCACTGAAACTATAACACTGTCATCAAACACACATTAGTAACTCACCGAGACCATAACACTCTCAGCAGCATCACATTGCAATATCTCCCAACCCATAACACTGAGCTACAACACATTACTAACTCACTGAAACTATAACACGTCATCAAACACACATTAGTAACTCACCGAGACCATAACACTCTCAGCAGCATCACATTGCAATATCTTCCAACCCATAACACTGAGCTACAACACATTACTAACTCACTGAAACTATAACACCGTCATCAAACACACATTAGTAACTCACCGAGACCATAACACTCTCAACAGCATCACATTGCAATATCTCCCAACCCATAACACTGAGCTACAACACATTACTAACTCACTGAAACTATAACACTGTCATCAAACACACATTAGTAACTCACCGAGACCATAACACTCTCAGCAGCATCACATTGCAATATCTCCCAACCCATAACACTGAGCTACAACACATTACTAACTCACTGAAACTATAACACTGTCATCAAACACACATTAGTAACTCACCGAGACCATAACACTCTACAACACATTACTAACTCACTGAAACCATAACACTGTCATCAAACACACATTAGTAACTCACCGAGACCATAACACTCTCAGCAGCATCACATTGCAATATCTCCCAACCCATAACACTGAGCTACAACACATTACTAACTCACTGAAACTATAACACTGTCATCAAACACACATTCGTAACTCACCGAGACCATAACACTCTCAGCAGCATCACATTGCAATATCTCCCAACCCCTAACACTGAGCTACAACCATTACTAACTCACTGAAACTATACACTGTCATCAAACACACATTAGTAACTCACCGAGACCATAACACTCTCAGCAGCATCACATTGCAATATCTCCCAACCCATAACACTGAGCTACAACACATTACTAACTCACTGAAACCATAACACTGTCATCAAACACACATTAGTAACTCACCGAGACCATAACACTCTCAGCTACAACACATTAGTAACTCACCGAGACCATAACACTGTCATCAAACACACATTAGTAACTCACCGAGACCATAACACTCTCAGCAGCATCACATTGCAATATCTCCCAACCCATAACACTGAGCTACAACACATTACTAACTCACTGAAACTATAACACTGTCATCAAACACATTAGTAACTCACCGAGACCATAACACTCTCAGCAGCATCACATTGCAATATCTCCCAACCCATAACACTGAGCTACAACACATTACTAACTCACTGAAACCATAACACTGTCATCAAACACACATTAGTAACTCACCGAGACCATAACACTCTCAGCAGCATCACATTGCAATATCTCCCAACCCATAACACTGAGCTACAACACATTAATAACTCACTGAAACCATAACACTGTCATCAAACACATTAGTAACTCACCGAGACCATAACACTCTCAGCAGCATCACATTGCAATATCTCCCAACCCATAACACTGAGCTACAACACATTACTAACTCACTGAAACCATAACACTGTCATCAAACACACATTAGTAACTCACCGAGACCATAACACTCTCAGCTACAACACATTAGTAACTCACCGAGACCATAACACTCTCAGCTACAACACATTACAAACTCACCGAGACCATAACACGCTCAATAGCAACTCATTAGTAAGTCACTGGAGTCCCGACAAACAGCCTCCAGACAACACATTATTATGTCAACAAAGCCTCGACCTTGCTCACAAACAACGGTATTAATTATATACGCTTCATACCACATTGAGGTTAGAGCTTACAATACCGTCTTGGAACCGGAACTTCCGGAAGGTATGTTAACGTTGTTCTACTTTTCAATAAAATAATGCATTTTTATCTCTATCTATCTATTGCCTGACGCCGTGATCCCCGAAGGGATGGCCACGAACGAACCGCCCCCATGCACCTCTGTCCCCAGACAGTCGACGCCCCTCCCCCCAACCAGCTCCGCCTTCGTTCATGTAGTTCCTCACTCCATCCTTCCACCTCATATTCGGTCTACCTCTCCCCCTCTGTCCCTCCACCTCGCTCTCGTACACCCTCTTAGTCATTCTCTCGCTTTCCATACGTTCCATATGGCCGAACCATCTCAAGTTGTTCCTTTTCACACTTTCCAGCACATCTACCTCCACACCACACCTCCTTCTTACTTCCTCATTAGTCTGTCTATCCCTCCATGTAACTCCGCACGCACTCCTTAAGTAATTCATTTCCACTGCTCTCACTCTTGGTCTGAGTCTCTCAACCAACGTCCATGCTTCGCTTCCGTAAGTCAGTGTCGGGATTACCACACTGTCATGCAAGGACTTCTTCACTTCCATACTGACCACCCTATTTCTTGTTACTGCTTTTAGCGTTCCTACAACCCTCTTCCCCTGTTGTACCCTCTCCCGCACCTCTTCATCCATAGTCCCATCTTTACTCAACACACTGCCCAGATACTTAAAAGAGTTGACGATCTCCATAGCCTGACCGTTCAGCTTCACCTCACACTCTGTGACTTCACCCCTTTCGAAGACCATAACCTTGCTCTTCCCCGTATTTACCTTCAAATTCCGTTTTTCGCACACTGTTCCAAACTCATTTACCAGACCCTGCAACTCCCATTCATTATCACTCATCAGAACTGTATCATCCGCAAACAGCAGTATAGGTAGCTTCCACTCAATTCCCTCCCTTTTCAGTGATACACCAACATCCACTGCTCTTGATAGTATTTCTTTCATAACTCCATCCATATATACAGTAAACAACCACGGGGACATCACACACCCCTGTTTCAAACCAACATTCAGGTCAAAGAACTCGCTCTGCTCACTCTCCACACGTACTGCCGCCTTTGCACCCTCATACATGCTCTTCACTGCTTTCAGCAACTTGCCCTCTACTCCGTATATTCTAAGTACTTTCCACAAATTGATTGAATGGAAAATAAAATAACAAAAACTCATGGTGGTAGTAGTAGTAGTAGTAGTAGTAGTAGAGTAGTAGTAGTCCAGACTTGGCAGAGGAAGGACGTGTGTTGGTGACCTCCCGCAAGGATTATAGTCAACAGTAGTGAAGGAGTGGAAGGGGAGAGGTGGGAAGATAATCAACAGAAAGGCGAAGACCAGGACATTCGACATTGATAACAGGAAAGTGATTCTATAAATATATAATAGAATGCTGAGCAAAATTCAACTCTAAATTTATCAGTGAGCCTGCTTTGAAAGGGAAGGGCGCCCTTGGTCAAGCCCTGGCATACGAGGGGAACCGTTAAGGGTAGTGACCACAACCATAAAACAAAACGGTCACCAACCACCCAATACACCCTCCTCCCCTCACTTCACCCCACCCCTCCCCTCCCTTCCCCTACCCTGCCTTCCCAACTCCACCGCCCACCACCTACCTCCCACCGCCCACAGCCCAGCTCCACCATCGCTTCTCCACATTCGTTCCACATCGCCAGACAACCTTCACAAGAGACGGAATAAGAGCCAGTGAGTGATATAGAGAATACGGTAAAGGATAGTAAATATGCGGAAATCATATCCCGCCAACGAAATTTGTGAAAACTATTATAGAAAGGGACCGGTGAGTGTATCCTGAGTGTGTGGTGATACCATGGGAAAATAGACAGATTTTCTTTACTACGAACTGCATATTAGTAACTTCCCCTAACCTCATCCCCCTAATGGTTTCTTTATAGCTATTGTCCATCCATCCATCCATCCATCCATCCATCCATCCCATCTCAATACCTCTTATCCTCCACCCCCACTTCTCCCCGTTCCCCCACGTGTACCACCCCCTCTCGCTCCCCCTTCATCCCCTCCCCCCTCCCCCACACCCAATCCACCCCTCCCATAAAACTGGAGGGAACACTTGACACCTCTCTCTCTCTCTCTCTCTCTCTCTCTCTCTCTCTCTCTCTCTCTCTCTCTCTCTCTCTCTCTCTCTATCTCAATAACGGAAGGCAATCATGCATCAGATACGTTTCTCTCACAATTAATCAATATAGATACTCATATATAAACCTATCATACCTTTCTCGTTCTCGCTATCGTTTACTCTCCCTAAAATTAACATTAAAATAAGTAAAAATAAGAGCACACCTGTCGCACCTAATATCTCTCTCTCTCTCTCTCTCTCTCTCTCTCTCTCTCTCTAGATCATAAAATAAAGGAGAGTGAATCTATGAGTCATAGTAGGGTACGGAAACAACAAGAAAAACAGTGACCGCAAGGGGATAATCTTACAGTCGAAAACTTCTGAGATATACAGGCTGGATAGGTAGGCTAAATAGGACTCTCTCTCTCTCTCTCTCTCTCTCTCTCTCTATTCTTTTGGATTAAGACAGCCTAAGCAGCGCTTATCTCTCTCTCTCTCTCTAGCTCTCTCTTTAGCTCTTTCTCGCTACCTATCTATCTATTCTTTCGCAGTAATCTCATTCTTAACTAATTCAATCTCCACAATACCTAATATCCTATCTTCTCATTAACCAAGGTCTAAACCTTTATTGATAATACAACTTCTACAACTACCGCTGCTATTAGTACTGCTAACATTACGGAAGCCAAAATCTGCCTAGTTGTCCTATCTAGCCGCTTACTCAGTGTGTTTATGTCACGTAATAACACCAAATTGTTCACATACAACACAACCTAATATATACATCCCACCAGCCAGCCAGGGGGAATATCAAATATGGCATACAACAACACCGATAGGGAATACACACTCTAGTACAAAATAATCTAGGCACACATACCGAAAAATATTTGGTTGTTTTTACGGAAGTTACGGGCCGGTACTGTAAATAAGATAAATTAAGTTTTGGAAAAAAAAGAAAAACAGAAGCTAAATAGTCTTAGTGTAAAGCGTAAAAGACATTGCAAGAGAACAGATGGAAGTGTTATAAGGGTATAATGGAGGATGATGAAAGTTTAGATGAAACCCTATCACAAAGGTCAAAGACTAACAAGTGTTGCATCTGTACAAAGAATGAGCATACATGTACAAGATGCAAATGCGTGCACAAAAAAAAAGGATGCATAAACTGTAATAAAGGTTCCCGGTGTCCCAACCCTTATAATAGTGTAATAACAGAGGAAGGGGCGGCAGCCAGTGCCCAGAGAGTGCGAAGGGATGAAGATGACGGGACACAACACGGCGATGGGCAACAACCCGACAGAGCATGTGGAGGTGCGGGACCCTCAGGGGGCCCGAGAGAAGGGCGGCAACCACATGACATGGTGGGTGACGGTGAGCCCAGCGGAGTCCAAAGTCCCGGAGACGAGCACCGAGATGCTGGAGAGGAGGGTGGTGTGCAAACAAGGCTAAATATAGCTGGTAGAAACGACGATATGCCACGCAACGAAGAGCCCCGAGAAGCACACAGGGAGGTGGGACCACAGAGGGAAGCAGCCCTGGAGAGACCCGCAGAAGTTGATGGCAGAGGAGGACCCCTTCAATGGAAAGGACTACGGGGAGAGGAGGTAAAAATGTGGACAGAGGCAGCTTACTCAGAAATTGTAGATTGGTCTGCACACAGTTTATTCAACCCACCTAAATGTGACGCCACCACCAAACTGTTGACAGAGATGAAAAAGCTCATTTATAACTATGTCTATGACAGACCTTTAGCCCCGTATGCTCTCAAGTTATTTTTCAGCATTCCACATCTCTTCTTGCAAAAAACTCACCGCAATTCTAGACAAGCGGAAAATGTAACAGCGCTAACAAATAGAGTGAAACTGTGGAATGATAACAAGATGGATGACTTACTCAGTGAAGCCAGAGCATTACAAGAGAGACAAGGCAGACGGCAACACAAAAGAGAAAACACTGAGGACAAGGCCAGGAGATTCGGCGACCAGATGAGACAAGGTAAAGTGGCACCTGCAATACGATCGCTGACAAAGGAGGCAGCTAGTGGGCTGTTGCCTATCACAAGAGATACCATCAAGCTGCTGGAAGAGAAACATCCGCAACCTAGTATATCCGAGAGTCAGAAGCTAGAGGGGGCTTATATACCACCGAACCCCGTCATCTACGAACAAATCACAGGCGAGAAGATTTGGAAAAAGGCTCTAGGGACATAAGGCAGTGCAGGACCCTCAGGGATGGATGCAAACGGTTGGAGAACAATTCTGAGCAGCACACTTTTCGGAGTTGCAGCGACCGACTTACGCAGGGCGCTGGCAGATCTTGCAAGAAAAATGGCCACTCAAGATTGTCAACACTTGGAGGCCTACACAGCTTGTCGTCTAATACCATTGGACAAGAATCCAGGGTGCAGACCTGTAGGGGTGGGTGAAGTGTTGAGAAGAATCATCGGAAAATGCATAATGGAGGTGGTGAAGGACGATGTGCGGTCAGCGGCTGGAAAACTCCAAGAGTGTGCTGGCCACCAAGCAGGGGGAGAGGCAGCAATTCATGCAATAAGAGAAATATATGAGCAAGAAGAATGTGAAGCCGTGCTGTTAGTGGATGCATCAAATGCCTTTAACACCATCAACAGAAAGACAGCAATTCACAACATCAAGGTAAAATGCCCCAGCTTAGCCACCTATGTAGAGAATACCTATAAACAGCCTGCAGACCTCTTCATAGTAAACAACCAAAACTCACGACGTGGAACGGCACTGAAATCAATGGAAGGAACCACACAAGGGGACCCAGTAGCAATGGCGATGTACGCATTAGGTCTCTCGGTGTTGCTATCATTAACAAGACATGAGACGACACATGTTAAGCAGGCGGCCTATGCAGATGATCTCACTGGAGCAGGGAAAGTCAATGATCTCAAGAGCTGGTGGGAGCAAGTATCACAAGTGGGACCAGAAATAGGATACTTTCCAAATGCTATTAAGTCTATACTGATAGTAAAAGCAGAACATTACGAAAATGCCTTAGAAGCTTTCAACGGTAGTGAAGTGGTCGTAACAAAGGACGGACAGCGTCATCTAGGGGCAGTGATTGGCACAGAAGAGTTCAAGAAGCAATACATGGAAGAGAAGGTCAGAGAGTGGGTAAACGAAATAGAAATACTAGCCAAAATTGCAAAGACGGAACCACAGGCTGCATATTCGGCATTCACATATGGGGTCAAACACCGCTGGACCTACTTGATGCGTACCATTCCAAACGTGGAGAAGATGCCATCAGAGACAAACTCATCCCAGCTTGGATGAAGTCCCACACCCCAAATGCTACAGAGAGGGAGTTGCTCGCACTTCCTCCTAGGTTAGGAGGGCTTGGAATCATCAATCCGGTGAGGAGGGCGACAACGGAACATGAGAACTCAGTAAAGATAACAGAATCTCTCACTGAACGCATCGTAGCGCAAGATCCTGACGGCGAAGTGGACCAGGCGGACATCTACAACATCAGAAAGACCATCACGTCAGAGAGGCAAACTCACAGAAAAATGACCTGGCACAATTGATGCGACAACTTTCCCCGAGACTAACAAGAAAAGTACAAATAGCACAAGAAACGGGTGCTTCAAATTGGCTGACAACACTACCAATCAAGGCAAAAGGCTTCAATCTAAACAAACAAGAATTTAATGATGCTATTGCACTGAGGTATGATTGGCCGATTGAAGGACTGCCCGATCGATGCGTTTGTGGAATCAACAACGATGCAGACCACAGCATGATATGTAAGAAGGGAGGATTCATCAGCATCAGGCACGATGAAGTAAGAGATGTAACGGCGAACATGCTCAGGGAGGTGTGTCGAGATGTGGTGCGCGAACCATCACTCATTCCCTTGGAGGGAGAGATCTTGCAGCACAGTACGGCCAACACATCCAACGAAGCACGAGTGGACGTTAGTGCAAGAGGTTTTTGGACAAGAGCACAGCGAGCATTCTTTGACGTAAGAATATTCGACCCAATGGCCCATAGCTACAGCGGGCTGTCTCTGGAGGCTGCACACAAGAGGAATGAACAAGAGAAGGTCAGGGCATATGGGGAAAGGATCTTAAATATCGAACATGGCAGCTTTACCCCACTAGTCTTCACCACATCTGGAGGGATGGGACCTAGGGCCCAGTGCTTCTATTCAAGGCTTGCAGAGATCATCGCAGAGAAGAAGAAACAGCCCAGGAGCCACGTTGTAGCCTGGATGAGGTGCCGTCTATCTTTCTCGTTGCTCAGATCAGCACTACTATGCCTGCGGGGAACAAGACTGTCTGCACCTCAACCAGCGACGGTGGCAGAAGTGGACTACGAGGCAGCAGTGGCAGAGGGTCGCATAGGAAGGAGACTGGATTGAAGTTGCATGGTGTTGAATAGTAATATCTGATGCTTGTAAAATAAAATGTATGAACAATATTAAATAAAAACCAATGTAGTAGTAGTAGTAGTAGTATCACCACAATTATTGTTATTATTACATTACAGGCTCGCCATACAAGTATTTTTCTACAGGCTACAGGTACAAAACTACAAGTATTTATATTTTAAGATTCCATATTGGTGAAACTTGTGAACTTTGAATGAAATAAACAATGAAGAGTAGTAGTAGTAGTAATAGTATACTAGTATACCTGATACTTGAAAACATAAAGGCAATGCAAAGTGATATTTTATCTAGGCTAGCAAAGACCTTTACAGAGAACACACATCAGCCCAGAGTTATGTAGTAACTTTTCTCCCTCGTTGCTTGTGTGAGCACTGTTGTGTCTAAGGTGAAAAACAAATTCTACACCCAACAGCCGTCGCAGACACGGTCTACAAGATAGCGGTGGCAGTAAGTAGCATCGGGATGTGACGTGACTGATATCGCATAGCATAGTTGAGGAATAGGTTGATAATTGATATATGTAACGGAAAGTGGATGATTGAAGGAGAAGGATGGTTGGGGACGAATATTACTGGTGTGACTGGGGCCACTTTAACTATTATGATAAACATATAATGCAATTTCAAATAGCTAATTCAATGGAGGTGTATTCTGGATATATGTAATATCATTTTACATAACACTACTATAGAACGCCATGGAGCTCACTGTTACAGTTAACAATATATATATATATATATAAAGAGAGAGAGAGAGAGAGAGAGAGAGAGAGAGAGAGAGAGAGAGAGAGAGTATTCGTTCGATAAATACAGCACTACAGATCAGATTCTCGAACAATCACTTGGCTGGCTGTCCACATCAAACGTGAAGGCAATTTGGGCCCAAGTCAAGGTGGTCCCGGTAACACGGTTTGGGTAACTGACCAAAACTGACTTATTATATTAGTATAGGTGGCTGACTGGTTATCCTGTATAGTGATGGAAGAATCCATGGTATTGACTGAATACATTTGATTGAGTTGCAGGGTATAGCTATACTAGACTTTAAACTAGTTTAATAGAGCCAGTTAAATATATATTGCACTGGAATATATATTATATGGTGAAACCTTGAAATGATAATAAGTGTGACTAATCTGCTGACAATTATTTAAATTATCTAAATCAAAGGACAGTAAACACAATGATATTATACCTATGTACTAGGTCAATTAATGAAGGATTATCATTATTAATATATTGCATAATTATGAATATAGAACATAATTGCCTCATGTTTATCCCAATTAGTTATGAGATTTTAAAACTGTTTTGTGCCATTTAGGTGTCGATTATTTCGCGTAGAGCAATAATTGCGAGCCTGCAATTAATGAGGACATGGCCACTGGGCGGGGCATTTTTCTACCAACAAATGCACAAATTCATCTGGAATGGGTGTTTTAGGGGGAAATTTAAAGCATGATGAAGGTTTAGGGAGGCAACTAAAAGACACAAAATATAATTAGGACAATATGTAAACACATAAGTAAAAACCTCCCCTTAATGGGTAAAATTGGTGACATTATGTTCACTAATATGACACAGTGTATATCGCTCCACACTGTTTGGTGCTGTGAGGTATTACGGATGTGTACCAATGACAAAGCTGTGTTATGCCTCCTTCAGTATGCGATAACATGTGTCTTTATTTTATGCTGGCTGTCACTAGACGATGTTATTCAGTTGGAGAAGGTTATCTGATAATTTATGGTACCTTACCTCTTGGATTCCGAAAGTTGAGTTAGACTGTCTAATGTTAGTCAGAGGAAGTATACAAACAAATATCATGTTTAATAACATTTGATTGGTTGGAAGGAAGTGAACATTGCCGTATGTGTTTCTGAAATAAATGAGACAAGTATTAATATAACGAAATATGTTTATCATATATATAAAATTGTTACAACATATGAAAATCAATTGTAATATAATTTATATATAATATATACTGTATATATATATATATATATATATATATATATATATATATATATATATATATATATATATCTATCTATCTATATGCTCAGGCCCAATCCCCATTTTGGGGGTAGCCGACTCAAGACAGAGCAAGAACAGGGAAAACACAAAAACAACATAAAACAAAAAATAAACACTGATAAAAAACACAAACTCACACACATCCTGGTCACCCAGGAGAAGACCCAGAGACCAGGGTTACCAAGGTCGCTCCAGCACTCCCCCGGCCCCTGACCACCCGGAGAGGTTCCGATCTCGGCAGGCAGACATGCAGCGGAGCCCAAGCCACAAGCCCTCCCACCACACTTCCAGGCACATATATATATATATATATATATATATATATATATATATATATATATATATATATATATATATACAGGGTGTCCCGCGAGTTTTGTCAAATACTTCCAGAGATGAAAGATTAAGTAATTCTAAGTACAAACTGTTATATACACAGGCTTTTGGGGGCATTGTTTTGTAGTTATGGACCCTTAAAGTCGGCATTTTGGTGTTTTTTGTAGTTGCTAACCCTGTTCTTCTTCAATAAAATGAGGATAGGAAAAAAAACTATAAAGAGTATTATGAAGCATGATATCAATACTTCAAACTGAATATTACAAGAAACCAACAAAACTTAATTTTAAGCTCCTCATCACGGAAAGAAGAAAGGAGCTACAGAGGATTTTTTGGGTGTTTTCTGTCAGTTTAAACCCATTTTCCGAGTAATGGAAATGAATAGCGATAACGTTAAATACTGTATGATGGTGAATGGTATCAATACTTCATGAAAACACCAAACAATCCTCTGTAGCTTCTTTCTTCTTTCCGTGATTAAGTTTTGTTGGTTTCTTCTAATATTCAACTCCATGCCAACGGAATATGAAGTACGATATAGGGACATTTTTGGTGTCAGTTTAAAGTATTGATATCATGCTTCATAATACACTTTATAGTTTTTTTTCCTATCCTCATCTTATTGAAGAAAAACAGGGTTAGCAACTACAAAACACACCAATATGCCGACTTTAAGGGTCCATAACTACAAAACAATGCCCCCAAAAGCCTATGTGTATATAACAGCATTTACTTAGAATTACTTAATCTTTCATCTCTGGAAGTATTTGACAAAACTCGCGGGACACCCTGTATATATATACCGGTACCGGTATATATATATATATATATATATATATATATATATATATATATAAATGTTTTCCTATATTGGTGATACATTAAACAAATGTTTTTGTGCCTGATGTATATATAATCATGTTATAATTTCGAAGTCAATATCGATCAGAGTGTAATATGTAAATAGTGAAAAGAAGTGAAGTCTGAATGAGTTAGTGTTCGTTGAGCTAATCGCCGTATATACACGATTATTGATTAACTCTATTGTATGAATTAATGTATATTACATAATTGCGGTTTCATATTTCTTGTTTGAAATATACACGGATTACAGAGTGCAAGGTTAATATTCAGTACCTTTGTCATTATAGACACTTATCACATATTAACTGAACCCATACAAGAAGGACGTCGCTCAATGCAAAAGTATTAAACCAGTCATAATCATAGCTGATCCCTAATACGATTTAGTAATGTATTCTGAGCAAAATTTATATTTATACTAATATAGACATATCAAATGAACCAGACCTGCTAACCATTAGATGGAACATCAGTTAAAGCTGATGACAAATAGTTTGTTTTATTATTATTGGGACATCAGTTAGGCAAGTCAATTATAACCATAATATTAACCCATCGTTTCAAACTATTCCAACATACTATTTTGACGACTTGTCCTTATCATAATATTAAGTGTTTCGTAAAGTTCATATATATAGTAATATTTTTGTTTTGGGATTCCAAATTGACAGAAGGTGAACATTGATCATTCTTCTTTATGTATATGGCCTCTGACCTGAGATAGAAGCCATTTATGATGGTTCGCCTGCCAGACCAACACAGGAAAAGTCATAACCAATTTTCCAAAGACCCAAATGTTCGTCATTATTTGCTAGAGTGAGTTGTGCCGCTGAATGGTCAAGTCAAAATGTATCAAGGCGAAAACTTACCTTCAGAAAATCCGCGGTGAAATTTAAATGTTCAATACCTGATTGGGCAAAAGATGCGGAAATTGGGTCCATATGAAGACACCCGTTATCATCCAAATATATGATGACAAAAATTAGCCTGGGACTTACTTCTCTTGTTAACTCTCCATGTCACCAATGAAAGTATCAGTTGCTCTTGTATACACAGTGCAATATTTTAGTCTATACAGTAGTATACCTAAATATAAAATCGTTGAACCATTATCTAGCTGTAATGCAAATTATTTAGTAAATTTCATTATAACTAACTAATAGCAAATCATCAACCAAACCCATTACATAGTACATAATATAAGCAATGTTTACCATAAATCCCAGTTCTACCTAATAACTCGCCGTCCAATATTCTGGATAGATGAACGATCCATTCCCCCACCTCCTAGATACAATATGTTTACTGACACTCCTACAGCTTACACCATCACCTCGACACAGTCACGGGGAAATGTATTGGTTATCAATAACATGGGTCCGAGAAGCGAGGATGTATACTTACATAATTCAAATATAGTGAATATTGTACAGACAAGCACATGGTTCACAGCAAGGTTTTGCCCTTGCGAGATAATTCAGTTTTGCAACTAACCCCTTCTATACCAGCGACGTATTCTATATTTGATTTAAGATACATTTAGACGATTTGATGAAGCTTAGGAATGATATATGGTAGCTACAAGGATTAATTGAGATATTTTGCAGCCTTTTTACGTTCTTCCTCAGCTGAATATAATCGTTGTTAGAGTAAAATAACAAGGACATAACCAGTACTGAATGGGTTAAACGATTAATACGTATTTATTCACGGAGAGTGTCACACTTGTGCATTACACTTGTGTCAAACATATTGGTATTCATTTATGTAACTAAAATGTTTTACAGTTAACGAACATTCTTTTGATATGAAAGAGGATCATTAACACATTACGAGCGGCCTATGCGGTTTATTTATATGTACCGCCCAGCGGGGTGTTTTTAGCCAAAATAGGGCTGTTTACGTGATCATTTTCATGCCTAAATAAGACCCAGAACGTAAAACAAGTACCTATCCCTGAAAGGGCATAAACAGAGCTTTCCAATGACACCATAACGATCCTTTTATGATGGCTAGTTTTCTTGCAATAACCGTGCAACGCGAGTGCAAAAAGCATGTAATTCGGTACTTTCCCATATAATTCAGTATGTAGCGAGTGAGAGAGGGAGGAGGGAGCTGAGATTCGTGTCAGTAGGTTCGCCGCGGTGGTCTGGAGCAGTCATACACTCGCTAGTCTCCTGCCACCACTTGTCTCTCTCTCTCAGCAACATTACGTGCTGAAATTGCCACTCGACCTATGTCGAGCGCCGCCACATAGTCCAGCTTTATTTAACTCGACTTATGTGGTGAGCCGCTAATTAAGGGTTAAAGACGCCCAGCCAAACTAGTTATACAGCTGTATATGCATTTGAATGCGATTAGGAATGGGAAGAATATGAAAGAAGCTTAATGTATTGTATATATAAACAACAGATGGCAAAGGTCTGTTTACACGTCAATTAAATGTAGCTCATTTAATGAAATACCTTAGTTGCTTAGAGAGAGAGAAATAAAGAGAGAGAGGAGGAACCTATCCACTATTGAACATCAAAATACCCTGTTCAAAACGTATGTATGTATGTATGCGTCTGTCTGTGTGTGTGTATGAGTGTGTGTGTGTATGATTGAAACTCACGACCACAGTATCCCCGTACCACATACGGCCACCATAATAGTTTACAACACACTTGTCCACGGCGGTCGGTCACTTGCGACAAATGGACCGGTGGAACGATTTCCGGAATTGATGTTGACCAGGAGGTCATTAAGGCTGATGGAAGGTGACCTGGCTGGGAGACAGATCATCATGACCCCTGGCTGGTTATGTGTGGTCAGCCATGTAAGAAGCTAATGACAAGTACGAAAGTATACATTCTTGCTAACCTCCCGAGAATCACGTACTGTATTATAATGCTTGATGTCTAGGATCATAGGATTAGTTACACACACACACACACACACACCCACCCACACCCACAACCACAAACACACACACACACACAGATAATAATAATAATAATAGTTCTTAAAGCTAGCGCATGCTAAGCTAGCTAACGATAGCTCAATAAGGCCGATTAGGCGTTAGATCCAACCCCTGATATATAATCCCGTCGAACAAAGAACACATATACCCTCCAGAGTTATATCTGCGATAGCGGGGTATCTTAACTCTCAGTATCTATGTGCTTCTACTATAGGCTGATGTTATCTGAAACAGCCTATTACCTATAACATATGGTTGCTTAGTTATGGTACACAAGGAAAAGATTGTTAACTTAATTAAATCACAAGAGTGATCTAATGCAAACAAGAAGGTTTACTTAACGTTACTTTAATCAATAATATCTGTCACTCCTTTATGAAAGAAAGTGTTGTAAAGTCCTCAAGCACCGAACAAGGAATATTCTGAATAATGTCGGATGCTACTAAGAAGAACGTATCGGAAATGGAACCACAAAATAGCAGGAGGCAGGACAATGCACGTGTAGGCTAAATACACAAAAAGGCTGGACATATAATGTTATTGGACACAAGAATATTATAAGCGGTGCAACTGTAATAATGCTCGCCACGAAAAAGTAGTACTCCTATTAACAAAACCGGTCTATGCTGGTTGTTTCTCTCTACAGCAACCTAGACCTCAAAATGCGTGTGTAAAAATAATGGGTATGCATAAAAGAGTATATGATCTAAATCCAGCTAATGTCTACCCGGGTTAATAAAGTCTAGCTGGGATGCGCAAAGGTACAGAATTCTGGTGGAGCAAGGCAGCTCCTAGCCTAGTGTGGACCTTGGGTCTGTGCGGCCTGATTACGTTAATATGAAGAGGTGCTCTCTTGAGGATTCTCGATCACAAGTATCGCGTATCCTCCTGGTGACCCTCAAAAGTAAAAGCAAATAGAGTTAGAACAGTGTTGGGTGGATTAGGCAAGCAGCCCTCACGTCTCCGTCTAAACTTCAAGGTACACAGACAAAAGATCCACCCAGGTAACCCAAAGAATCCGTAGTGTCGTGTAGCTCAAAAGTAGCCTACACACATTGAAAACACCAACAGCAAGGTACCTGATCCCTAGTCTAGCATTATTTAACCCTGTAGAAACATTAGTGATTGATGGAGACAGTCTGAGCAATACAATCTCCCAAAAAGACGATGACTATCTTCAACCTTAATCTAGTACATAAGAAATGTGAGATCCATCATATAATACAGTCTGGCCACCAATTCAAGGTGTGGATGCAGAGGACCAGAGGGGAATTGATATTAATAAAAGGTGAGGAAGTAGTGGAAATGATAGAGGCAGTAGGAGAGAAAGATTCTAAGACAAGAGTGTGGGACAGTTCAAGGGAGATGCTTAGAGTATGCTGTCTGGGAAGGATCTGACAAGGATATTCCCATGGACCTCCTGGCTGGAGTCCCAGTTCGCAAGAATGGCACGAGGGTGCGCGACAGTCGCCCAGTAAGCAGCCGCGTAGTAGGCAGTGTTAGGCAGGAGGCAACGAATCCCGCGAGGCCTATGTAAGGGGGCCAGCCACGCGCCGCACTCACTACCAAGTCACACCACCTTGTCTCTCTCTCTCTCTCCCTCTCCCGCTCGCCTTCCCATCATTCAATTACTTAACACAATACTTTCAATTGACTAAATAAAATAGAAAGGATTGTGACAGACGAAAATAAAGAACAGTTCTGAACTGTCTGCAACACAAGCTCGAGAAGGATAGTACACAATGATAGATAGACTGTAGCTATATTCTCTGCCTTGGCGAGTCCTAGCGAGTAAGCCATGCGGTTCTGGGGGAAGCGGTGAGCGTCACACCCCACCCAAGATTTTTAAGAGGCTCCAACTATAAGCTCTAAATCTGACACGCAGAACCCATACAAAATTCGCCACTCCTAGCCACCCAGCGACAATGAAATGTAAAGCATAGTTCTCATCAAAATAACACATTATAAAAATTAACAACCCTTCCCAACACATTAGATTAAATTACATAGTTATGCTCATAAGAGCGAGCTTCACTAGCCCAGCCTTCTGAGAGGAGTACAACTCAGAATTTCTGCTATAACATACTTAAACAAAATTTAACTCTCAAAGAAAGAGTTTTTATAGGATTTTTATATTTTTAATATGTTTATGGCGGCTGCACTACAGGGGCAAGCCGCCTAGTTTTTACTTCTATACCAACACAGCAACTCCTACTTTACGACCCAATACGCTGGGCTACACACGCGAGCCAACAAGCACCAGACGTAAACATACTAATCAAACCAAAGTAGGAGGCTACCCTTGTGATGATCTACCCCGGGTCTTCGACCCTCGATAAGTAATCTGCAATCACATTCTCAGAACCGGCAATATGGCGTATGTCTAGGTTGTATTCCTGCAACATTAATGACCACCTGGTCAGCCTCATATTCCGGTTATGGAATTGATTCAGGAACTTGAGGGGGTGATGGTCGGTGTAGATCACCACAACTGGTCCATAGGCTGGAACATACACCTCAAAGTGCCTGAGCGCTAGCACAATCGCCAGCAGTTCCTTCTCAACTACTGAATAGTTCTTATGCGCCGAGTTGAACTTTTTTGAGAAAAAACTGACTGGGTGCTCCAGCCCTTCTTCGTCTGATTGCATCAGAACGGCACCAGCCCCCACACCACTGGCATCAGTTGCCAGCTGGAATGGTCGGCTAAAGTCCGGGGCCCTGAGGATTGGGGGAGTACACAACAGGTGTTTTACTAGCAAAAAAGCCCTCTCACACACAGGCGCCCACTTAAACTTTCTATCTTTGGCCAATAGGTCCGTCAGAGGAGCCAGCACAGTAGAATAGCCCTTTATAAAGCGGCGGTAGTAACCAATCATGCCCAAAAACCTCATGATCTGCTTCTTGGTGGACGGCCTGGGGAAGTGGTAAATAGCCAATATCTTGTTCTGTGGGGGGCACACCTGGCCCAAACCCACCATGAACCCCAGATACTGCACGGTAGCCCGCACAAAATCACACTTTCCCAGGTTGACCACCAAGTTTGCCTCGCTTAATTTCTTAAATAGGGATTCTACATGTTCACAGTGGCTCTTGAAATCGTCATCGTAGATAATGACGTCATCCAGGTACACGGTACAGTTCGGAATGTCAGCCACCAACTCGTTCATCAAGCTTTGGAAGGTCGCTGGTGCGTTCTTTAGACCGTACGGCATGACATTACAACGATATGTAGCACCATCCACCACAAAACCACTCACCTCTCTCGCCCGTTCAGACAAAGGCACCTGCCAGTAACCTTTTACCAGGTCCACCTTGGTCAAGAACTTGGACCTGCCAATCTTGTCTACACAGTCATCGACCCAGGGAAGAGGATATGGGTTGGTGGGAGTCAAGCCGTTTAGCCTGTGGTAATCAACACAGAAGCGCACCTTGCCATCCGGCTTAGGTTGCAGCGTTACGGGAGATGTCCACTTTACTGCCCCCTTCTCGATCAGTCCCTGTTGCAACATATACTCCAACTCTGCCCGGAGGGCCGGAAGTTTAATAGGGGGCACCCTATAGGGCACTGATTTGAAGGGTGGGTGGTCTCCGACGTCAACGTCGTGCACCTCATGAGTAGTGAGGCCTGGGTGTTCAGCAAATACAGTAGGGTATAAACCGAATAGGCGCTCGACAGCCACACGCTGTTGCTCAGGTAGGTGTTGCAAAGCCTCATGAGCCGCCTGTCTCGTGTTTCCCGCCCACTGATCTGCAGAAACATGATAATCCCAGTTGTCATCCACCTGCGCATGACTGTCCCGTTCTCCTTCTCCATCTTGACTGCTGAAAGTCATCACGGGGACAGTGAGAGGCTCAGGTGGGCGCCTCACATACTCCTTCATCAGGTTGACGTGACATAACTGATTCCTCTTACGCCTGTCTGGAGTGGCCACCAGGTAATCTAAGTTTGAGAGCTTCTCTGCTACCCTATAAGGACCAGCGTACTTTGCGGATAAGGGGTGACCTACAAGAGGGAGTAGTATCAACACCTCCTGACCCACGTGAAACTCCCTGAGTTTCACCTTGTGGTCGTACCTGTCCTTCATGAGGGCCTGAGAGCCTACCAGATTGCGGCCAGCCAACTCCAGACTACGCAACATTCGTTCTCTACTCTCAAGGACATACTTAAGCATAGAACATGGTTTAGCGGTGCCTTCCCATATCTCCTTTACCATGTGGAGAGGCCCTCTGACGCGGTGTCCAAACACAAGCTCATTAGGTCTAAACCCCAAACTCTCCCCAGGTACCTCTCCGAGTTCGACAGCACCGTTACTACACTTTAGAACCTCCGGGTCTTCTAGCTGCAATTTGTGAATATCTGAGGGAGCTAGCCTGTCTAAGTGTTTGCGAAACAACTCATGCCCTCCCCCAACATCGAACTTTGCATCCCGTTGCTCTCTCCGTGTATACCGTTGCTGCCTCTGAGTCTCTTTAAGCCCTGCCTCTACACTCTCAGTGACAGGTGGTGGTGCTTCTCCAGACTCTAATAACGGTGCTAATACCGAGTCCCCGAGAAGCGCTGCTGGTACTAGACTCTCCACCGTATCAGCTTTCAGCACCTTCTCGTGACCGTTCCTCCGCTTATTTGAAGACTGTTGGTTAGGATGTGACTACTCCCTGGATGCGAGAGATCTGGTTACATCACACGCCATTGGGTGCACCTGACACTTCTCAACCCACTCCTGTTCCTCCCTACTCACGTCGGCCGGCTCCTCGGCAACGACTAAGGGTGAAACCTTAGAAGCAGGCACCGCAAAGTCATTGCCGAGAAGGAGGTCGACGCCCCCAACAGGCAATTTCTCCACGATTCCCACTTCCAGTTCGCGAGTCACACCGTCAACTTCAAGCTCCATTCTAAGAAGCGGGTATGACCTAGTTGCATTAACTCCCTGCACCACAACTACCCGCGCCGCGTTTATGGGTCTACCAGTGAAATTCTTCAAGAGTGTCTGAGAGGCACCTGTGTCACGCAAAAGCTGTACTCCGTGCTTCTTGACCCCCCCACTTCACGCAGCCATGCCCTCTATGGTCACAAAAGGCATCACGGATAGGGTTCGAGCCTTCCGGATCCTTCTTCAATGGCGGTGCTCCATCCTCTGATCTTATGCCTCCAGCAAACACAGAAGACTACTGGAACACCCCAATGCTGCGAGCCAATGACACAGCCGCCGTGGGAGGTCTGCTCGGACAAGCTTTTGCCATGTGCCCCTCTTTGTGACAGTGATAACACTCACATTTCCCCTTGGACTTATACTGAGGTGTAAAAGTCCCCTGACCCTTCTTAAACGGGGCAGTGCTAGGTTTGTGATCAGTCTTGGTGTCATTGCTTTTAAATTTATTTGTGTCCATATTCCGGGGAGGGGGAGGGTAACGCTCCTGAACGCCTAAATCGTTTCTCTGTGCAGAGCCGCACCCCCGAATTAGTGACAACCGAAAATCAGCCATCTCTGCTGCTTCTACGAGAGTTCTTGGGTTCTTTTCTTTAAGGTTTAAAGTCAAGTCGCCGCCCGTACACTTATAAAACTGCTCTAGAAGCATCAACTATTTCATCTCATCAAACGTAGTGGTCTTCTCTGATCTGAGCCAGGTTCCCATAGAGTCAGACAGGTCCCGGGCGTGTTCCAAGAAGGTACTGTCTCGCCCCTTAGTCACACCCCGGAACTTTAACCTATATGTCTCGGGTTGTAGCTCGTATGCCCGCAGGACAGCCTCCTTGATCTCCTCATAAACAACGCAGGACTCCAAAGGCAGTGCATTGTAAGCCTTGAGCCCCTTACCTACGAGTCTAGAGGACACAAGGGCCGCCCACTTAACTTCAGGCCACTGATGCTCCCGGCACTTCTTCTCAAATCTATTGAAAAACTCTGTGACACCAGACTCGTCAAATACAGGGACCAGTTTGAGAAGGTGCGACAGAGACTGATCATGCGCACGGTTTCCAGTACCGAGTCGCTGTCCCGTCGTCTCAACACGAGACTTCTCTAAATCCATGTCGGCACAGTATCTTGTAGATTCTAGTTCAGTCCTAAGCTCAGCTTCCCTCGTCTGTTGCTGCATCCTAGCCAGCTCTTTTCTCTCTTCTATCTTAGCTAGCTCTATCTGCTGTTGACTCTGATGTTGCATCTTTGCCATCTCGAGCTGAAAGATCATCTCCGGGGTCAAACCTTGAGGAGGAGGAGGAGATGCAATGATGTTAGAAATACCCGGTGATCCCCCCAGGGGCAAACCACCCTGCCAGTCACTACCCACCTGCGGAAGCGTGCTCAGGGTCGGTACTCAAATAGGAGGATTGGGAGTCGAGTGAAGGGGAAGCTCGGCCAAAGGGCTCTGAGCACTCACCCTACCTCGTACGCCAGTCACCCCACCCAGCACACACGTCATCAGGTCATCCTTGGTCATGCCACTAGTACATACATGACCGATAGCTGCGGCTAAGCACTGGAGACCGTACCAATTCATACCCACCAACCGGTCGGAAGTAACAGGCCATTGTAAATAAATCCTTGCATCCTCCTCACTGTTCACCAAGTTAACAACCTGCCCATGCTGCTGCTCCTCAGCTTCTACATCACGTACTGTGTCTTCATCCTGCACTGATCCGCTATAAGACATGATGCTCACTGAAGATTTTTCACTTTGAAACACAAAAAAGAAGTACCCCAAACTCTTATACCACAATATTCACAATAACAAATTCTCGGAGACAGCTTAAGTGCTATATTACTTTGCTAAAAAAATAATTCTTGCATGTCCTCAAAAAATATTCCACAAAATCAACAAATGTTCACTGCCTAAACTGTGAGAAAAATCTGCACAATAACCTGCAATTATATGTCCGTTCACCAAATCCTGAACTAGGTCGCCATTTGTTACGATCGGGTCTCGTATAAATCAGTGGCTCTTATACATTGGACTAGACTGGCATAAATGCAACAACGGAAACGCTAGATCCAACCCCTGATATATAATCCCGTCGAACAAAGAACACATATACCCTCCAGAGTTATATCTGCGATAGCGGGGTATCTTAACTCTCAGTATCTATGTGCTTCTACTATAGGATGATGTTCTCTGAAACAGCCTATTACCTATAACATATGGTTGCTTAGTTATGGTACACAAGGAAAAGATAGTTAACTTAATTAAATCACAAGAGTGATCTAATGCAAACAAGAAGAAGGTTTACTTAACAATCAATACTTTAATCAATAATAATACTTTAATCAATAATATCTGTCACTCCTTTATGAAAGAAAGTGTTGTAAAGTCCTCAAGCACCGAACAAGGAATATTCTGAATAATGTCGGATGCTACTAAGAAGAACGTATCGGAAATGGAACCACAAAATAGAAGGAGGCAGGACAATGCACGTGTAGGCTAAATACACAAAAAGGCTGGACATATAATGTTATTGGACACAAGAATATTATAAGCGGTGCAACTGTAATAATGCTCGCCACGAAAAAGTAGTATTCCTATTAACAAAACTGGTCTATGCTGGTTGTGTCTCTCTACAGCAACCTAGACCTCAAAATCCTTGTGTAAAAATAATGGGTATGCATAAAAGCGTATATGATCTAATCCAGCTAATGTCTACCCGGGTTAATAAAGTCTAGCTGGGATGCGCAAAGGTACAGAATTCTGGTGGAGCATGGCAGCTCCTAGCCTAGTGTGGACCTTGGGTCTGTGCGGCCTGATTACGTTAATATGAAGGGGTGCTCTCTTGAGGATTCTCGATCACAAGTATCGAGTATCCTCCTGGCGACCCTCAAAAGTAAAAGCAAATAGAGTTAGAACAGTGTTGGGTGGATTAGGCCAGCAGCCCTCACGCATTACGCAGTCTAAACTCCAAGGTACACAGACAAAAGATCCACCCAGGTAACCCACAGAATCCGTAGTGTCGTGTAGCTCAAAAGTAGCCTACACACATTGAAAACACCAACAGCAAGGTACCTGATCCCTAGTCTAGCATTATTTAACCCTGTAGAAACATTAATGATTGATGGAGACAGTCTGAGCAATACAATCTCCCAAAAAGACAATGACTATCTTCAACCTTAATCTAGTACATACGAAATGTGAGATCCAGCATATAATACAGTCTGGCCACCAATTCAAGGTGTGGATGCAGAGGACCAGAGGGGAATTGATATTAATAAAAGGTGAGGAAGTAGTGGAAATGATAGAGGCAGTAGGAGAGAAAGATTCTAAGACAAGAGTGTGGGACAGTTCAAGGGAGATGCTTAGAGTATGCTGTCTGGGAAGGATCTGACAAGGATATTCCCGTGGTCCTCATGGCTGGAGTCCCAGTTCGCAAGAATGGCACGAGGGCGCGCGACAGTCGCCCAGTAAGCAGCCGCGTAGTAGGCAGTGTTAGGCAGGAGGCAACGAATCCCGCGAGGCCTATGTAAGGGGGCCAGCCACGCGCCCCACTCACTACCAAGTCACACCACCTTGTCTCTCTCTCTCTCCCTCTCCTGCTCGCCTTCCCATCATTCAACTACTTAACACAATACTTTCAATTGACTAAATAAAATAGAAAGGATTGTGACAGACGAAAATAAAAAAACAGTTCTGAACTGTCTGCAACACAAGCTTTCTCGAGAAGGAAAGTACACAATGCTAGGTAGACTGTAGCTATATTCTCAGCCCTGGCGAGTCCTAGCGAGTAAGCCATGCGGTTCTGGGGGAAGCGGTGAGCGTCACATGTGTTGGTGACTGGTACAGTGTGTTGGTAACTGGTACAGTGTGTTGGTGACTGGTACAGTGTGTTGGTGACTGGTACAGTGTGGTGGTGACTGGTACAGTGTGGTGGTGACTGGTACAGTGTGTTGGTGACTGGTACAGTGTATTGGTCACTGGTACAGTGTGGTGGTAACTGGTACAGTGTGTTGGTGACTGGTACAGTGTGTTGGTAACTGGTACAGTGTGTTGGTAACTGGTACAGTGTGTTGGTGACTGGTACAGTGTGGTGGTGACTGGTACAGTGTGTTGGTAAATGGTACAGTGTGTTGGTGACTGGTACAGTGTGTTGGTGACTGGTACAGTGTACTGGTCACTGGTACAGTGTGGTGGTGACTGGTACAGTGTGTTGGTGACTGGTACAGTGTGTTGGTGACTGGTACAGTGTGTTGGTGACTGGTACAGTGTGTTGATGACTGGTACAGTGTGTTGGTGACTGGTACAGTGTGATGGTGACTGGTACAGTGTGGTGGTGACTGATGCAGTGTGTTGGTGACTGGTACAGTGTGTTGGTGACTGGTACAGTGTGTTGGTAACTGGTACAGTGTGGTGGTAACTGGTACAGTGTGGTGGTAACTGGTACAGTGTGTTGGTGACTGGTACAGTATGTTGGTGACTGGTACAGTTTGTTGGTGACTGGTACAGAGTGTTGGTGACTGGAACAGTGTGTTGGTGACTGGTAGAGTGTGGTGGTGACTGGTACAGTGTGGTGGTGACTGGTACAGTGTGTTAGTGACTGGTACAGTGTGTTGGTGACTGGTAAAGTGTGGTGGTGACTGGTACAGTGTGGTGGTGACTGGTACAGTGTGTTGGTGACTGGTACAGAGCGTTGGTGACTGGTACAGTGTGTTGGTGACTGGTACCGGATGTACAACTACTGGCAAATTCTTGTAAGTTATTTCGATTTTCTGTTTGCAAATGTATCCATTTAGATTAATGTTACAGGTAGCTTTGCCTTTTGTATCCTGATTTCACATGGAACAAAAATTCAGATTTACATTAATAGATGCATAATATGAATTTACATATGCCATTCATTATTTATCTGAACAATAATTTTAATGGGCATATTTTCAAAAAGAAAATCGCAAGATTTCACAAACATATGTCAGTATCTGGACATCTCTCATGCTGCGCGAGGGTGATTCGTCCCCGTGTGATCTGTCTCTGGTTTTTCATGTGATGGGGGATTTAACTCTTTGGGTGATTCGTCCCCAGGGTCATTCGCAGAGTTGTATGTATAATTTAGCGTGTAGGCCTATTTATGCGTGCATGGTTTCGGTGTAGGTGTATGAAATAGTTCCATAGCCTCTCACCTCGCTCTCATACAGTCATAGAGTCTTTCATTCTTCAATGGACCTCAAAGGACTCCTTTTCACACACTCCAGTACTATATAATTATATCTCTCCATGTGACCCCTTACGCACTTCTAATGTACCTCACACCCTTCTTACGTTTTAGTTATGTTTCTCCAACTACATTTATGTTTCACTACCTTACGTTAACCCCTTCTGCAAGGGCGACGTCTATATAATTTTATTCTAGCTATATTGAGGCTATTTTGTGCAGCTTAAGGAGGATTTGTGGCAGTAAAAACGGTTAAGTGCTATAGTTCGAGGCCTGTTAATTGCTAAAGACTCTTTTTAGCTTGAATACAATCGTGTACTAGCAGCCAGAATAAAGTTAAGAAGACGTCGCCGGTATAGCAGGGGTTAATATCCAGATAACCACACTATCATACCGTTAATTTGTACTTCCATGTACATCACCTTATTCCCTTCCACTGCTTTCAGTGCACCTATAAAGTTATGCCTCCGAAGGGACGAATCACCCAGGGAGCGATTCACCCTAAGTGGATTACCTGGGGACGAATCACACTAAAACCATATCATGCAGCTATAGTATGTTTATCCATTAAATAATACCCATCTATTTTCCTTTCTTCTCAAATGTTTCCTTCAGTCTTTTATACCCCCTCCCTCCCCCAGCCCTTTTGTAGTCACCCAAACTCTGTTATGGTATTTCTTAACACTCAACGAGCGGCCTAGGCGGTAATTTCTATGTACCGCCCAGCGTTTTTTTTACCATAAATGTGGTTGTTTCCGTGCTCTTTTTCATGCATAAAGAAGACCAAGAGCGTAATACAAGTATGTATACCTGAAAGGGTGTAAATTAAGCTTTCCAATGACACCCGAACCATCCTTCTACGATCACTGGTTGTCTTGCAACGATCGTGCAACCGAATGGCCAAATCGCTAAAATACAGTAATTTTCTTACATTATTACATGTGAAACGAGTGAGAGAGGGTGGAGTACAAAGGAGTACATCTCAGTAGCTCCACGGCCACCGTGGCGAGCGGTCAGGAGGTAACCTATGCTCCTCCCACCGTTCCCTCTCTCTCAGAGCACATTACGTGCTCAAAATTGCACTCGACAATAGCCGTGACCCGCCACATAGGCCACATTTATTTCACTCGACAATAGCCGGGCGCCGACAGTTAAGGGTTAAAACAAATAATGATTATAAAACAAAATACACAACGAAATTATATACTTATACGTAAAAATATTCCGCTCTCTATTTTTACCTATTCCATAATTATATAGCTAATTATGAAGAATCAATAAACTTGACATGTAATGTAATGTGACTGTAAGAAGTCGTATGTTTTCATAGATTTAGCACCCAAAAATGATGACAGGTATTGTGGAGAAAACTGGATAGATAGAATGATAATAAATGTAGCGAAAGGTAATGAATGGACGCGTAAATCACCAGATTTGACAAGGGCGATAATGCATATGGACACAACTTGTGAGAAATAAATTGACTACACTGGTATCTTGGTAGTGTTGGTAACAGCCTTCCAATAGGGTAACCTCATTAGAGTGAACCATTTCCTGCAAGAACCTGGTGATTGTAAATATTGTAAAGGATAATTAATATTAAGTAATTTAGAACTATAAGATTATCTTGGCCAAGTTAATTTAGTTATGAGACCTTGTATGATTAAATTTAGAGGTACTGTATTCGGTATCAGTTTTGAAATTCCCTCGCTTGCAGGCGCGATCCACAGCTTGCTGTAATATCCAGATCGCCTGGATAATATGTTGACTAAATCGTTGTGAAACGATATTTATATTAGTATTTATATAATTAAATGCATATATCTCATTTATAGGATAAAGTGAAGATGGAATGAACCCTTGGTAACGAATTAGTATATAGATTAACTTAAGGGTCGGAATTGAAATTCCGACCAGATCATTTTTAAACCTTAAACTGCCATCACAGGTCTCGTGACCTCTCGCTTCACTCCCTGTGTCCGGCCCGGAGTTTAGGACCTATTTACCTACCTACCATAGTCAGGATCCTCTGAACAACGCCAGAACCCTAGTGATAGCTAAGTCTATTGATATATATGGCCATCTATACAATAGATAGGGGTTTCTGAGAGATAGGCACTACCGAGTTAATATCCACCATCATTATTTAACATCCATGTCCTAAGGTAACCTATCCATTTATTTACCTTTATTCCTTCTCTTTTCTTTCTTTAATTTTGATTAGTGTGGTAAGGGACAGAATTGGCCATAGAAATCCCCCACATTTTGGTGCCCCGAGTGAGGATTCCGATCGGTGTGTAGACTAGGGGTCGAGTTAGGGCCAGTTTTCTACAGGTAGGGTCCCTGCTAAGCTGTAGCGGTAATGTTTAAGGTAGTTTTTGTGGGACATAGTTTGATCCCCCGCCGTTATGAGGTCCCTAACTGTGAGGCGATGGCCATGGGTGAGTGGGATTTCAGTTAAAAATAAGATAAAATAGCATGGCGTTTAAATCCTGTGGTAGAGGACTGGTAGGAGGTTCTGCAACGTTGCGTTCTCTGGCGTTTGTGAAACTCGGAGCTTGAGCTTCGTTGCAGTCCCTAAATTTTCCCCATATTTTTCTTATTTAGACCATATTATGTCTCCGTCCTTAATGTCACTCGCGTCTGAAAGACCAGGTAGACCAGCTAAATGCTCGGGGCGGAGCATATATGAAATTTAATTCAATAATAAATATATTCCCTCCCCCTACTAGCGTGCGTTCCTACGTATTAGGTAAATTATATTGTGGACTTAATGTTTTTCAACTAATTATTCATCTGAATTTGTAGCAAATAATGGTACGCATATAATGCTAAAGATTAACAGCTAAATTGAGTTTGCGTTAGGCTACATCTAATGTAAATTTGATTGTTGAAAATTAGTCTTCAATATAAACTTTAATAATTGTTTTGAAAATAATTACCCATTTTCCAAAATGACTGATAATACTCTTGAGAAAATCTATGGTGGGGAAATTAGGCTGGGTAACTAGAGCATTAAATAATTACCAGGAGGTAAAAATAAGTGAACCCTGTCCAAGGGAGCTGTTAAAGTCTCAAATCCAAGATCTTAAAACCCGGTGGGGTAATTATGAAGAGTCTTTCAATAAATTGGAGGACTTTTACATCAAATACGAGCAATCTGAAAGGTTTGAGGAAATACAGCAAGCCTATGCAGATGCCCGTGACAATTATTTGGATGAACTTGCTGGGTTCGAATCCTTGGCGACAGAGACAGTTACCGGGACAGGGATTATGGTACCAGTAATGGTATTGCGGCTCTGGGACAACAAAGCTTTAAGTTGCCACCTATAACCTTACCTGAATTTGATGGGCAATCTGATTGGAATACCTTTTGGGACAAACTTAAGGGTTTAGTTCATGACCGGTTGTATATTTCTGCCGCAAATAAATGTTCATACTTTTTTTTTTTTTTTTTTTTTTTCTTTTTTTTTTTTGAGACAATGAACGGAGGAAGGCAAACACAGATAAAACAAAAAAGGTCCATGTGCCTAAAGGCATCCTCCATTCATAAAATGTTTGTAACAACTGAATTTAAACTGTTGTAAATTGTAAGTTTGTGGAAAGCAACTCGAGGGAAGTGAATTCCAAAGAGTAGTAGTTCTGGGAATAAATGAATATTGATAAGCAGAAGTTCTGCATTGTGGAGGAGAAAGTGTAAATTCATGGGCGCTCTCAGCTGCCCTAGTTCTACGGGGAAAGATGTGGAGAGGCGACACAATTGAAGCAAGTTCCTCGGAACAATTGCTGTGAAAATATCTGTAGAATAATGCAAGGGATGCAACGTTTCTTCGTATGGATAATGTAGGAAGGTCCTGTGTGATTGCAGGGTTATTGATTAATCTAATAGCTTTATTTTGAATTTTGTCCAACTGCCTCAATGCAACCACTCTACTTCCACTCCACAGAGGTGAACAGTAATCCATCTGAGAACGCACATGACTTATATATTACGGCCAACTGCTCGTCGGTGAAGAATTCTCGAACTCTGTACAGGAGTCCCAGTTTTTTAGAGGCATTCTTAGCAATTCTTCTAACATAATGTGTCCAGCTCAGGTTAGTAGTTAATGTTACACCGAGAATGTCAATACTAGGGGAAGTGGGAATATGTACATCATTAAAAAATATATGGGAGCCAGTGAGATTCTGTCGGTTAGAAAATTGAATGTACTTGGTTTTCTGTGCATTGGCTTTTTTTCGGAGCTCCTCTTGATCTTGTCCAGCTGTCTTTCGAAGGTCCTAAGACCTTCTACTTGCTGTGGTGATAAAGGTTGTGATTCAGGGGGACGTCTTCCTGCTGCTGCATCCTCGTCTCCTTCTTCCTCGATCTCCTCCACGTCGGCTATTTCTCCTATGGTGGACTCAGAGTATTCAGACGACGCGGAGGAGGGGGGTGCCACCGGATGATCAATGGTGGCAGGTGCTGGGGTCAAGGCTGCTACTGGTCCGGCGACGTTGACTGCTGATGGTGGTGATGCCGAAACTGCTGGAGGAGGTGGTGGTAGGGTGCTCCTATTGATTGGTTTGGTCCGTTGGAGATGTTCAAACGTAGCAGTGGCTCCTGTCTCGGTCGTTGTTGTAGGGGAGTCTGTGGATGAGGGATCTTGGTGGAGTTCATGTCCGGGATGGTAATAGAGGGCAAGTTGTTTGCATGAAGGAGAGCAGGGAGATGCACCCTTAGGAGGTTGATGTCCCTGCCAGCAAGAGCAGTGGCTGTAGTAACAATGATTTTGATGGTGGAGTCCTTGTCACAAGATGGCTGGACTACTCTTGCCTTCTCGTCCCTCTTCCTGGCATGCAGCGATCCCTTAACACAGTCTCCTTTGGGTCCGGTTACTTTGTGTGCCTCCATTCCCTTATTCCCCTTCTTGATGGCAAACTCTACTTACATTGTTCAAAATTACGGGTGTATATACACATGAGGGAACAGAGGGGCAAACACTGCATGTTTGGTGGCCTGCCATTGGTTGAGGGAAGCCGTCCTGCCAGTCGCACGCTGCTTCTGAACTGTGGTTGGCTGGGGGTGGGCGAAGTTGACGTTGATTGGCTGCTGGAAGTCATCAGGGCAGAGGGCTGTGTTCTGGGTTGCTTGGACGTCTGTGGCGCGGGAGGGAGGTGAGGGGCGGATCCCGTAGCGAGGTAGTGGCATTTAGCAGATAATAATATTTGTAGATCCAGTATTTGGTTGTTTATATTGGGGTTTAAAGCTTGGATATAAAGAATTTCAAGTATAAAGAGTCTTCTGGAGTAATTCTCTTTGTCAATTATGGAGGTGTGTTTATTTAAATCGTTGCGGGTAAGGGCGGGGTGGATAGGGGAGATGTAGTGGTCTTTAATAGCTCAAGACTGAATGTGGAGAGTTAGCCGGAGGGACAGACGAGTCTGAGTCATACCAATATAGGAATGGGGCCCACAGTCCCCATTATTACAGGTGTGCTGGTATATTACATGATCGTCATTCATCGGGCTCTTACTCTTGGTGGAGGTAGGTCTGTTTCGGAGTACATGGTTGGAGGTCTTAGGGGATTTGTAGTAAATGATTAGTTTAATTTTGTTGTCAGGGTTGGTGGGTAGGACATGTTTGTTGATTATTTCTTTCATGATGGATTCGTCGGTTTTGTGATCAGAAGACACGTAATTACGGTAGAAACTCTTGATTTCGTCTGAGGGGTTGGTGTTAGCGGGATTTTGAGTATACCATTTCTCTAGGTGGTGGTTAATGGTGCTGGAGACATCAGAGTTGGAGCACCCATTATTCACCAGAAATTGGGAGAGTCTTTCAAGTTCCTGGTGTGTGTCTCCCCAGGTAGTGCAGTGTGAGAGGGCTCTTCTAACGTAAGCTGAGGTGGAAGATAGGAGGTAGCGGCGGGGGCATTCACGGTCACTGTGCCAACAAAGCTTCCTGCCTTGTGATCCATGATAAGGAGGAATACCTACGACAAATGGACAACATCCAAAGCAACAACAAGTTCAAAAGGATCACACGCAACCGGACAGACGAAATAAAACGTAAAGCCAACACCACCATCACCGCCATCAATGCCAAAGAAGGAGTTCACCTCAAAAAACTTATTGGAGTATTCACCCCTGGTTATGCCTATGGCACCATCAAAACTCACAAGCCTGGGAACCCCCTCCGTTCCATCATCTCCCAGATCCCCACTGCAACCTACCAGATCGCCAAGGCCCTGAACAACCTCCTCACCCCCTACGTGCCCTGCCAATACAACTTGAACTATGCCAACGATTTCTTGGAATTTCTACGAGACGCCCCACGGATCAACGACCATACCATCGCCTCCCTTGACGTAAAAAGCCTGTTCACCAATGTACCAGTGGACAGGACCATAAACATGATTCTACGTCGAGTATACCACTGCCCTGACACACCCAACCTGGACATCCCGGAGAAGGCCTGAAGACGCTGCTGGAGTTGTGCACCAAGGAGGCCCCCTTCCTCTGCCCCCGGGGCAACATGTATCAACAAATAGACAGCGTGGCGATGGGCAGCCACCTGGGAGTTCTTTTTGTGAACTTCTTCATGGGAACTATCGAGGAAGAGCTCCTAGCTGCCCACTGGCCCGCCATCTACGGTAAATACGTTGACGACATTTTCATGCAAGTTAAGGACCTCGATGAAATCCAGGAACTCCAGCGACGCTTCATGACCTCCTGCGGACTCAATTTCACCTATGAGAAATCCAACAACGGACAACTTCCCTTCCTCGACATGCTTGTTTCACTGAACGATCTTGGGTTCAAAACCAAAGTTTACACCAAACCCACAAACACAGGACAATGCCTCAAAGGTGACAGTGAATGCCCCCGCCATTACCTCTTATCCACCATCTCGGCTTACATTAGGAGAGCCCTCTCACACTGCACTACCTGGGGAGACACCCACCAGGAACTTGAAAGACTCTCCCAAGTTCTGGTAAATAACGGGTACTCTAACTCTGATGCCTCCAGCACCATTAACCACGACCTTGAGAAATGGTATTCTCAAAATCCTCCTAACACAAACCCCTCAGACGAAATCAACATCTTCTACCGTAACTACATGTCCTCTGACCACAAAACCGACGAGTCCGTCATGAAAGAAATAATCAACAAACATGTCGTCCCCACCAACCCTGACACCAAAATTAAATTAATCATCTACTATAAATCTCCCAAGACCTCCAACCTTGTTCTCCGTAACAGACCGGCTTCCACCAAAACTAAGAGCCCGATGAACAATGACCAAGTGATTATACCAGCACACTTGTAACTATGAGGATTGTGGGCCTCATTCCTATATTGGTATGACTCAGACTCGTCTATTCCGTCGGCTAACTCTTCACCTTCAGGCAGGAGCCATTGAGGACCACTATCTCTCCCCCCCCCCCCCCCCCCTTACCCGCAATGATTTAAATAAACACACCTCCATAATTGACAAAGAAAATGATCCCAGAAGACTCTCTATTCTTGAAGCCCTCTATATACAAGCCTTAAACCCCAGCATAAACAACCAGACACATGACTTACAAATATTACCGTCAGCCAAACGGCACTACCCCACCCCTCGCCCTCCTTCATCACCCCCTGCTGCCACGCATCCTGTAATGCAAGCTATTACCTGCAGGATGTCTAGCAGCCAATCAGCGATAACCTCGCCCGCCTCCCACCTCCCTTCAACATTTCCTACTTCCACACATCCAGGTATGCAAGTTTCTACTCTCAGGATGCCTAACAGCCAATCACCGATGACTTCACCCACCGCTAGCCAACCACTGACCAGAAGCAGTGCGCAACTCGCGCGCAGGCTACCCTCAACCAATGGGAGACAGTAGCCCCACTGTCTCCTCACCCCCCGATCCACACTTCTGTATAATTATATACCCGTAATTTTGAACATTTTAATCAGGCTCTTGAAGATGCTAGATGTCTAGCGAAACATTGAATCACCATGCATTTTGCTAACCTCCTCCACCTGCTGACTGAACCCCAACGAAAATTTATCAGAACTATTGAAATGCTGAATAATAAAATATTGAATGCTGATACTGCAACTTCTTTTAACCTTGTATGCATTAAAGACAATTTATTACCTGTCTTTACTAACATAATATATATATATATATATATATATATATATATATATATATATATACTGTATATATATATATATATATATATATATATGTATATACAGTATATTTATATATATATATATATATATATTAGGGTGTTTCATTATATCTACCTATGATGTTGATTACCATATTGATGCTCCCTGTTAATAGTATTATTTGAATATGATTTATGCAAAATTTCTGCTCTGTTGGTTAACATTTAGAGGTTGCACACTTATGCAACTTTTGTATTTATTTTACAGGAAATGTGTAAACTTTCAAGTCTCCGACCAGTAAATATTGAGCAATCATTGTAATTTTGGGTTTGTTGCCTTTATAATCTCAAATAGAAACTGTGGAAAAGCAATATGACTCTCGTAGTTTCATTTTATTTCTTCCCATATAAATATGAAACACCCTAATATATATATATATATATATATATATATATATATATATATATATATACTGTATATAATACCCAAGTTAAAGATTGCCACCATTAATTCTCCTCTACCACCCACACCAGGAAAGAAGATCAAGATCACGTTTGACAATCAAGGAGCTTAGAAGGAAAAGATCATATATAGTCAAACAGAAGAAAAACACAACATAGACAAATATCCACTGGACAGTTGCGCCGCTTTTCCACGCAGAGGACTCACCACCAGCTCGCGAACTTTTAGGGGGTCTACTTAATCCCCCCCTGAATATGCCCCCTGTACTTATGAGCTTCTGAACCCCCACACATCTGCCTTGGGACATAGCAGCCAAAGTTGTCACTATCCCGACGAGAACCAAGGTAAAGCAAACAATTCTAGGGCTTGAATTACCTTACATGTAAGAGTTCGAGTCCTAGGATTAAACCTACCATTCAGGAAGAGATTAAAGCCATGGTGGATATCCTTTAAGGTCTGAGGAGTTCTTTCCCTACTAGGTGAACTGCTATTTTCACATGCCATATTAGGATTTCTAATAGGCTGCACCTTTGCTATTAACCTCTTAAGTGCGCATGGGGGTAGTTAGACACCTCTGCCTGTGCGCATGTATTTGAGCTGTTTCCATCACTAAAATATTAATTTTACCATAAATAACATTAATACTTATCCATATGCGCCTATTATAGGTTGATTATAAAGGTATTAACCTGTTACAACAATAAGACGAGTGAAAACAGCGTTTGGATGGTCAAAATCGGCGATATAGGCCACGAGTTACATAATGTATGGGTGAGGCAACCTCCTTTCCCGCCAATTTCCCCCAAGGCCACTGAGACACAGTCGATCGATACTCTCTCTCTCTCTCTTGCACTCGCTTGCTAACAGTGATGACAATGCCCTGCTTGCAACTCGCTAATGTTAGCACGAAAATATACCTCAGAATAAGGGAATAACAGGGAAAATAGGTGATAACTGAAGGAGGGGAGGGAAGGAGGGGAGGTAGAGGACTGATATTTTGCATGGCCCAAGGGCAAAAAAAAAAAAAAAAATCGATGTTTAAAATTGATTTTTTTTTTCTCTGACTCTTAAGAGTCTTCCCGCAGTCCGCCGGGGGAACTCTTAAGAGTCTTCCCGCAGTTCCCGGGTTAAATCACTGAGCCCCAGCTAGTTTATAATTAATATACCACCCAGGACCAGCAGGTTTTGAAAAAAAAAATCCAGAAAACACCAGGAATGGGTTAGGAATGATGGTAAACCCACAAAAAACCGATCCCCTAGGTCATTAAGGGGTCCTACGGTGCGCCCGAAAGTCGGATTTACAAGAGGGGAAAATTGAAGGCAAAAACACCCAAAAACAGGTTTTTGCACGCTCACGTGCACGCGGTTGGACTTTGAGTTTTCAACCATCGGCATGGTTGCGTGGGATACTTACACAGTTTCCATACAAATCTGAGCCCTCTAGGTGCCATAGAACCGGAGTAATTAACAGTGACGCAACGTTGTCGTCGCTGGGGTTTAGCGTTACAAACATTGCCAACGACAACGTTTCGTCGCTGGGGTTCAGTTGGTTAAAAGCATAACCGCAAGGACATGTCTCCACCTTACTTCTTTTGCCAAAACCGCACTCTCAAACTATTAAAGTATTTCTTGCCATGATAGGGTTACTCTAGTAGTTCCGGGCTTTGTGAAATACCGTCTGGATAACGGCACTCAACAGATAGAAGTCCATACTGTATCTGTCCAACACCATGGTCAAGGACATATGCAGTAAAAAGGTCTAATCACCAAACTTGGGTTCTTTGATCACTCTCATAACAGTCAGTGGCAGATCGAGTGAAATTAGTAAGTTTATGATCTTACTATCTCCTCGTTTTAGCTCGATATCTTGTCGCTGTGTCATGACACTGTAGACGCTGTATTAAAGGTCCTAAGTCAAGAGTACCGAAACGGGACTCTATCACCAATTAGTGTAAAGATCAGGATAGACGAGTAGTAATAACTCAAGACATGTCCTCATTCATGCTCGCGTTAGTCCGATGGCATGCACCCTATGTCATGACATTGAGGAACTACCATGTATCCAGTGTACTAGTGTATTTAAGTGTTTTTGTTCTACATGTTAACCCTCTCCGACATATGACGCGATTTTGAGCCTATTAGGGATACTTTAAAGCCTTTGTTACCATCAGGGGTATTTAGAAACCTTTAGTTTAGTTACTTCAACCTCTGCAGTTGTCTTTGAGTTAGCTGTGGGCAGAAAACAAATTTTGGAGAGAACTCTATTTCTTATTGCTAATCTGGCAACCTCTGTCATATGTGCGTGAAAAGGTTAAGCTAGTAATTAAAGTTGTTCTATAGATGTACTCAGTGTTATATTTTACCCTTTGTTTATATATATATAGATATATGTATATATTGATATAATATATATACTGTATATATATATATATATATATATATATATATATATTTTCTTTAATACATACGAGGTTGAAAGAAATGGCAATTTCTGCGTTGGAAATGTTATTATTCAAAGTTTCCAGGTCTCTGATGAGTTTTCGCTGGGTGGCAGGAAGTACATGAAGGAGATGAGCAAAATTCATGGTGGTACAGGGTTACATTAAAGTACATGAAGATACAGGATATACGACGCGTTTCACTGGACAACCAGCATTATCAAGTAAGGAAGGAATGATATAAAAGGTAAACAGGAAGGGTATATATAGAGGGTGGAGGATCAGAGGAGGCGGAAAACAGGGGGCAAAAGTCTGCTATTGGTGGAAAGGTAAACTAGGAGAGAGAAAGGGGGTAACCGCTTCACGCATGCGCACTGGATGCGGGATGGTGGTCGGTAGGTGGGGTCGAAGCTGATTGGCTGCGTGTCGAGGGGCGTGGCCTAAGTTGTGTGGCGCCTGCAGAAGACGAAGCTGAAGGAGGTAGCGCGGGGGGCTGCGTCAAGGGCACCGGGGGGCGAGGAGGGGTGTTAGGTCCTGTAGGGTAGTGCCTTTTGGCAGAAGGAAGGATCTGAAGGTCCAGAGTTTGGTTGTTGATGTTGGGATGTAAGGCTTGGATATATAAAGCTTCGAGTATAGGTAATCTCCTTGGGTCACTTTCTTTATCGAGTATGGTGGTGTGTTTCTCTAACTCGTTGCGTGTGAGGTGAGGGTGGTTAGGGGTGAGATAGTGGTCTTTGATGGCTCCAGTCTGAAGGTGAAGAGTTAACCGACGTGAAAGACGAGTCTGCGTCATACCAATATAGGAATGAGGTCCACAGTCCTCATAATTACAGGTATGTTGGTAAATGACGTGATCGTCGGTCATCGGGCTCTTTATCTTGGTGGAGGCTGGTTTGTTGCGGAGAACGAGGTTGGAGGTCTTGGGGGATTTGTAATACATTTTTAATTTGATTTTGTTTTCCGGGTTGGTTGGGTGGACATGCTTGGAGATTATTTCTTTTAAGACGGCCTCGTCATTTTGTGTTCAGAGGACATGTAATTGCGGTAGAAGATCTTAATTTCATTGGGGGGGTCAATGTTGGGAGGGCTTTGGGTGTACCATTTTTCAAGATGGTGCTTGATGGTGCTGGAGATGTCGGAGTTGGAGTATTCGTTATTTACTAAAACTTGGGATAGTCTTTCTAGTTCCTGGTGGGTCTCGGCCCAGGTAGAGCAGTGCGTGAGGGCTCTCCTAACATAGGCGGAGATGGAGGATAGAAGATAACGGCGGGGGCATTCACTATCGCCGTTGAGGCATTGTCCTGTGTTAGTTGGTTTAATGTAGACGGTGGTTTTGAACCCATGGTCGTTCAGAGCTACGAGGATGTCGAGGAAGGGGAGTTGTCCATTGTTAGATTTTTCAAAGGTGAAGTTAAGTCCGGAGGAGGTCATGAAGCGACGCTGGAGTTCCTGTAGTTCGTGGAGGTCCTTGATTTGCACGAAGATGTCATCCACGTATCTACAGTAGACGGCGAGTCGTTGGGCAGCTAGGAGCTCTTCCTCGATGGTACCCATGAAAAAGTTCGCAAACCCGCAACCCGCAACCCAACCGACGAAATCAAACGTATTGCCAACACCACCATCAACGCCAAACTGTGTATTCTCTCTCTCTATATATATATATATATATATATATATATATATATATATATATATATACACATAGATATACCGGTATATATATATATATAGCTGCCTGTACCAAGTGTCTCTCCCAAAATTGAAAGTGACAAAGGCAAATTAAGGACAGTTGGTGGTCATCTTCCCCCCCCCAAAAAAAAAATATATATATATATAAATGGTGTATTGGAAGGAAGTGTGGTGTGCTTGTTTAGTGTAGTGACATAAATAGGAGCGGAAAGTGTTTGTTAGAGCTACTGGTAGCTGGATTACTCTGTGTAGGTGAGGCACAAACATAAACAGTGAGAGAGGCCAGACATAATGCATAAGGGGTTCCAGCACCTCCTTATCACATGCCTATAGGCCTCCCCTTAAATAAATATATATATATATATATATATATATATATATATATATATATATATATATATTAAATATACACAACTTGAATGAAATATTGTAGTACCCGCATACAAACACGTCATTTTGACACGGTTTGGAATATGGTTTAATGTGATTGAAATTCCAGCAGTGACCCAGACACCAGGGTGACAAACACAACTAAAGTGAAAGTCCGGTCGTATTTCACCAGTGACACCCTTTTTAGGTTGTGGGGTCAGTGAGTGTGTGACGCTACTGTGTCGGGATGTGTGTGAGGTGGGGTATTGTGATGAGTGTGTGTGTGACGCTAGTGTGTCGGGATTTGTGTGAGGTGGGGTAGTGTGATGAGTGTGTGTGTGTGTGTGACGCTAGTGTGTCAGGATGTGTGTGAGGTGGGGTAGTGTGACGAGTTTGTGTGTGACGCTAGTGTGCCGGGATGGGTGTGAGTTGTGACGCTAGTGTGTTGGGATGTGTGTGAGGTGGGGTAGTGTGACGAGTTTGTGTGTGACTAGTGTGTCGGTATGTGTGTAAGGTGTAGCAGTGTGATGAGTTTGTGTGTGACGCTAGTGTGTCGGGATGTGTGATGAGTGTGTGTGTGACGCTAGTGTGTCGGGCGGTGTGTAAGGTGGAGTAGTGTGATG